>NNCF01125998.1:608519-774404 GCA_002313205.1 Laupala kohalensis
AGCGCGTGCGGTTTGAAATGTGGTGTTGGAATGGGTACACTGAAGGACAAGCGGACTACTGATATGAGCTATCGCGTACGAGTTGGATGACGAAGCTTGCACTACCGGTGCTCCGACGTGCGTCTGGCACGAGAACCTGCATGACTCAGCGATTGCGCGAACAACTCCTCCCGAGAGGAGTAGCTGTAAGCAGCGCAGCTCGACTGACGACATCTGCGGTGCCGGATGTAATTTGCAGAGGCTCCGAGTGAAGGTATCGCAAGAAAGTCTTCGAACAGCTCCTCCGCGAGGAAAGAAAGCAATGTCCCGGGCCTGAATATTAAGCGCACATGTTTGGTTATTCCACGCGTAGGGCGTGGGGAGGAAGCGAAACGTGCGGTGGTCAGTTAATGAAGTACGAATAATAGGAACGTAAGCAACGAGTAAGATGTGCTTGGCTGTAAACAGTCGAAGAGAGCAAGCGAATAGTATCGAAGTAAGTATCTCTAGGGGGACCGCGAGCTGATAACCGGTCTCTCTTAGGTGACGGGCCAGCCGTTGGAGCGAATCCCTTAAGGTTTCAGGCGCAATAAGAGTAGGGTGAAGTTTTCGTACTTGACATGAACTAAGCCACGCATGATTTGCAATAAAATTAACAAAAAATGCACTAGTGTTCCAAGCGGCGCGTAACGCTGATTCGGAAAAGTGGAGAGTGTCAACCCCCGTTAGGTTTACCCAGTGTTCGTTGGAAAACCTCGCTTTAACTTCGTGTCCGAGGACACTGCTATTAACTGGTGAATACAAATATCTTAATTGATTATTCTGCCCAAGTGAACTCACATCTTGGAAAAAAATATGGAGTTCGTGACCCGCCCTGGGTCACTTGCTGAAACCACATGTCTCTACTTCGGAGGTCTTCCTCCAAAAGCTGACACGCTCTATGTGATACAGCTCACGTTTCCCTAAATCTAAGAACGACTGAGGAATAGCCGGAATCCAAAAAGCCAAGGGAAAAGTATCATCATTCAAAGACACAGGGGAGAGTGGGAGAAACTCTACACCACCTGTTATAATAGTAGCTGGGGCGTGAGAAGGCGAATCGGACCACACTTTGTGTTCAGATATTTTTGATAAGCTCTCATTAAACAAGTGAGTCGTCACTCCTAATCGACTTAGCAGAATGTCACATCGATTCATCGAATCAAATTGGCAACAGCGCACTAGTTTGAAACTATATAAAGTACATGTCCTCTTCACTTCTACGCTACTTCTAAACGAGATTCAGTTCTAGTACACGACTACTATGATTACTACTACTAATGAGAAGATAAACTTCTTATCTCGCCTCTCTCATCAGTTCGAACTCTTTACTGTCGACGCCAAACCGACATATATTTTCTCTTCTTATTACGTTCGAACACATCACATCGCTACTTTTTATTCTCGTCACCAAGCCGACATTTTCTCGCAAGATCGAGCTTATAATTGCACCTCAGAAGATACGTGCAACCAGAGATTTACTACTCATCAATTTTCTGGTCAATACGTCACCCATCCGGATCAACCCTACAACAGCTTCAACCAACTGGTTTCCGGGATATTCCTCATCATATCATCATGTCAGCTCTAGGAAATCAGTATTGTATTATTATTTCTCATCATATCATAGCATGTCATTAAATCATTTTAACGTTGTTAACAATTAACTTTCATCTCACTCCCTCACCCACCACCACTTTGCATTTTTCCAATCATTTTATTCTTGTGCAGGTAAGAATGAACTTGTCTGTACACTTTGCTTGTACCTAAATATGATTCGAATGTCTCAGTTGGTCTAGTGACCATCATGTCAGAACTCTACAATCCAATTAGGACTAAACCAGAGCACCCTCTGCAGAGGCCGGCGGTGGGCGAGCGACCCATAGCCGCAATGGTGGGGCGTTCTGGCCAAGCACGGGTGAAAGAGTGCTCAATTCCTTGCCCGGTGCTTTCAACTCCGGAGTTTTCTCCCCATAAGACTCTATATCAAAAAATAAAATGAAATGGAAAATAAAATCTTCCTTATCCAAAGGGATTCGCCTTTGACATAAGGGAACGGACGCTTCCAACACTTCAGACGGATCTCAACGTGGATCTGACCCGTAAGCAGGTATCACCCAACCTACACTCAAGAAGTAATAAAAACCACGGCGGTTTCTTATTTTATTACGTTTATATTCCCAGAAGCAACGTAATAATTTCACCTAAAAATGGATCTGACATGGTCCCAGAATAATTTTCATAACCGCCGCGTGTCCGATTCGGCTTCTACAACGCGAAACTAAAGAAAATGAAATATTTATATGCAAGTGACTGCGTCAGTGCGGTTCTCACTTCTCACGGCTTAGGGGTAACGAGCGGAGATTCCCCCTCTGTTGTGAGTGGCACAGAACGAAGAACGCCGTCTCGGGTATATAAATAGCCACTTTTTGAGGCGAATTCCAGCAAAGCCGCAGTGGTGACGTCAGGATGAGTCTGGCGCGTGTTGTTCGTGTGGTGACGTCGAGACCTGACGCCGGCTAGTCGACGACTGAAAATAAGCAGGGCCGACCGGATAGTCTTCCAGATCAGCCAGACGGCGAGTACTGCAAAAGCCACGATAAATATTCCCGCTAATATATCACTTAAGATCGTTTATGCCTCCCCTTCAGCGTTCACAGCAGGGAGGAATTTTGCAATAAACAATGGGTGCATTTTTACAGCCAAATACCCAACTGTTAACGTCAGAGCTAAATTACATAATAAATATAAATTGATTCCTAAGTCGGGACGATCCAGTACCGTACTTTTGAGTGTTTCCCATCGAATCCAGTTTATTTGGGCTGCCGGAGACGTGATATTCAGATGTGGTACAGAGAGAGTCCAATTTTGGTTCAAACAGTCAGAAAGTTTCTGAAAAGCTGGATTCAAGTGAAGCTTGAATGGATCAAGACTCAGACTGTCTAAGTGAGTCCACGCCGCGGGTATCACCCTCACCACGCTAACAGGTGCCTGGATAATATCTCATGGAAACTGTCTGGGAATCACTGTACGTTCACCTGCCCATAATTCGCAAGCGAAGGGAATATTTACGAGGGTCTCCGGACGTCCGGTGGGTTGTCTTGATATTTGGAAATCTGATCCATCGCATTTTACAGCGAGGGGGTATTGGGGTTGAGTAACAATGTAAGTACCAGGTTTTAGTTCACAGATTCTCATACCTGTGCTTGCCTGACAGCGTAATAAACAATGCTTAGCGATAGCTGAAACCGACATATTGGTAACCATTGCTTCGGCACATGTCGAACCGAAGACCGCAGCGGACGAGAACCTAGGGACGAAGCAAAGCTGCGACTCCCGTGGCTCGCAGTCGGCCAGGTTGGTTCCCGTAATTACTCTAGACTCATTCCCTCGCCTCGCCAGCATGGCGGGCTTGCGGAATAGCTGACCCGTTTCACCTTCCCATGCGAAGGGAAGGGGTACGAATTCGAATAATTCCCAATCTTCACCTACTTGTTGCAATGGTACTTTAATTTTGACTAAAATTTTTTCTTTCGAAAGTAAGCACTCAGCCAAAGGTAATTTATAATACACAGCGATGTTCTCAGGAGTTATGGCTAGTTCGAAATTTTTTCCTTGAAGCATTATTACTAATTGTCGCACATGGTCTTGTAAGACCGACGCGGGAACAATCGCGGCGGGGATGAGATATCGGCGACACTGAGTGCGGATATCTACGTGTTTAATGGTGTCCACAAACCGAAACTGTCGAAATATTTATCTTTGTAATTGCTCCACTATCACATTTTCAGCGGTCCACAGGGCATGCATTCCGCCTTGTACGCTGGTGATAAACTTCTTCGTAACGTTTTGTACCAAGTGGAGTTGATCTTTCAATATGTTAAGAGCTACTCTGTTATCATGCTCGTAGTTTCGCAAATTTTGAGTTAAGTTTACTAAGAAGCCGTATTCCGTACGCAGAAGCTCTTCGAGCTGTCGTGACTCGCCCTCAATTTGTTTGTTGGTAGCTTTTAATCCATGATATTGCCGAGCTGAAACAACTCCGCAGCACCAATGCAAGAAATCGCCTAAAAAATCGAGAGATAGCTTATCTCGAATCTCGCGGGGTTGTCTGAACCTCGAAGGCTAACATGCTTTCAAATTTATCTAGTTCTGAGGAGAATAGCGAATCTGCAACGTTGAGGGTCCCTTTAATCTCATCAGTCTGCAGAAATTATGTCTTCCTAGCTTGGAACATTACGAACCGAGTCGTGCAAATACCAGAAGTATTCAAGCATTCTTTAATAGCCCATGGATGAATGGATTCGGAATTTGGGTTCGCCCGCTTTGTTCTAACTATTTCTTCCCTTTCGGGTATTCCAAGTCCTGGTTGCCACAGCACTGAGAACGTTAAAGGGATCGAGGATTCATAGAGTATCGATGGCGGTGCAGGGCGCCAATAAGCGCCTGTGATAACTCGAATAGTCGGTGTGTGCGCTGAATCTGCATGGCTGCACGCCAGCAGNATCCTTGACAGCACGTAACTTCTTCTCATCGGGGCGTACCCCATTTTTATTGACCACGAATCCAAGCAGATGGATTTCTTGCACAGCGAATAAACATTTTTCTGGTTTAAGACGTAGTCCGGCTTCGCGTATTCTGCCTAGTACGCGGACGAGAGTATCTAAATACTCTTCAAAAGTTTTTCCGTGAATAATTATATCAATATAACTCATCGCACCCTTGTATCTCAGATCACTTAATAGTCTGTCCGCGAGAAATTGATAGCAGGCGGGAGCCGTTTTGAGTCCAAATGGCATTTTCTTAAATAGAAATAACCCTTCGGAACTAATAAAAGCAGTTTTTGGTCGATCCGCCTCTCTTATTCCTATCTGCCAATAGGAAGAAAGCATATCTAACGAATCAAAATATCGAGCTTCTCCGAGATAACTCATCATATCTTCGATAACAGGAAGAGGATAACTCCATCCCTCTGTCACCGCGTTGAGCTTGCGATAATCAACACAAAACCGAATACTTTTGTCCTTTTTCGTAACTAGTAGAGCATGAGACGCTCCAAGGCTTCTGTTTAATTGGAACGGCGTTTTCTGTATTTATTTCCAATTCAGCCCACGTAGTGAACCCGAGTTCTGCCATTGACGCCGCAAAACAATCTCTATACGATTCTAGCAAGTCCGTAAGACTTTTCTTTTGTTCAAAGGTGAGGTCGGTACCCATGGAGAACGTGATTTCCGTATCTCCACTGTCACCACCCTTGACAAGGGGAATTATTCATTATATCAATTGTTCCCAGAGTCATTCCAGCGAATAAAGCAACATTAGAATTTGTTAAATTTTTTATCAAAACTTTGCTCAATACTTGTTCCCCAGACGCAGTTCGCGTGATAAGATCTAAGTGTTTCTGTTGAAATATTTTTTCCGTAGGAGCCAATGACAGCCATTGCATTGGGAAGAGATCCAGGGAGCGTATTTCAACATCTCTTTCATCGTAAGAAGAAATTCTACCGTCCTTCACAAGGATTATTTTTAACCCTGGTTCTGGGTGAGCTATTTCCACCAAATTAATGCGAGATATTTCCTATGAATGTCCGTTACTGAATGGGAGAACGTATTTATCGTTCTTTCATATGATTCCAAAATATGATCGCAAAAATCTACAGAGGCATTGTGTTCCCTTAAAAACGGCGAGCCGAGAATAGCTGAAATATTGCAATCTGAAATAACACTAAATAACACGGAAAGAAAAGCATCTTGAAACTGTACTTCGAGAGAAACCGTTCCTAGAATAAGTAATTCACTTTCACCGATAGTTTTTGCTCGATGAGACGCTGGCAGTAATTCAAAGCATAGCGACTCTGCTACTTTCTGAGATAAAATATTTATTGAGCTTCCTGTGTCGAGAACAAATATAATGGATATTCCCTGAATGGCTCCTACTACGGACGGGAGGCCGGACGTTGCGCCCGCTCGCGCAACCTGTCTTTTTCGTGCGTCGGGTGCGTGTTCGCGCGGTCCCCTAAGGGTGAGCGTCTGGGCACGAGTTGGTAAAGTGGCCTAATTTCCCACAATTAAAGCAAATCAAGCGGCCATCGCGGGCTCTGTCTTGCCAACCGCGCCCGTGAATGGGTGCATTCCCCCCCACCCGCACCAGGCGAGGATACGGGGCGCCGAAATCCTGCATCACGCTCGTAAGCGCCTTGTTGGCGGCGACGGTTATCGCCGCGACCGTAAGCGCCTGAAGGACGGCCCTCGCGTCCCTGTCGCCGCAGGAGGGAGACCATCTCCCCCAATAGTTACTCGACCGTCCCCGGGGTGGCCGGAGACGTTGGAGGTGGCGCGGGCTGGGGCGGAAGTGCATAAACTTCTTGAGCAATACGTTCTCGCGTTTCCTCGACTAATCGCGCAATGTCGAGTAATTTCGAAACGGAGTCGGGCTGAAGCGGCAGGATTTTTTCCACAAAAGGTAACTGTAAACCGCGGAGGATATGATCCACTCGTTCAGATTCGGACATGGCCGGATCGATTTTCTTACAAAGTTTAAGGACATCAAAGGCGTATGCTTCGAGTGATTCCTTTTTACCCTGCTTGCGCATACGTAAGCGAACAATATCTTTCTCGCCGCGTCCGGTCGGGTGGAACGCCTTCTCAAACGCCTGCTTGCCCGTATCCCAACATTTTAAGTCTTGATTATCCGTCATGAAGACGTCAAACCACGCGCTCGCACTCGCACGTAGATAACAAGGAAAATTTTAATTTTTTTCTACATCCATCCAACTATAAACAGAAGAGGCCTGTAAAAACTTCTCAAGAAAAGATTCCGTATGCGATTTATCGCCCGAGAATTCACCGACGTCGATCTTGGGAGTGCGGTGTCGAGGGGCGGGGACAGGCTTAGCGGGCGGAGTCGTCATGACTTCGGAAAAAGCGGCCGGGGGAGGCGTTAGCGTAATAACGGGAGCCAAGCGGTCTGTCTGAGGGGTGGCGGGCGGCGCCTCTGGAAAATGAAAGGAGACGACTGCGTCAAGACTGCGAGCGGAAGCAGGTGAAACCGGAACCTGAAGGAGAGCTATTAGACTACCATCGGAAGATTCATCTACAATGTGAAGGTGAGCGCCCTTCTGGGAACGAGTGAGACGAGAGGACATGCCTCCATGAAAGCGTCAAATGGTCGCTAAAATTGGGAAAGCTAAATAGCGATAGACCCAAACCCGAAAATGANGAAAGCGTCAAATGGTCGCTAAAATTGGGAAAGCTAAATAGCGATAGACCCAAACCCGAAAATGACACATTAGTGAGCGGAATCGGTGAGAATGAAATCAAGGAAAATATCAGATTAAGCAACACCGTAAGGAGAGCCACAACACAAAATCTCATACGGGGGCACACAAAAAAACCCATAAAATGAAAACAAAAGAAAATGAAGCGTCTGTAAAGAGCAATACATGCGCATAGTAATATAAAAATAAAGAGAACCAAGTACCTAGACCAACGAGCAGAAGTGAGAAAAATCGTTAAAACAATTGTTTAATAGGCGAAAACAATAGAAAAACTGACGTACTGCAGTATATCTCTAGCAAACATAGCAATATCGAGGAAAAACCGGCACCTTCCACCATGTCACATCGGAGCCCATCTCTTATTGAATACTGAGACAGTTTTCATCTCCGACGGTGGGTTAGGATAACACAGCTTTAGATTTAGAGTAACTCGCTTGGACGGCTCTGTCATAGGTCTTGGTGAGAGGTTAAAAACATGAACTCATGCAAAATATTAATAGAATTTAATGAATTAAAGAGCCCTGAGTGGGCTAGAAAATAATCGGTTACATTACTGCCCTTCTGGGCGAATGATTACAACATTCTTATATAGCTTGCCGTAAGGGCTGCTCGTGTCGAGATCCGACAATGTTCCAAATTGTTCATACCATCGGGGAGTTCGTTCGATCCAAAGTTGATGACTACCCTCGTAGCCACGGTGAAGGATTCGTCGGCGGCTCGTCTGACGGCAGAGCAGCGCTCGGCCCTCGGGGTCCGTCGAGTCTCTCGTACCACGACCAGAGGAAGAAGACCTTTCTGATGCGTGTCCCTTGCCTTAAGTAAGTTCGGGGGCGGGGCGGGGACGATGAGCGCCCTGGGCGACGCCCTGGCGGGGTGGTGGCGACGCGTGTCCATAAGGATACAATACTAAGGCGTAGGTGGTGAGGAGTATCCATGGAGATGGAAAAAGTTGCACACGACACTTCATTGTCGTGGAGAAATAGATGGGTGTTGTCTATAGATTTAGATGCAACAGGGAAGAAAGAGGGAGAAATGTCATAAGGAGGGGACTTGAGGGTGCAGCTGCGTCGGCCGTGTCATCGTCCTGTGTGTCATTTTGATTGACCACACAGAAAAATAGAGTGTCTCACCACAGAGAAAAACAGGAAGGGTGCGTATGCGGGCTACCGCCTTGTGGCCGCCACTGCGGGATACCGTCTGGAGGCCTCATTTGGGAGGACACTGACTCCATTTTAATGAATAGGGCCCGCTTAGCGAGGGCTGTAAATAATCATCAACCCTTTCCAAAAGCAGCGGGGTCGAGACAACCGTGAGAGGGTCAGACGAAAGGTACGAAGGGTTGAGCCGTCATATCACCTCGTGACAATCGTATGATCTACAGAAATTATGTATGTTTAACCAGTGCATCCAAAATTTGACTATAAGTCAAGGGGATGTTAAAAATACAATAAACAAAAATATAATTGATAATTGGTTTAGGCTCTAATCACATTAACTATTTAAGTTTTTTATTTTTATTGACTACCTATTGCTCGTGTCAGAAACTCTTAAATGCCATTTCAATAAGACTCTTAAAGAGAAAAAGAATACACTTATTGCCAAAGATGTGAGCATTTTATGCAAATTTGTGCTAATTTTTACCCGTGGATCTTCACGAGAAATCATAATGAGGTCTTTATTAAAACCCCTGATTTTCCATAATATCCTCAAGATCGTGTCTTCTCATATAAAGTATGGGATATGCAGTAATCTTATGCGGAATATTTTGATTCTGGTTTCCAGACTCTTGAAAACGAATGAGAATTGCTTCGTTTCTGATGTTTTCCAACGCCTCAGGTACATAAGGTACCGATTGACATCCACTCAAATTAATTAATATGACAATTTTATTTCACCCTTCCCCAACCACGTTCTGCGGTGTAGCATCAAGTAAACACTGAAATTACTCGTATTCAAAGTTCACCTTGTGGGACCAGCGTTTGAAAAAGTTGCAGAATAGACCCAGAGTACATTTTTTGACGGAACTTATACCGGCTACGGTTAATAGAGCACTCTCAATGACATCATGTCCCCACCACTTCACTACAAACTTGAGGGGAAATTGAACGCTTGACTTGAAACCAAGACCTACTCTATCGGACTAATTACGTTCAGTAATTATGTCTTGTTCTGTCGGTTCCCGCTCTATTTCCCCTCACATCGTTTAGTTCCTCAGTACCGTACAGCGATTTGTATAGAAGGCCATTGAAAATGCCCTATTGACAATATATTTTTACACATAATTTTCAATCATACAGTGAATTTTTTTAGAAATGTATGGAAATAATTGTTTAGAGAAGTTAGGAGATTCATTCCAACTTGAGCAATAGTGAGCATAAAATGAACAAAATTATCTACAGAAATTCACAACTGGAAAATAGACACCGACAAACTCCAAACATGTTGATGACTAGAACCGACCTGAGACTTTAACATTTCAAAATACGATACGAGTAGATTTTTTCTCACGGAGGTAGGAAGCTAGGAAACAACTTACTACTTATAGTAACAATAAATTTATTTTTTCGCGTCATTTTGAACCATATTTTACGGTATGTCATTTATATTGTATGTTATATAGCAGATACATTATGTAAAGTGGAGTAAAAGTAGTAAGATCTGTTAATGTGGGCATTCTTATTAATTTCGAAATTTTTTCTTGCACATAAAGGGGTATTGTGAAAAGTAATTCAAGATTACTTCGTCCACACTCGTAAAATGTTACGACTTATTGAAAGGTGTTTTAACAGAAAATGTTGATCATGTGAACCCACCAAACACGAGTAACTACAATACCTGGAAGACAGTATTTCAAATCCATAAAATTACCGGACGGCTTATGAATCAATAAAGGTTATGTAAAACTCCGGTGGTCGATAATATTTGTTCTCGCTTCTCGGTTTCAGCCCTGGGCAAGCAATTAAATGAAATACCATATCGTTATTAAAGTTTCATACACGTCAGAATGGGCATTCTACGAAGCTTTGGTTAATCATAATCAATAATGAACAAACAGCAAAATCTGATCGCGGGAATTCTCTTGTGGAGGGTATGTGACAATGTTCAAATTTACAGGATCGCAATAATCGATATATTAGAATTCTTTTTCCGAATACCATGAAGGTAAACATTCTAACAGTGTACTTCTTTTTTCGTATTTATTTTTTCATTCTTCATTTCTTTGTGTTTTACGTTAAAAGTGATTTGACTTCAATACAAATATTATGGTGTTTCCTTTTTTTTATTGTTTGTGCAGTTATTCTGAGTAATATGTTGCAGCACACCATTTGGTGGTTTTATTCCTTACACTCAGATGAACGGAATAAAGCGATGCGCTCTCGTTTTATGCAATTAGTATAATACTTCCTATTTTTACTTGGTATTGGATTTAGTACAACTTTGCATTTATCTAATTACTACTGCCACGAATCTGAGGAAATGACTACAAGATACCACTTTCATTGATTTATCGGCATCAGACGATTTTTTAAAATCTCTGCAGCTTACATCAACTCTGCAATGTAGCATTATATTCTCGCGTAGCCAACCTGGTGACGTATTTTGTGAGCAAGCGCACCCATTTAAGGTAGTGGGAGCATCTTCCATGAAAAGTAAGAATATGCTTAAGAGTGATAGCAACCCATATTTCATCTATTCTTTCACCCACTGTTCTCACTGGAACATCATCCTTAGGCGATCCACACGACCAAATAGCAACATATCAAAACTTGCAGCATCATATCTTCCTTGGGTGACATGGTAAACCTCCCAAAAATGAACAACTTGCTTAAGAGTATAAATTTGACATGCCATTTTCGCAGCCAGTCTTGGAGTCAGTTATTTTGATCATCAAATGCTTCGGTTACAAATGAAAAAATATACTGAGGAAAAACAAATATCAGTTTTTTAACAAGAAAAAATAAATAATATGTGAATCAAGACTTACATTTTGTATTAGGAGTTCTTTTCAATTTCACATTCTCGTGGGTACACGGGTGCTGGGGCTGACACCTAATGGTCATTTCCATACTTCATATTAACGGATGAAAGCTCCACTGCGGTAGACAACACTCTTTATCATTCTAAGAGTATAATTACAATGGGTTTCCTCCAACCTTCGCTCAAAAATATTTGATAGATTCGGAAGTAGGGAAATTCTAGATCTAAAAATCCTGAACACCCTGACAAAAATTTATCTAGACTGACTAGACTAGAATATATGACGACAATATATGAATAGACTAGACTAGACACATATATGACTAGATCTAAAAATCCTGGTTAAAATTTGACTCAGCATTTCCAAATTTATGTTTTGTAATTTAACTATCAAAGAATGACATTTAACATTTGAGAATTATGGAGTAAATTTGAATCTTTAAAATTAAGGAATTAAAACTTTCCAAACGTAGTTCGGAAAATTAATGAGTAAGGAAATATCAAGGATATGTTTTAATTAACAATGTTTGCTTTGTACATTGGACAACAAAATTGTACATTCATATTGTCTGAAGTACGGAGACATTTGACGCTCAGAAATTAGAAGAAAGAAACCATTTCGAGTGGGGGAGAAAGATGATTTTAAGTCAACTAATTTCTACTCTGAACTTCAGGCCAAACTCTACTAGTTTACATACACTATACATTAAAAATCGAATTTTAGTTCAAAAAACTTTTAACAGGAAGAATATTATTGAAATACGAAGAGCCATATCCGAAATAACGAATATTAAAGAAGAATGCTCTAATAAAATACGTAAACCTCTATTTCAATTCTAGTTACGTGACCATTACAATTAGCCAAAAAACGCGTTTTATGAAAAACTATCAGCGAATTTTACTTCATAAATTCTTAAACATAAATATGCTCACAAATAATTTGTATTTTCATTCATTTTTTTAAAAATGTTATAAAAATTTCAAGACATTCCTTATAAACGGATTTTTTTATCTTTAAGATTTAATGGTGAGATAACTAGAAGTTATACTTCAGTTCATGTAAAGGTCACAAGTCATCTTTTTCCAGATTTGATATTGGCTAGAACATTGATTATCTGGTACTGAATCGATTGGAACTAACACAAGCTTTCCTAGCAACCGACGAAAATTATACAGAAAGACAAGTGAAACATGTAGATGAATCACCCTAAGAATAAATAATTTTTATAAAAAAAATCATACGTACGATCCTGTTTTAATATATTTTTTGATTAATTAAACACCATGTTCCAATTTCTTTTAAATATATATCATTGAAACAGAGTTATTCACTCGGTAATACTGATTTATAATTAAATTACGAGACAATTTTACATTTATTGGTTTACCAAAGGAGAAATGAAGTATGTTTCAATTCGTCTATTTTGCGGTTATTTTGACAATGATCGAATATTCACGGTTTGGGGTTCCAAGTTTTGCGGTAGGCTTCGACAATCCGGGCGGTGAAAAGTTCCTAAGAGGTGGCTTTACTTGAGTGCAAACTAATCGGACGAGCCATTGTTAAGGGATAATAAAAATTATGTGCAATTCCGAATGAACGCCTTCAGTGGTGAATACTGGAGAAGAAAAGGAAAGGCCGTACGACGTTCACAAAAGCGTGAGAAAGGTATTACGAAGGGAGACTAGGGTAAAGTCGAGACTAACAGTTTCAATTGCATTGTTTACCGCTCTAGTATTCGAACTGCGCAACTGACAGCAGACCAGAGATTTACTCTAGCCCCAGTAAAGCCGCTGATATTACATTTTGTACTGTAATAGCTTTAATAGCTCATAGAAATATTCAAGGGATGTTCTAATCGTAACGATAAAATATCTTTTCTGAAGATGTACTAAATTAATGAATTAAACTATATAAAAATATAAATTAACAAATACCAATATCACGATATGCTGGTATTAAAATGTTTTGTAAAAATATCCTACAATATATAAACAAACCAACAATTCACCTTAAAATATTTTACAAACGCTTTTAATCTTTATTAGAACTCAGTCTCAACGCTCAGAGAAAAGTGGACAAATTTAAATATTATATTGCTCCTAGATATGTGACACTTGCAAAAATTCCTTCAGACTACCTACATAAGTAGATGTTGACCAAACACGACTGGAAAATGCATGTCGATTTTACACAGTTTGGTTTTGGATCACACCTTTTTTAATACTTAGTACTAAATCTTGCAGTGAATTTTGTTTATTGTAATGTATTTTTGAAGACTGTGAATTGGAGATGGCGCTGCGACCCTGAACGCAGCACGCTTGATGTATCACTTGGTTGGCTCATTTATTTAATGCCATCAAGTGGTTGTCGTATTAAACCGCCTTAAGTCGCCATAAGTGGTGGTCGTCGTTCTACATTTTAAATAAGGGGTTAAAGTAGTTTTCTCAATCTCTCCGAAAGGTTCGTTGGTCACTTTAAGTTTCAGAATTCGTACATTTAAAAGAGTCAATGCCAGAATAAATTTTAGTGGACGGATTGAAGGATTCAAGGTGCACTCTGAAGAAAAGAAGTAGTAAATATGACAAAAAGCAAAACCAAATAATGAGAAGTTGAAACCAAATAATGAATAGTTTTAAAATTTATAATTTGGATAGCGTATATTCTAGGGGTGAATTCCCCCAGCCCTCCCCAATACAGCATTTTTTAATGATACCTAACGTTTACGTCACTTGATAGGAGCGTCAGAGAAGAAAGCAGATATACATTTCAAAATTTATTTACAATTTTTAGTGTCTATGTAACATAAAATTTAATTTAAAACTATCAATATATGGCTTCTTTGTATCAGCTGCCGATACTCTGAAACCTCGACATTGTCGACATTGTCCCTAATCTTTATCTTCAGTTAACTTTTTTTTATCTTGTCACACGGTATACCTCACCAAGTGGTACATTTTAACCAGCTAAAATATTTGGGAATTACGGGAAGATTATTCTCAGGTAGGAAGACGAACGTTTTGTCTGAACACCCGCTTGGAACCAAGCCAGTAAATCTCGTCGATTCATTACATAATGAAAAGGCACTTGTAAAATAATAAAATATTTCTTTTCAGGGTTTGGAAAATTTTATAATAAGTACTTTTAAAACACAACTTTTTAAAGATAATCTGAATAGCCAACGTCCGTAATAAGTGGGACAATATCTATTATTAAAGGTACGCTCTTTCTTCATAAGCGATAATGTAATTTGCCCAGAAAATAATTTTTACACTCTTCGCTGAAATAGCTGATGACATAATTTTTACTCCATTTATTACTAAACATAATGCGCACTAGCGATTTATTTCATTTCATAAAATTCCTATCATGTAGTTTAATGTTGCCATTAGTTTTAATTGCATTAAATGGTGCCTCTGTGTCATGAGATGTAAGGTCACATCAAAGGTCATGGCTTCGATTCGCGCGTTTCGCGAAGATATTTGTGAGAGTGAAGACATTCCTCACTGCATGCTACCACTAAACCACCCCTAACTTACATCATCCTGAGATATATTACATGCTAGCGCCAGAGAGGACGTGCAACCGCAACTTGTCAGAACCTATAGCTTCATATCATCTATCTTAAGGAACTTCATATAACACGGGGAAAGACAACACAAGAAAAAGAAAGGTTCATTGAGTTTACTACATTAAAAGTTATTGAAAACTTAAAATCACATTAAATTTCAATTAAAAGTGTTGTAAAAGTTTAAGATACGAGATAATTCATCTAAAAAAAGTCACCTATAAACTATTAGTTAAACAAAGCATTGTAAAGAAAAAATATTTGAACATCCAACTCCAAGACAAAATTGAATTAAATTATGAGTTTTATTCCATTACAGATCTTGATGGTTCATCATTATAGAGAGAATAATAGATATACGTTCAACATCTAAAAGGATTTTTAAATTTTGTTTTTCAGGCATTGGGAAAACTATAAACAGTTTTAATATGACCATGGAGAGTAAAATATAATGTTCTTCACCGCTTTTGCAATTTCAAGTTCACGGGGGGACTAATTTTAATTTATTGTATAGTTATTCTTGACAATTTCAGTTTACTGAAAATTCTGCTTTATGTAAAATAGAATTTACGGAGAAATAAATAAGCTGAATAGATTTTTTAATACGGACAATTACAGACGTGTTTACCGATTAATCTTAATTAACTTTAATTAAGACACAACGATCGTATCTTACATGAAATCAAATGAAATTTTAAAGTTAAGATTGTTAAAAAAATATAGCGCTCGACTATATTGATGAACATCGGATATCCACTACTACGGTGAGTCGAGTTAAAATATAAAACTAGGTCAGAAATTCCAGTGAAACAACTCTCATGTTTGAAATGAGTGTTAATGTTTTGGAGGACTTCATATTTCACGTATTCTGCGTTTCAACCGTCCGTGTCCAGCGGAGTTGACTACCAACAACATCCACCCAGCAGGCACTCGAGTGGAAAAATCCCTGTGAACAAATATCTCTTTTAAACCTCAACCCTCTTTACTCCTTGTATCTCTCTGTATTTAACTTAATTTTAATGAAATATTAGGAGTAGAAATACATGTTACAAGCGAGAATAGATTCAACTAAAAATTTAATTGTTCCACTGTTTTAGAAAATAATTATGAAAAGTAGGAGTTTCATTTGGAGGGAGTGCAGATTCTTCGCATATTCAAACACTTTGATAACTTTAAAATTTATCCCTGAAGTTTAATTCTCTCATATAATATTTAGTAGTTCTCAACAGTCCTTCTTTCCTTCGGTTCGGAAGTATATTACTGTCCGATTAAACCAGATTTGATAGACTCTCTTCTGTCACATTCAAAACAATGGAAGGTTCCTTGTTCACTTTTATAGAGCGGTGACTCTTACTTTCGAAATGTGGAAAATTGATAGTCAAAAAATAGCAAATATACTATTACATAAGCCACACATTTTCCCTTATTTCCTAGTAGTTCGAGAAAGTTCCCAACTTCGTTAGTTACCCCAAAACTGCTAGTTACCTCAATACCACAATTGACCAAAACTGTTAATTAGGCAAATTAGGAATTTGCAGTTAAAAATACAATTAAAAGGGTAAACAACATTAGTGAAATAGTTCAATCTTGAAATTAAAGTCTTAATATTTCGAAAGATCCGATTTGCGTTTTTTGAAAAATTAAACCCAATAGCACTTGCCTTGAGCTGTGGTAGTTTTGCTACATTTACAATGCTGGAACAATGAATTACGTGAGGAACGGGATTAGACCCACAACGTCTCCAGAAGGAACAAAAAACAAGGAAAGAGGTGCTAGCTTCCCGAAAAGTAAAATTAACCTTTTTATTTGTTTGAACACCCTTGACTTGTGACCCTAGCAATGGCCAATCCCTGTCTAATCTATCGCTATCGTTGCTCTCAGTTCACCCCGGGACCTCGTCGCCGTCGGGTTCTCGCCGCGCGCGCACTGGGCTTCGTCGACCCGGGCGAACTGAGCAGACGCGGAAGAGAAACGGCGCGTCGTCTGAACAGGCGCGGAGCGCCGCGCTCCCGGACAACAACATTGCCGGCCACTCGCCGCTCGCAACACACAGTGCTCTTCGCATCCCAACCGAATGACTCATTGGAAATGCAACGTCGATTTCCGCGGAGAGATTAAACGCCCATTTCGCCCATTCGCACTCGTTAAATATTAACCGAGAAGAGGAAGTATCTCGGACCATGTGTGGTCTACCATTGTTGCACGAATTATGTTACAGATAGGTTTATAAGTCAGCTACTGTTCTGGAACATTCGCATGCTTTCAGGGAAAACTTCCGAGGGAACAGGATTGTTTTATTTCTTTCTATCGATTGTCCCGAAATGAAGTAGGTTGCAAAGTGAACTGGAAAATGTAAACACGGATTGTATGGACACCACAAGAACTCTTTCAACCAATGCTACTCCTAGGCACCTGTGGCGGACAGGGAAGAGTATAGAGCGTCTCGCAGTCGCGGCGGTGGCGTTGGTACTAGCGGCAGGGGCATCGCGGCGCGGCGCGGCTTTGACGTCACGGGGCCCGGTCAGCCCCCTATTGATCCGGACGGCGGCGGCCGGGCAGCGGGCCCCAGCCCCGTGTTCCCGCGCCGTTCCGCGCGACCACCCGCGGCCCCACGGCACCCGCTCTTCGCGCCCCGAACCCGCCGTCACCTTTCCCGCGCCCCGCGCGCCCTCACGCCACACGCACACGACACGCGTTGTAAATAAGGGTGCGGGCGAGATCCTTATCTCCAGGGATCTCCGGTCTCCGATGGAACCCTGGCAGGCCATTGCGGTCGCGGCGCGCCGGTGCCTAACCAAATAAGCCGCCAACGACCCTGGCGAGTTAGAGATTCCGGACGCGTACGCGTCGAACGGAGAGACGGAGCTGGCGGTGGGGTCGCGGGGGAGCAAGCGCGCTTTCGCTTGCAGGCTGCGCCGTACCGGTATGTGCGGGTGGCAGCGGAGGGAAGGGCTCGCATCTAACGAGTGAGACGATCTCTCGTTCCCTATCCACCCCCTCGCCACTATTTCTAGGAGGACGAAGGCGCGCACGCTTGAGCGGTCGTGCGAACGGGAGTCGATAATGGCACGCGTGAGGGCGCGCGGTGAAGCGCGGCTGGATGAGCGGAGCGGCGTGCCCGCAGTGCCTCTAGCGCATTCGAACCGCGGCTTCCGACAAATGAAAGAACTAAGCGTGCAGCTACAATGGTCGACGGGGTGGAAGGGAGACGGGCTGGGAGAGAGACAGTGCTCGGTACGCAGTCTAGCGGTTTTGCGTCACACTACAGAGTTAAGTGTTGAGGCCGAGAGGTAGCGTTGACGCGGAGATCGCCGGAGGGAAAGCGTGTTTCGTTGGAGTCCCTCGCCGCTGTCGCAGAGACGGCGCGCATGCGCCTCAGCCGATCGCTGCACCTTCGCCTCCACCTCGGTTGCACGGCCTTCGAAGGATTTATGGGAATCCAGGGAGCCAACGAAATCAATTTTCAAACTTTTACTGCAAATATTAGAGGGAAAAATCAAAGAAACGTGAGAAATATCGAAGCAAGAGGAGTTATAGATTTCTCCACGAAATGATGAATTGATATTTCTGTTCGGATTAATTGTTTATACATCATTACATCCCATTATTAAGAAACGCAGATCCACCGAACATACAATTTGTCAGATAAATTGTATATTTCTAATTGTGTAGTAATGTGACGCAATAACAAAATTATACTTGGAACTACTTTAAATGTTTGTGGTTTACATGTTCCTTTTTCTTGAAGATCCTTGATGAAAGAGTATTTTTCGGTTACTCAATGAATTTCCACTCAGTGTTTTTCTTGGTTCTATGTGCACTGTAACATTCACTTATTTCCATAAAATGGGAGAAGACAACAGTATATTCAGTTTCTAAGTTATGTTGAAGTTGGTGATAATATTTTTAATCACAGTGAAGTGACGTTTAAAACCTGTACAATATGAAAATAACGAAAGAGTAAATGTCAAAGAAACCCTATGTCAGGAAATGCGTAACATTCCACGTAAGAGCTACAGTGGAATGGCAAGGATTTCCATTCCACTAAAGCTGAAGTTTTCGTTCTTTGTGGGAGGGGGAAGAGAAGTGAATAATTGTATTGTGTTAGTGCCAAACATTATCATTATAATTAACGGTAGCTAGCTTCACAAGAATAATCTCTCTCCCAGTGAATAGATAACGTAGGCAAGAAAAGGGGATGTCTGCCACCAACCCCCACCAATATGAAAGCATTATATACATCAATAAAACCTGCAATGGAATACAAATGTAATTTCAAATAATTTATGTTGAATCTTAGTTATAACTAGCCTTGAATCAATAACAATTGCAAGAGAGTGGTAATATAGTAAAAATTATATAAATGACTAAAGATATCGAGCGAAAACTTCTCAGAAATACTAACATGACAGAACCAATAAGTGGACTCGCTGTATTGTGAAAGCAGTAAATGACATACACTATGGTTATTTAGTGTTTCCTTTCTAAGTTAACACGTAATAAACTTAATTATAAACGTTGACATCATCGAAGGAAAAAATACGTGTGTAGCGTCACCTGGTAAACAGTGCATCAAATAACAACAATTTCAAATCAATTATCATTTCAAAAGAAATAGTATGTATTTAAATATGTAAGTCTGCGACACGGTCTCCATCGAGAAAAAAAATGTAATGGTATTCGCTTGTGCTTGTGCAATACTCAAGTAAAAGATTAAAAGAAACATAGAAATGACAGATTATTCAATCAAACGTGCTGTACCAACATACCATTGTAATGCAGGTAACACGCAGCAAGCCTGACACCAAATAATTGGACAGCAACAACAATAGAAAAGATAGGAACAGCCCAGCTAGTGTAATAAAGAAAGTATGTGAAGCCACAACAATCAAGAAAAGGGAATAATATGGACTTTACCGATTTTATAGAGAAAAAAACCCACTTTTGATAATCTTCTAACTTTTAATATAAATATCTCTAATTATGATAATTTAATTATGTATATAAATATAAGAAGTTTTAATGCTAATTTCTCAAAACCTGAGATATTTATTGAAAGATTGAAGATAAAGTCAAATCAGATAATTCGCTCAGAAATTTGGAAAGTTTTTTTTTTTTTGTGGGGCTTTAGGGCTCGTCAACGTCAAGGGCATTAGAGCCCTTGCAGGTGGGAAAAATGCAGTTTCGCACCTCAGGGAAGTGTCGAAGTGACTCTTCCCCGTGTGTGGGACTTCGACCATACCCACTAAAAAACACTAAAACAATATTTGTTGAATTCATGAATTCAACAAATATCTAAACACAAAGATGAGATAAAAGAAAAGGAAACAGTTGCCCAATACATTATATCAAAAATGAAATAGTTCTGAAAATTATAATTTTAAACTACGGTAAGGAAAAATAAAACGAAAGAAGGGAAAAGGAAAGAAGAATGCAAATTTAAACCCTCCCGAGAACTTGTGGGAGGAGCCCCGATATACTCATAAAATTCAATAGTTTATTAACAACATCCGCTTCATTTCCGAGAATTGTTAGTAGATCTGCAGCCAGACCAATTTGTCTCCGTATTCTGGTGTATTTTCTGCAATCAGTTAGTATGTGACGCATTGTCAGAGAAGAGCTACACTCCACACAAACGGGTTCATCATTAAGTAGCAAAAGATACCGATGAGAGGACAATGTCCTATACGCAGGCCTCGTCGCGCCTTGTGTAGTAGGAGATTTTAATATAGATATTTTTGAACAAAATAATTTTAGTTTTGTATTCTTAATTCTTTTTTTCTTTTTTGAAAAGTGATGTATGACATATTTAATTGATATAACTAGACCATCTGAAACTTATAGTGAAGGTACCTACATGCAAAGATAATTTCTTTATAAGCCAAAACGCACTCAATATTAAAACTTCCAAACCATTGCAATCAATTATTGACCACTATCCACTTTTTTGAAACATTAATAATACAATTTTAAAAGAAACAAAATACGATATAGGTTGTAACATAACGTTTAGCAAATTAAAATGTATAGTCAGACAAAATAACTGGAATGCTCTCAAGTCCGAGACTAATGCAAATGCTGCAATTGAGTCATTAGTTAGTGAAATATAAATATGTGTAAATATGTCGATTATAAATAAAAAGACAAAGAATAATAAATCCAATAGTAAACCCAGGAAAACTTGGATAACAAGCGGGATCACAACTTCTTATAAAAACAAAGAAAATTTGTATAGGATGTGGAAAGAAAATCGAAACAACGAAACGCTGAAAAGAGATTATAAAAACTACACCAAAATCTTAAATAAAGTAATAAAAAATGACAAAATTAAATTTGAAGAAAATTTTATAAATTTACATAGCGATCATCCTAAATTCTTCTTGAATTATGTACACAAAAACTTGGACAGAAACAAGAAAAAAAACTGAAATAAAATATGCAAACGATGAAGAAAATGTAAAAAAAGATCAAACTAAAGAAATAGCAAATTATATGAATATGTATTTCCGTAATATTGGAGCTAAAACAAGTAAAAAAATCAAGCAGTCCGTTAACAACTAACTAAATTTACCAAAATCAAAAATGAACTCTATATTTTGAACCTACTGTAGAAAACTCTGTAGAAATTAGCAGAATAATAAAGGATATGAAAGATTTAGGTGGAGGAATAGGGAATATTAGTGTTAAAACGCAAAAGAATATATTGAAATATATTGTTGATCCATTAGTGTAGACGTTTAACCTATGTATTGAACAGGCTACTTGGCATGACGCACTTCGACAGGAACATGTGGTTCCTATTTTTAAGGCAGCTAATAAACATGATGTATCAAATGACAAACACAAATGTAAAAATTTTTCGCGAAAATTCTGGAAAAAATAATTTGTGAGAGAATATACAATTTTCTAATGAAACATATAATAAGCTCACAACAATTAGGTTTTATCAAAAATAAAGGAATCACATGTTTTAAATTTTATTACAAAATAATTTATGACAAATGAAAGTAAACCTTTAATTATAACTTTTCTAGGCTTAGTAAAGGCTTTCGATACAGCGAACCATAATATTCTTATTGATAAACTTTATAATTATGGGATTAGTAGAAAAGCATATACGTTGTTAATTAGCTACCTGCCCAACAGACAACAAAAAGTTACGACAAATAACGTCGTGAGTGACCATTGTAATATAGCGACTAAAGTGCCAAAAGGACCGATCTTGGGACCATTATTGTTATACTATGCGTAAATGATCGTGTAATGAATTTACCTACAGGCGCAGTGGTGTCATATGCAGATGATACAGCCATTTTAACAGCTCAAATTTCTTGGTTAGCTACTCAGGAGAAAATGAATGAATATCTATATTTTGTTCATAATTGGCTAGCGCTAAAGAAATTACCTCTAAATGTCACCAAAATTGTATATATGACATTAGAAAATTACAAAGACAATGTTCCAAACACTGTAGACAGAATACATGATCACCCTATAAATAGAGTGGAAATCAGTAAATATTTGGGTATTATTTTTTATTACAACGTGAAATGGGATAAACAAAGTGAATGTTATAAATAAAACTAAATATCTTATTTTCATATTCCCAAAAATGGCTAAAGTATGCAAACTAAAACACTATTATTACTATCATGCATTTTTTCATAGCGTACTCAACTACGACACAATTGCCTGGTGTGGAGCATACAAAAAAATTTAAATCTATCAAAAGACAACAAAATAGATTATTAAAAAGAGTATATAAAACACTTTTGCTAGTGATACGTGTCTAGATCTAATGTTTGCTTTTGAGTCACTGTGCTATCATTATAAAGATCTAAAAGAAGAGTTTCTTAATAAGATGAGTAAAACAAGAAAGAAATTTTACTAATTCCCAAGTTTGCTAAAACTATAAGTATTAAAAGTATTTACTCAATAGTTATTAGCATATTTAATTCATTGTCCAATAATCTGGAAGCTTTAGCTTAAAAGAAAGTAACAATAAAGAAGAAATTGAAAAAATGGATTAATGTTTAGATATTTGCATGTATTATTTGTGTGCTTTTGTTACTAGTTTAAATTTCTATAATTGTTATAACACTGCTTTTGTATGTATAAACTAGCTACAAGTTTTTAGCGATATTATTGTTAACGATATAATTAATTAATGAGTAACAATTTACATACTATAGGATTATTATTTTTTCTTTTTAGTAAGTAAGTTCCAGTATGTAAGTTCTTTTGTACCAGACCTGCGTACAGGTAATTAATTTACCTCTGTAGGATTTTACTTTGTAAAATATTTTGGTTCAATAAATAAATAAATAAGTAAATAAATATATATTCACTATAATGTTTTATGTTATTGTTATGGATGGGGAAAAGTAGTGACATCCTTACACAGTTTAAAAATAACTGAACACGTATAAGGAAAATAACTGAAAACTTCTTATTAACTGTACGTTTTCAAAATGGGAGTATCCTATTCCCTCAGGCCTCCTTTTCCCTCTACATGTTCAATGTTCCTAGACCAAACAATTGAATTAAGCTTTCATCTCCTCTATCTATATCTTTTGCTTACCTAAAATCCTAGCTTCCGAAAAATTATGAAGTGTGTGTGTGAGTATATATATATATATAAAATTCTGTACAAAAGTGAAATTTCTACCAATGGATCTTCAAGATTTCTTTTTGGTTGAGCTACATTGTAATGAATCCACAAGTTTCTACAGAAGCTGCAAGACTATGCACCAAATCATCTTAACTTCAGGTTTCCTATACATGCTTATAATGAGTCAAAGTATCGAATACATGTCATCTTCCACCAGTGACTTCTGTCACCGGATCTGTGAAGAAAACCCACGGCAAGAAAACACCACATGACAAAATGTGTGAAGAGATCTCACATCCCTTTACCTGCGTTGAGGAAAATACCTTCCGAAGGAGCACTAACAGGTAGTTCCAACTTTCCTAATCTGTTGTGGTCAAATTTTTCCTTTGTTCCTAAGTTCAAAATTCTAGTACACATTGCTATTACATTGACCATTATTCTTAAATTTGTAAGTGACGGCTAATTTTCGTCGTGCGAGACAGACCAATAAAACACAATTTGAATCACACTTCTACGACATCCCGTTCCCTAGGTGGTATTCTTTATTTTTAAAGTTGACTTACCATTCAAAACATAGACAAACGCAGCGAAGGAATCAATTGACCGATAGATAACAACGCTGCTGTGTTTCGAAACAAAAGAAAACAATCCTCGGTGCTTTAGGTGCCAAATCGATACATCTCCCTGCGTTCTTTTCAACAAAACACTCACCAATGAACATAATTGATACAACACTAATTATCGTAAGTGGAGATTTGAATAAAAAGATAGGCGCGAAAATAATGCTCTCAGTTATATCAACACTTCATTCCAACATTAAAATAAACAATATTCTTGCAATGAAGTCGCATAAAGAAATTTTTTTTTTTTGGATCGAGAAAAAACTTCCTCTGCAGAAGTTATTGAGAACATACTTAACTTAAAGAGATTATGGAAATAATTAAGCTTATATTATTGTAACGCCGGTTTAGCGTGGGAATTCTTGTTATGTTGCACGTTAACTCTTTTTAATATTAAGAGAAAACAAAAACAAACTTCACCAAACTTCTTGTCACTGAGACTTGTTTACGTCACTTTATGAGTATTATGTAGAAACTACTCTTAACGTGAAAAACAAGAAAAATAATATTTATAACAACCCAATTTACCAGACACCATATATCATTGTTATTAGATATTCAGACGTTTTTATAATGGATTAATATGAAAACAATCGAATCAAATAAATATCACGTCATATAATTGATAGCGTTTGTGGCATTACCTCACAACAATATCTTGCCTTATTATTATTATTATTATTATTATTATTATTATTATTATTATTATTATTAACAACAACAACAACAACAACAACAATAATAATAATAATAATAATAATAATAATATAACGTATAGGTCTCGGCTCCCGTTAATTGTTGCCAATTTTCTTTAGGTTGCGTTTTGGACTGTGCCACAGTCGCAATTTAGACGTTCTGTCTTCCACTACCAGATGGCACTGGAAGCCGGAACTCTGCATGGGTGCAATTTTCACCGATAATTAATTTTGCCGAGAGCATCAAATGATGCTCAAGGAATCTTTTACATGCAGTAATATGCAATGATCTTTTACATGCAATATCTTGCCTTCAAATGCTTGAAATGAAAGAAATTTTCCTGTAGTAACTGTATTGACATAAATAAACGTAAAAGTTAAAAAACACTCTACAATACAACATACAAACACAAATTGACGAAGCGTTTAACCGAAAACCTTGAAGCAGATTTATTCTAGTTGATTTTGGACACGCATAAATATTTAGAAATATACCTCTATCATAAAGTCACTCAAAGTCACTCAAAGATTTTGATGAAGTGTGATGGGAATCGGTAATGTTGCAAAACTTAATTCTATAGATTCAGTAATAGAACTAAAATGTAGTAAAACTATATAAAATATTATTTTAAGCAAATAAAACCTAGGGAATATACGTCAAGAATTAACATTGTCGAGAGTACGTATCATTTTCTGAGTAACGAGACATCGTAGAAGTGTGATTCAAATTTTATTTTATTTGCCTACTGTACATGAGAAAATGATCTGTCACATAGTTTCCTGAGACTAATGTTTACTTTTTTTAGCATCTTAAACTGGGGCTTAACTAAAAGGAAATGAAAGTGGAAGGACTTCCCTTCCCCCTCCACACCGCAAATAACCTTGGAAGGTCGGCACTATCGTTCTACTTGACCTGTGGAGTTTCTTCTCTGCAGGATTTTTGGTCTACGGGATTTCTTCGCGACGCCCTGCCACTAGTGCCTTATCTATTGGGGAACGGTTGATCTTGACCCCTCGGTCAGTCTCGAATCTTTTTCATGGGTAGGGATCTGATATTTCTCGTTCCTTCATTCTGATAATCTCTTCCTTTCTTAAATAAGGCACCTAGGAGTAATTTTATTATCTGATGAGTTCCTTTTCGTTTTTAGTACATTTAGAAACAAATACTTCCCGTGATGCTAAGTGGACTGAAGTCTATGCCACTTCTAAACGAAGCGAGAATTGTTAAATTATAAATGATAATTTTCAGATTTCTTTAGAGTTAGGCCGTAAAATGTCAGTTATTAAAGATATTTTCACCTTCTTACTTTTGTAATATTGAATAATTTATACTTAATTTTAAAATCCCATCAATAAGTGATTAAAATACTTCTTGTTTTGAGAACTTGCCTCAAACTACTGAAACTATTGAACAAGAAATGTAAATTTATTGGTTTAGAAATATCTCTAGTTGGTCGTGTTTAGACTCATTTTACTTGTTATGATTTGTAGAATTCAAATGATACCGAAAAACTCTGGTAAATTAATTAGTGTAATATATCGATTTGTACACCTCTGCTTAATGGTTGACGCATCGTAAGCTGACCCCTCTCATTTTCGTCAAGGTCTGAAAAACGAAGAAGGGGTTTAGTTTTCTAGAAAACAGTGCTGATACCCTTCTTAACTTCAAGGACGAGTTCCGTACAAGTCATCTATTGATACCTGCCCCATAGAGTAGCATAGGCGGAGATAGTTTGACGGAAAATAATGAACTTTCCTCTTAAATTTTCTCAACCACGAAATGCAACTCTCAAATAATGGGGGCGATGAAAGAGACAATGAACAAATTTCTTTAGAAAAAATGTGATACAAAGGAAAGTGGCAGAGAAAAGTTGCAGATTTCGTCTTAGTGTCTGAAAGCTTGGGTACGTATTTATATTACGTCAGAAAAAGACTAATTTATACGAAATACGTTTTTAATACCATTCCATACAACTCTGGTCCACATGACGTTGCGTTGCCCATACTTTTTTACGTGAAATCTTTTTTAAATCTCTTTCCTCATTTATTAGCAAACTAATAATATGTCTTGTTGGTTTTATCGAAATGTTTTGAGTAGTTTGCAAGCATTGTGAAAATTTTCCTTAAATACGTCGGGCAATATCACGTAGATTATTTATGCACAAAATGTAAGACGAGGCACCTGATGAAAATGTATCAATGAGTTTGAGTATTATATTCTTTATTGGTATAAGGTTGTTTCAGTTCACAATTATTTTTTAAGTTAACCTAATATGAATAATTCTTTTGTACATTGTTCTACTGAAGTAAATTAGTTTCTTCCCAGAGCTATCCATGCTTTCATAGTTTACCGCAAAAAATACGAGAATGGTTAATCGTAGAATACTCTACTAGTACTTCATGCAAAAATGTGAACTAGACGCGTGTATTAATTAAAAAAAGCGTGCTTGGGATGAATAGACTTCAAAATTTGAAGTGGACAACTGACATTCGTCCTGTTCAGGATTTGGAGCAAATAACACCGAGATTTGGAGGAAATACCACAACGTTGTATTGATCAATTTTCCACCCCAGAACCAGATTTTTCAGACTACATCAATTTCTCCTTCTGTTCTTTTTTTATAAGACGTTCTCATAGAATTAATTTTTAAAGGATGCCTTACATGCTAGCATTACTGTCAACCTACATTAATCAGTTCATTACACAATTAAATACAGTAAATTTAATACAATATATATTTAAAGCTTCTTAACAAAACACGCCTCTTAATTCTTTTACAAGTTTTCATACCCATAAGTCATTTTCAAAAACGATCTTCACTGATTTGAAGTTTTCGCAGACACACTTCAGTCACTCGACACAACTGTTGAACTGATAGCACAAAATTCCGAATGAGATCTGTCTTCACCCATTTGTTTTCCTAACGAAATGTACATTTTATTAAACATAATAAGTAAACAGGCAAATCGCGGATATGTTGACTAATATTACGAGTGAAGGCTACCCTTGGTTAAAATAATGCATTTTTCTAAATTTCTATACTCATAAGTCTTCTTATTGGCACATGTATTAAAATGAAGATAATTTATTGCGAACACGGAGATCATAGGTTACCTAAGCAAATCCAGTCGACACTCGGTGGTTACGCTTAAAAGGGGGGGGACATACACGGACACGCCACTCCAAGCCACACCACGCCACGCCACACCACACCGTTACGTCCAAATGGATTATTGCTGAAAAAATGGGCACAAGCAGGGTCACGCCACGTCATTCAACGCCACGATATGCCCTTGTCTTGACAGTCATTTTCACATTATTGAGTTAGATGATGTGTTTATCAATTGATGCAGAGCTAATGACATATTAATCACATTTTAGAAATAATCTGTGAAAAATTTATATATATATACAAACCAGGGTCCCCATCTCGGTCACGATGCCAGGGTGATTGCTCGTCACAAACTCATCCCGCGTTCCATCCCCGGGCGGGGCAAGATAAAATTTGTAGCTTTTTATTTCCATATGTCAGTTAAAATAGCTGGGATGTATCAAAACTGCACGACTAACAACCACAGATGTAATGCTCGGATACTATCTTAAAAAAATCTCGGTAAAAATTTCAATGGGTCTAGTGAGTAAACTCACACAAAACCTCAGTCTTACCGGTACTTGTCATTCGTGGTCCTTAACTGTCCGGAACGACATACATACAAATTAGGTAATGCAATGAAACTTGTATCGCAATAATCGGTAGCAATATTTTAAAAAATGCAATAAAATAAAAAATAATTACATTGTTGTAAAGACCAGGGCTGGCTAGTACCGTAATCATAATAAATTATTAATTGCATAATTAAAAAGATGTGCTCAAAAAATTGAAAGTAATTCAATACAAATTACCAAACTTCAATTTGAATTTAGATAAATTATTATTTATTTTAATATTGTAAATTGTAAGTTACCATAATTGATCACGTGAAATTTTTTATATTCATTATCACAATGTCATTGAGACAGAATTGGCAATGAATTATTTATTTGTTCATTTAGATTGAAATTGCTTCTCGTAATATTGATAAAAAGTAAGTTCTGGATGAAAATTTGAGAAGGTTTTCTTCACTGCTCGGAGTATGGCGGCAGAATGAAATATACCACAGCAATATTCAAAATTTTCTCGCGCCCAGATTCCATAAATAAAAACGTAAACATTGGCCATAGACCTAAAAGGGAACGAAGCTTGGCAAATCAAAACAGTGTTACACAACCCACACCCCTTAGGAAAAATTCCATTGAAACATTCCCTCCACCCCTAGATTGCATAAATAAGCTAGCTTTTCATTCTTAAATATTCCGAGTTATCATAGCGTTCAGTACGGTACTTAGCACAATAGTTAACTACTAGTGCTGCTTGATAAGGAAGTATCACAAACTATTCGCGGAAAGCCATGCGCTAACCATGCAGAGTGCGCTTACAACATTACGAAGCCCAAAGAAGATGGAACTAAATCGGTACTGTTCGCGATAAAAATCGACAAGTTGCCGAGGTTTATTTAAAAGTAAGCATGATGGAGTACTCTTCTAGCGAGCATTATAATGTATTTATAGCACTACATTGATGGTAAAACATGCGACTAAAACTTGCCATAATTTTTTTTGTGAAAACAATTTCCATGTGACCATGTAATTTGGAAGAATTGGAACGGTCAAACTCCTCCCCGCAGTTAACTCCTACCTTAGCAACAAGCTAGAAAAGCCATTTTGTCGCAACAAACGAAAAGTACCTTATAATTTATTACACATTAATTGCTAATTTATTACCAACAAAGAAATTTGTTACCATTGTATAATTATTAAAAAGGCATGGTTTTTGCAGCATAACGTCAAGCTAGAAGAACCAAAAATGAAAGGCGAATAAAATTTAATAATTATGTTGAAAATTATTTAAATAATTAAATGCTAATTTATTACTTACAAAAGAGTAATTTTTAATAAAGTATTTTCCTGAAAAAGGTTTTTTTCTGTATTAGAGTCACGAGGGAAAGACTAATTGGAGCGTTCCAAATAATTGAGTAATCTGCAGAGAAACTTTTCAAAAAATTAATAATTAATACTTAGAAATTGTTCGAATAATTAACTGTCAAATTCCAACCAAATATAAAGTTTAATTTCAAATTTGCATAAAGGAGTGGTTTTTGTTTCCTGTATAATAATAATAAATTTATTGTCAAAAAACAGTACAAACTGCGTATGACCACGTGGAGGACAATAAACTAATTTACTCTCCGGAAGCAAGCAAGGGACCATCCCATCAATTCCGATCAAGGGCCCTAAGGCAGAGGCGGATTCAAAAATTTCAGCCAAAATTCCTAGATAAGATAAAAAGTTAGCTGCGAGTTATAATACATATATAATGTCAATATGTTTGTAATTTAACGCAAATATGTTTGTAAATTTTCATGAATGATGCGGTCCTTTTTGGCAAAGAGTGGTTGACACTCTAGGCCGATGAATATTATTACTATTGCGAGTATTGTGTTCGTGAACGAGACTTTCGTATAACGCAAGGGTGGCACTTCAGTAATTCGGTCTTAACAAACAAGACCGTTTCATAAATATAAATACAGGGAAGTGTTAAGATATTTAATTCCTTGAATAAAGGTTTACAAGAGTTTGGAAGGTGAGATTTACAAATTATCCGATCTACCCTCTTCTGAATTCTGAAATGGGATCTAATAACCTTGTTGTTGACGAGCCCTTAAAGCCCCACAAAAAAAATGAATTCTGAAAGTTTGAATACTCTGGCCGGAATTGNATGAATTCTGAAAGTTTGTATACTCTGGCCGGAATTGCCCCAGAAGGTAATGCCGTAATGTAAATGGGAGTAAACGTTTGCAAAATATACGCAACGGGAAATACGTGGACTAAATAGAGTTAAAGGACTGTATAGAGTTAGAAAACCTAATTGAACCCTTTCAATAAAATTGATAATTTTATTTCTACTGTTGCATAAACTAACAAAGGAAAGATAATTTGGACAACACAAATGTAAAAAACATCGGTAGATTCATGTGAAGCAAGGAATACGTCTACGAATTTTGCAAAACTAAGTTTAGTAAACAATATTTTTAATACGTGTTCTTATTTATAATACAAAAACTTTATTTTTTGTGGATATAACAAAATGTTTTGCTAACGTCCTATAAGCCTAGCAAAACACTTTCTATGAAATAATTTTTTGTTTGTTATTTGTTCAAACGTTGGTTTTGCAGTTTTAGAGAAAGTGTCCATGTGAAATTAGTGAAACATATTGTTACTCTTACAAACAAAAGAATATTGAATTTTTGTAGTAATATATTACTAATATTTTTGTTCGTTATATGTTAAAAAATAATTTAATATTTTGCAGTTTTCAAGAAAGCATTTCAAAGAAAGTTCGTGTGACGTTAGCAAAGCATTCTGTTACTTCCATAAACGAATGAATAATACATATTATGTGGTGATAAATCAGTAATAAATTTCTAAAAAGAGTTTTCTTTTTTACTAGTATTTACAATTTCATACAAAATACTAGCCGATTATCAATCGATGCACGATAGTTTTCTTAGTTTAATCTTCTTCTACTCAGGAAAAAATGAAATCTATCTATATTGTAAGATCAAGATAGTTTTTGTTGCTGGTTTTTTAAAACATGTACGGCATCCTAATTTTTAATAATTTATAATAATACAAATTTAATGCAAAACTGACTGTATACACTTCACCATCTCACCCTCGCGCGGCGGTTGAGTTTTTACTTCCGAATCATGACGCGGCTGCACAATTTCATTAAAATTCTTGTAAAATCTAAACATTTCATCAAAATTTTACAATTTAAAGACATTTTTTATCCTCGTTAAAACAAAACCATTAATGGATTAAATATGATAATAATTAATTTTTTCCTTGTTAAATTCCTCTTAAATTGAAGCATTTTAGCACTTCTATTTTTAATAACGTTTTATCATCAAATTAGGTTAATTATTGTAGGTACTCATATGTTGTCGCGGAATTGTTTGCAGAACTCTTTGAGGAAAACAATATATCCATTCGTAGTTGTCACCTAACACTAACCGTTTAGACAGCCCAAGCAAATATAACTTTCTTTTTTTCCCTATTTTATCGACATTTATTGTCAAAAACAATTTTTATCTCTCTTATCACACATTTCAAAAATAATAGCCTTCCTTCATCCTGGACACCTAAACTATATCTTTGCAAAATTTCATCTCGATCAGTTAAGTGGTTTAATCGTAATCAGGTAGCAAACAGATACGCTTTCGCGTTACGGATTTATATATTAGTATGGATTCCGGTAAGTTGTAGAAAATATTCTGATAAGTTCACATGACTTAAGTGCAACATATAGTTAAACCTTGAAAGAAAAGAGTAATAAATTTTTGTAGTAATAAATTCGTAACGAATTATGCATTACTAAAATGATGGTTTTAATAAACCTTGCTCCGCTAACTTAATAGATGTGAAATGAATAAAGATAGAACGTATAAAATTTGAATAATTAATAGTTCAGAAATACTTCAATAATTAATTGAATATTTTATCAACGAGAAAGTAATTTTTGTTGATATATCTTTTTTTTTTTTGTGGGGCTTTAGGGCTCGTCAACATCGAGGTCATTAGAGCCCATTGTTGATATATCATATGCGGGGTTTTTGTATGCTAGTGTCACGTGGGAAAAAAACAATGACAGTGGTGCTACAAGAGTCAATAGTTTTATAGTCAATAGAGTTTATAGTCAATACTCAATCATTAATCATCAATTTTTTACCGTTTATTTAACAACAAACAACCAATACCTTTTTTTCATTAAAATACGGCGAATATAATATTTCGCTTAACATTACGTATAAATTAAAATTTCTGGCACAATAGCAAGACTCTTTTCGAGAATTGTTCGTAGCGTTTAAATCACCAAATTCGTACCACTTGCTTCCTGTGAGAGCCAGTGCAGTGTAATGTGAAACGCCGGAACTTTCAGTTATTGTCCATGGCCCCTTATAAGCAATCGATCCAATAAGTTTAAGTATATTATTTCCAAGTGAGTTAATTATTGTCTTAGGAATTTGTTGAAGCTTCATTGGGTTGCTCATTTGTTGGGGATGTTGATTTATCATTCGTAAAAGAGTGATGTCACATGAGTGAAAAAATTGCAACGCTGTTAAATAATTATACAGTTAAAAATATTCAATATTCTCTTACCAATTTTACTGATTTGGTTTGTTCTTAAACCATTACAATTTTTTTCAGAAGCATTTAGTTTTATCAACTAAATTGATTTTTTTGATCACATCTAGAGAGGTCGATTCTTCAATCACTTTTCTATCTTCGACTAGACATGTACCCAAAGATTTGATAAAAATATTTAGTGGGCACTTTCCTGAAGATATTTCTTTTAATTGCTGTTTAATTACTTTCGGCCAGTTCGTTGCGGAAATGTGATAACATTAACTCGAGTCTACATACTCGACTCTGCGCCGACAGTAGAAGTAGTCTTACATTGCCTTTGAATGTATTCGCACAATTCAGGGAGGAAAAATTTATTTTCCTCACACTCCTCCCACGCAGATAAAAGGTTTCCTGATCACAAAGGGTAGCCAATAATCTCTGTTTGCAAAGGATGGGCTACTCATCCAGGGTTAGGATACCCAGCACGAACAATTCCTTAATATATATTATTAATTTTTTCAAATGTTACTCTACAAATTACTCAACTATTTGAAACGCACCAATTAGTCTTTCCCCCGTGTCTCTAATACAGAAAAAAACCCTTTTTAGGTAAATACGTTATTAAAAATTACTCTTTTGTTGGTAATAAATTATCAATTAATTATTTAAACAATTTTCAACATAAGTATTAAATTTTATTCGCCTTTCATTTTTGGTTCTTCTAGCTCGACGTCAAGCTGCAAAAACCGTGTCTTTTTAATAATTATACAATCGTAACAATTTTTTGTGTTGGTAATAAAGTAGCAATTAATGTGTAGTAAATTACATTTCGTTTGTTGCGACAGAATGACTTTTCTAGCTTGTCATTGCTTCCAACCCTTTTCCATGGATCGAGCTCGTTCCCGCAGTCAGTAGCTGTCAGATTTTTCCCGTCCCTTCCTCCTGCTTATCTTTCCCTTGCTTAAATAATCCTCTGGCCGAAATGCGGAAGTATTGAAGACCGGTGGTGGCTCTGGTGGAGGTGGATTTCTTTATTAGTTATAAGAGAGCCCGTTGTAATATATAGTCCGCATTTGTATCTAGAGCTGTTATTACATAATTTATACATGTTATATGAATCCTATGTATTCAAACAAATTTAATTCAAATATTTACAAGAATAAAACTTCAAAAAATAGTTTTGTTATCACATTTCATAACAAATTGTATTTATTTACTATTGCGCCACAGACGAGGCAAACTTCTCATTGAATATCAACATACTAAGCCCACGGTGCCAATCTTTCACTGACACTTGAGCACTTACCATCCCGAGTTCTTAAACTCGACACTTCCTGATGGTCATAAAGTCCAGACCAAGGAATTAAAAAATTTTGGATGCCACCAAAAACATCCCTAACTCGAAATCGTTTTCGAGGAAAGTTTGCCTAAATATAAATTCGTGAGCTGGTCTCAATCAGAACAAAAATATTGAACTACTTTTTGTGGAAGTGTACATTTTTAGCATGAAGTTATTTTCTATCCATTAGAAATACCCAGTACCTCTCCTTGAAAGGAGGAAACGGAGTAACACACGCCAGCACTTGTATCACAAGTCAAAATATTGCGACAGGATTGCATCCCCATTGTAGTGTACTACCCATTGTAGATACGCCATGATGATGAGCTTAAATTTTTTCCCATCATCCTTAAAAGAGAAATATTTTTTATGAAGTACGTAAAACTTTCATTAATAAATTTTTAGTACACTTGGATATGGTTTACCTGCTATGTAGGGCAAACCACCGGCTCTCCGTGACCGCTGTTGGTTTAAGCGCTGTTGGTGTTTCCTCATCAATTTACGTACGAATTATTGTTTGTTGATTAATATTTGACAAATGAGAATAAAAAACTAATATTATTCAAGTGTTCGTCACGAGACGAGCTCTGTGATTCTCCAGCTGAAGTCTGTGGTCGAGCAAATTTCATTCGTTAAGTTTATGTAGAATAGAGTTGTGTAATAAGTGAAATTAAATTCTGAAATGACTATCGCTTTAAAAAAATATTTTTCCATTTACTTTTAGTAACCAATTAAAATCACCCTTTATACTGAAATATTTATATTTGTGGGTCTACCATGCAAATGGTTTAGCCAAGAAACCTCCCAAGACAAAACGTGAAAAAAAAATTGTGTTGTGGTCATTTTATTTCTTTTATTCCCAAGTTCTAAGACCTAATACATATTGCCATGAAATGAACTATTAATCTTACATTATTAAGTGACGACTCGTTTTTCTCATATGAGATACACGAATAAAACAAAAATTGAATCACACTCCTAGGACGTCGCATTCTCTAGATAGCATTCACTCTTTTTTAAGGTTGATTTGCCATTCAAAACAGACAAACGCAGCAAAGAAATTAATTACACTGGTATAAATACTCAGGTGGATACCCTTTCCTTATGTTGTGGTAAATTTTTTCCTTTATTTCCAAGTCAAAGTTCTTGTTCATATTTCTGTTAAATTAACTAATAATCTTACATTAAGTACCCGCTCATTATACTCCTGTGTGACTGACGAAAACTCAAAATTTGAATCACTGTCCTACGACGTCACTTTCCCGAAATGTCAAACCTTCTTTTAATGTAGAGTTACCATTCATAAATAGACAAACGCTGGGAAGAAATCTATAAAAACGCTGTTCTATTTTGGAATCAAATATCAATCCTCTAAGTACTACAGCGTATGACGCCGAGTTTAAGTACATTATTGAGTTTATTTTAAATTAAGATCTTAATTGGCATGAAACTAATGATTTTAGGAGGATTTGAATGGTTATATAAGAAATAAAACTTTTAATTATTTTAAATCTTAAAACAAAGGATGTTGTCACTATTTATGTTATGATCGCAAAGAAATCTCTTAGCAAGGATAATGTACTTTATTTTTGTATCGGGAGAAAAACTCTCGGAACGTTATTGAGAGTATTCTGAATGTTAAAGTAGTCAATGAATTACACTTGTACTGCCGGCTACGCTGTGGAGTTATATTACTTTCTGTTATAATTAAGAGTGTACAGAAATTTAGAGTTCAGAATATATAAAAATGTTCTGCTGAAATACTGTCGGAAAACCCTTCAGTATTGAGAATTTTGATGGCAAAACTTTTATTGAAAAATAATTTAACTTTTTTGCATCACAGTTTGATGCCGGTCGACCGCGACTCCGACGCCGCGTACGAGAGAGACAGCTACGAATTCATGAACACTGTAAAATATGAAGAAATGTCACAATTTAAATAGTTTTTATCTTTGGTAGAAAACAAACGTATTTAATTTTATTAGGATTGGGTTTTTCTAACGTTAATTACTCACTTAAGGTATAGTATTTTAACACGTCTATTTTTAAACTATTTTCTTCGATAAAATGTGTTACCCTTATTAGATAAATATATGATACCACCGATTTTTCAATAAAACTACATTAGATGAACAATAGTTCTAGACGTTATTTTCATTTATCTGCATTTACGCAGAGCACCTGCATCTCCCAAACGGCTGATTTATTTGCGACTTCATCGACGTTCACCGTCTTAGGTCAACTAATTTACACCAAATATCCATAAATAACTCGCACGTGTGTGAAAAATGATTCGTAAAGACGAATAAAATCCTTACAGTAGTTGCTGAGAAAATTAAACACAAGCAGAAACAATGCGAGACTTCTTTCGGACAAAAATTAATATTCAATAATAATAATAATAATAATAATAAGGGGTCAATGGGTTGGGAGATGTAGCACCTTTGTATAGGAGTATACCTGACACTGGTCCTCACCAACCCTAGGGATCAGCTGAGGAGTCATGCAAGATCTTTACTCTAATGACGCTGCATCCAACACCGTCCGGACGTGGTGAAGAGCCACATCCACGATGTGACGAGGTGACACGAGATGACTCTGTTAAAGCAGAACATGGTGGATCTAGAGGAGTAAACCTTGATTAAAAATCTCCAATCCGAAAGTGGAACAACCATGCTGAGCGAATGAATGGTGGAGGATAAGATTTCTGTAATGGAGAACAGCAATATTAGGCGACTCTTGCTTTCAAGAAGCCTTATTCCCATATGCGGGGCTCTATGGGAGTGGACCTTGTATTCCCTTGCTGCTCATCGGAACACAAAAACCAGAAATAAAAGCTATGATATTTCGCTGCCTGGGGAGCGCCAGGGCACCTCTGGATCCAGTGCTGGAGGTGACACAGTACGAGCCACTGGTGGACAGGAGTTGAGCAGGCGGACTCCTTCCGGAATACCTGAAGAATACTCTACCGATATTTGTAGCAGCTAACCAACATCTTCAGCTGCACCTGTAGCAAGTTTTTCTCTGAGGAATAAGTGTAGCAAGTGTTTCTCTGAGAGTTGTCTATTGTCAGAGACAACTCAAGCAGGCTGTAAACGTGTGCGCATGACTTAGGTAAATGAGGTAAATGAATTCCTAATGCGTATATAATATAGAGTAACGAAATCCGACACAGATATGACAGCATATAGAGAAAAGTTGTACGATGAGTTCACTAGGCAGTATCCAAATGTACCAGTAATGACCAGAGACTTTCAGACAAAATAAGAGTAATCACGAGGAACAATCTGATACCAACCGACACACTCACATGAAAAATGAATCAACGCTGGAATCACAAAAAGATCAACCTGGTGCTGATGCCACTGAGATCACTGTTCAACGTGAAGAAACTCTGGACTTTTCCATGACGAAAGAGGCGCAAAATCTTCCAGAGTGTAATGTAATAAGAAAAGAAGACCTCACTACCTCACAATCATCTGAACTTGGATTAATAATCGCTCTGAGACGGAATTGATCGCGCATTACTTGAATATGGAGGTATAGACCCAACATTAAGACCTAGTATCCCAAAGCAAAACACTTCAAGTAAACTGGCTAAGGCAGTCAATGTGATGAATCAGCATATATTACCAGCGTATTTGGATGAAAGCAACACGTTTATTGATGTGTATACGGCTATATATTGTGCAGCTCTTACAGTGGCCAGATTCAACGGTTCCAAAATTTTAAGCCAAAGACACTTTGAATGTAGAAAGGAAACCAAACGATTCTTTCCGAGATGGCAAAAAAGACTTCAGTACAGAATTACAACCCTGTGGGCCATAGCTTGGTTGACAGAATACAGGAAGGGACATCCTAGCAGAAGTCTACAGAAGAAAGTAGAGGAAATTGCAAGAAGACGTAGAATTCACTTTAAATATGACTCTCCCAATCAGCGTGTGGCAGAATACCTCGACACACTCAAGCAAATATTGTCCGTATGTAGCACGAGACTTCAACGATACACTAAGTCAATGAGGAGGAGAGAACAGAATACAAAATTCAAGAAAAATGAGAAATCATTTTACAGAGATTCGAAGAAGAAAAGGACTAAAATCAACAACAGCGTAGCTCCATCGATCACAGACAAGAAGAAACACTGGCATTCCATATGGTCTGTAACGAAGGAACATAACAAGGAGACACAATGGATCGCATTTGAAAAAGAAGAATGTAACAACATTCCAACAATGTCGAGTATAAAGACGTCCTTCGAAGACTTAAGCAGTATCATTCGGAATACACATGGTTGGAAAAGTCCAGGTACAGACAACATCCATAATTACTGGTATAAAAAGTTTGTGTTCATCCCTACCTGCTGCAGTACATAAAACATTTTATCAAGAACCCAGAATAAGTGCCAAGGGTTTTGCTGGAAGGGAAAACTTACAGGATACCCAAAATTAAAAACCCATCCGATCCATCTGCTTATCGTCCCATTACTTGCCTTCAAACTATATATACAATCATTTCATCCAGCATCACAAGGTTAATACATGAACATCTGCAGCTTCATAACATCTTAGCAGAGCAGAAAAACAAAAAGGATGTAGACGAGACATGAAAAGATGCAAAGAACAACTTAATATGGACTTGATAATCCACAAGCAGAGTTACAAGAAAAATAGAAATTTTTGGTGCTGCTTCATTGATTATCAGAGAACCTTTGGCTTGGTCTTGCACTCTTGGCTCCTTGAGATTTTGAACATCTACAAAACCCAAATTTGGTAGGTGTTCTGGAGAAAGTAATGATGAGATGGAACACCTGTATCCTAATGCCTGACAAGGGAGACCAAAATATCAAAATTCCTATAAAGCGAGGTATTTTTCAGGGGGATTCTTTAAGTGTCCTGTGGTTTTGTGTTGCTGTGAATCCTCTTTCACACATTCTCCAACGAGCTACAATGGGTTTCTGTGTGAAAGGCAACCTGAACTCATTCATTGTGTCCCATTTATTGTACATGGATGACGTAAAGCTGTACGCTCCAACCAATACACAGCTAAAAGAATTGATTAGACTCACTGAAATGTTTTCCAATGATGTTCAAATGTCGTTTGGATTCGAAAAGTGTCAAACATTAAAAATAAAGAAAAGGAAAGTTGAGTCCCGGGGATATAAAACTATGAATGAAAGAATGATCGAGTCTCTATTTGAAAACGATTTCCACAGGTACCTGGGATTACAGCTAGCCCGTCGAGTAGACCATGGACACACAAGAAAATGTACTCAAGGACGAGTTCAAAACGAGGCTTGTATCATTGATGAGGACAGAGTTTGACGGGAAAAATCTTATAAAAACCATTAACGCCTTCGAAATACCTTCACTCAGTGAAAACTTCGGAATCATTTTCTGGACTTCTACAGAACTAAGTAGTCTGCAGCGCCTTGTTAGGACAAGCATGGCTGAGTACAAGAAACACCACGAACATTCGAGTGTACATAGAACATTGCTTCCGAGAGCTGAGGGGGAACGCGGGCTTACCGACATCAAAATACTGTACAAAGAGCAGGTTTTACAGCTGAGGCAGTACTTCCTGAACCGTACATCTGACTCTCTCATGCATCAAGCCATTTGTTCAGCCGACACCCATCTAACATGTCTCAACTTATCCCAGAAAAAATCTCTGACAAGACGACCATGAGGATCTGACAGCACGCCACATCACTGAATGGAAAAGCTTGGCCCTCTACGGTAAACACCCTGAAGAACTCAGTTTGCCACATGTTGACAAAGAAGCATCAAACGCATGGCTTAAGAAGGGTGCTCTTTACCCTGATTCGTTTTGGCTATCCAAAATCAGTTCATCCGTACAAAAAATTATGTAAAACATGATAAAAGATAATCAGTGGAGGTCGATTGCTGTCACCGATGCTTTCTGAAGTCAGAGACTATCCAGCATGTTGCTAGATACGACAGGAAGGTGTAACATAATAGGCCTGATTTGGTGTTCCATAGGAAAAAAAGACCGGGCTACTTTCATAATAGATGTAGCCATACCTAACACCAATGGTATGCTGACAAATGTTGCAGATAGAGTTAACAAATATCCCAAATTAAAAGAAGAAATTGAAACGATGTGGAAGACTGACAGAGTTGATGTAATTCCAATGATTAACTCAGGAACTGACATTATCCCCACAGACCTGTTCAGAAATCTAAAAAAATTTAACATCCCTCGACACCTTTTCCTACCAATGCAAAAAGCTGTCATCTTTGAAACATGACGACCTGTCCTGAAGTTCTTATAAATACTAAATCAAATCATAGAAGGGAGTGCTTGGCATGTCCCGTATCCCTTCTTATTCAGCCTTGAGTTGACAATTAATAAACAGTAAAAAAATATATATATTTAATGTTTTCTTATAATCGAATAAAACGTGTGAAATACGAATGAAGTGTTAACATTGTCGGGATAGACCGATAAGATAGTCCCAGTAACTTGTCGATTATCTCAGTAACTAGACATCGCAGAAATATGATTCTAGTTATATTTTACTCATGTATTTTATACGAGAAAAATGATACGTCACTAAGATATGTGAGATTAATGGTTACTTTTTAGGAACTTGTACTGGGAGTTCTGAATAGGAATTGAATATAAAACGGTTTCAGAATTATTAAGTCACCCCTCACACTCCACACCGGAGATAAGCCGAAAGAGTCTTCTACCAGACTTGTGGTATCTTATTTTTCCCGTTGTTTGCTTGACAACTACACACTTTTAAAAAATGGCATTCAAAAATGAAATACATTAAAAGTCCTACAAAATGTGTTTTCTAGGATATCTTTTGTCTGACGATCTTTTTATCCTCTTCTGCGCGTGGACGTTTAGTGCACAAATAGGGTAGCCATTATACTTTGTACCATGGTCAAGTCCTGATGATGAACCCCAATTTTCGACGTCGGCTGACTTCCGGAGGTACCAAAAATAGAAAAACAACAGTAAATTTTCAATATTTTTTAGTTTTAATAGATTTTAGCCATGAAGCACTGGGTGCATGAAAAATTATGTTATGTTATATTTTTACACTCTGTAAATTTGTAACAGTTAGAGATCAGAATCTCGGACCATATTATGACCAAAGAAATTGATGCAAGAAGAAATGTGCATATTGACTCTACTTCATAGATGTACACTAAACTTCATCGCTCACAAGCGGTTAAACAGATAGTCAGGCAAAAATTCCCTGGAAAATATATTTGGAAGGTCGTTTAATGCGTATTTCATTTACGTATTATATTTTCTCCAAACGAATTGCATAAGATTTTGTATAACAGTTTTAGTATGACACTTTCTCTAAAAAATGTTTTGACCAAAAATAGTAGTTAAATCTAAGAGCGATTGCTGCGACCTGCGTTTGACCGCGTCCTTTGTACCAAAGACTATAGCAGGTACAAAGCGTCGAGTGTAATGGGATCTGTGACAAAAACCCACATACATAAATCCACACGTCTAAATGTGTGACAAAACCCCACATCCCATTACCTGCGTCGAGGAAAATACACTCCGAAGAAGTTCTAACAGGTGGTCCCACCTTTCCTTATCTATTGTAGTTGTTTTCACTTTCCCATATATGTAGTATATAGAAAGTTTTGTAATTGTGAAAAAATTCGAAAGCGAGATATCGACGGAAATATCCGTTTTGGTTATCCCTGATTCAGAAAAAGTTATTTTTGGCCTAACGTCCGTCCGTCAGTCCGTCTGTGCGTAGCGATTCTGAGTAAACGGATGAATATATTTAATTCATATTTCGTATTGACGGTAGAATTTACTTGTCGATGCACGTGCTCTAACCTTTTTTTACTTTAAAACAGAGAATATTTCATATAAATGTCAAAGTACTCTTTCGAATATTTCTCAAGAACGGTTCCACTTATTTTGCTTAAATTTTCTGTATGTAAGGCACAATTAGTATGCGTTACATCCACATTAGCGGTCGGTAATTCGCTTGAAAGTTTGGTATAGATGCAGTAAAATAATTTGTCTGCTACACTTTACACATAAAACTTCTGTTTCAAGAAGCTTGAATAATATTCAGCAGTGTAAATGGACGTAGAATACACTTTTTGTGAAAGATATGAAAATGTGAAAGATATGAAACTGATAAAATACATGAGAGGACAGTAAACGCATTGCAAATATGAAAATACATCAATTATTGTCTACAACGAAATTACATTTACATAACACTTTTACGATCTTTTTGTCACTCTACGCTGCAGATGGAAAATCATACATGAGAAAGTATGCGCAATGGTTGTGCACCACTAGTTTCCCTTTATTTCCAAGTGCAAAGTTCTAGTACACACTGCAGGGATGGGCAGAATCTCAATCAAAAGCATATAAATACAGCAATTAAATATATATATATATATATATATATATATCTTCTTTAATTACAGTATTTAATCACTTTGGTTTAAATGTAATTCGTATTAAATTTCTTAAAGATGTGTATTTTGTATTTAGATGTAATTAATTACATTTTTTATACTATTTTGGCGGTAAGGCTTTCATATTAGGCGTCTCCTGTGAAACACTCTATAAATATATCGCATTTCGAAATACTATCTTGAAACGGACAAACAGTTTATTACTTGGTTATCTCGGAGTTTACCGAGTATAAAACAGTTTACAAATTAAGTGCACAAATTTTCATGCTATAAATACGTGCTCCTAAAACAATATTGTTTATAAACTTTATTCACAAAAAAGCAGTTGCAAACGCAGTTTAGTTTTCCATTTGTAGAATTTTAAGGATAAACTGAATGACTTGATCAAAAAATTGAATTTAAATGCATTATTCAAGAAAAAGAGCTCTAGTTTTTAAATGAATTTTGTACCATAATGGGATCAAGTCCTTCAGCTCTGGTTCAATTACAAAATGAAAAAGAATGTTTCTATGGTACATTGATGCCAACATTATTTGATTTGTAAAAAAGATTAGAAATGTTACTTCATATTCCCTTTCTATATTTAAAAAGAGTTGTATTTTTATTGAAGTCTTTACAAAAATCCTTTTAAAATCATTTCAATTTATCATTTGAAGTGAATGATGAGGTTGTTGCTGCCTGTTTGCTCCCAGCATTTAAACTTAAATGGTTGCCGGAAAAATTCCATAATGAAATACGTAACATACGTAAACAGTGTCTCCAAACACTTATCAAATCAGCAGAAATTAATTCAAAAAAGAATGATCAAGTAACAGATAAAGATGTAGAAGATTTTTGTATTTTTCACCAAAAATCGTATGAAACTGTTGATATCAAAACAGAGTTTGTATCATTTCTTCATGATCAATCATAAAATTTGAGTAGCTTAAATATAAGGGTCCATGCTGCGTTAAATACAATACCAGTTTGTGTGCGTCTGCAGCGATTTAAAAAAATGTGTGCGTCTGCAGCGGTTGAAAGTTATGTGGCGTCTCGCCACCCACAGACACCGCCCCGGCGGTAACGCCGACGGAACAGGACACTCTCCGGTCGCGCCTAGGGGCCCACCTGACCGGGGACGGCGCACGACACAGCTGCGAGGCACAAGGATGGTGAGACCGGAATGCATCTGCCCTCCTGGCAGTTCTCGTCTCACCGCCCGGTCGCGCACACGCGCCTTTGTAGCACGCCTACCGAAATAGCAATAAACGAGATTATTCTCATGTTGTAAAGTTTCAGTACATTCCACTCCCCACAGATTGTTTACTTTAGTAGATTTAATAATGTGTGGTAATCGTGCATGCCTAAGCAATTCTATCAAAATAATGTTTTTTAAGGAAACTAAAGCGTTATAGAATAAGCTATTCATAGAAGAGGTTATAAAAAAATAATGAAATAAATACGCATGATAAATTAAATGGCGTTTCTATGTTGCTCATTGTTTTATTGGTATAAAGCTTTTTCGGCTGCATAGCAGCCATCGTCAGTAACATACACTGAAAAATATAAATGTACATAAAATTACAATAATAAAAATAGAAACATAATATGAAAGTATACAATAATTGGGTGAAACAGTATCGAAAGAAGTGTATTTTTGGTTGTTGTTGAAATAAAGAAAGGAAAGAACAATGAAAAATGAATAAAAGAAAACAAATACAGAGTGAGCAAACCGACAAAATTACGTACCTGAGTATTGAGGAATATTTTTGGCGAATGCGCAGAGTACGCCGAACGGAGGTCATTATATGGAAAGTGATGGGGTGTTGCGGGGTGGGCGGGGGGAAAGGGGGTGTCGGAGTTTTCCAGGAACTGGCTGCAGAAGACGGAAAGAATTTCCAAGGGTTTTAACTGTTGGGAATGAGGTGCAGTGTCCTGGAGAGTTGGGGGTGAGAGGGAAGGAATTTGAAGGCTAGTTTCATGAGAGGGGAATGAAATTCCGGGATTTGTTCATTTAATAAGGAAATGTTATTTTTTAGAATACTATGGATATGTAAAATTTCTAATTTGATCCGGGGTCAAAATCTATTTTCTACTTCTAAAATATAAAACAAGTTTGTATTTACACTGATAACGTTTTAACTAAATTAAAGTCCTCTGATCTACGAGACTNATCACTAACACCATACAACAACATTTACAAAAGCCTTCCACTCAACACAATCATTCTGAACTGATCATTGCTAACAATCTCAAAGAAAAAACTCTAAATCAGGGTTTAATCATCACTAAAGCAGACAAGGGCAACACTACTGTCATTTTGGACCACAATGATTACTCGACCAAAATGTATGATTTTATTAAGTCCAATGACATCACACTCCTAAACAAAGACCCCACCAACAAATTTATTGGGCAATTAAAACACGAAATTTCAGAATCACAAGGCCTTTTTCCTAACACACTGAATATTCTTTCTTCTAACGCAACCCCCCCACGGCTATATGGTTTACCTAAGATCCATAAGGCTTCCATACCCATAAGACCCATTGTCTCCTACACCAACACAATCACACACAGACTAGCATACCAACTAAACAAACACTTTCACTAACACACCAATTTCTGTCCATCACACACAGTTAAGAATAGCACGATTGAACGCTTGTGGCGTTTAATAAAAATATTGTTTGAACAAAACACGCTTTGATTCCAATTTTAATACGAAAACCTTCCATTTTGTGAAAAAATTTCATTTTACAATGTTTGTTTATCTTCTTAATAAACAATTGGGTGCTTGTGTCGTTAAATGAAAAATATTGTATTAACATGACTTACTTACTTTCATATTTTTAATAAGAAATTCTTCCGTTTGGTAAAACATTTTATTTTATACGGTTCGTTTACCATTGTTTCATAAAGTATTGAGTGTTTGTTTCGTTAATTGAAGAATATTGTTTAAACATAACACGATTAATTTCGAATTTTTAAAATGAAAACAATCCAACTGGTGAAAAATATTTCATTTAAATGTTCTTTTAACGTCTATTAAAAACAATAGCGTTTGTGTTGTTAAGTGAAGAATATTGTAATAACATGACAATTATTAGCACTTATACAATTACAATCTAGTCAAAAATACAGACTAATGAGCAATTTTAATTTAATTTAACTTACTCTTACAAAAAATAAAAACTTAAAATTTCACTGGCTAGTGGCTTTTAATTAGTTCACAATTTAGTGCACTTCGCTAATAACATAAAACTTCAGCAGAGTTCATATGGTTTCTTTCTTGTAAGTCTACGGGTTTCTTCAAAAATGTCCAGGAGCTGAATTGCTCCTATACTTACTTGTTGACGCAGTCTCTCTTCGTGTTTTTGCGCAAACTTTTTGGTGACATCATTCACTAACTGCATTTGTAAGTTCCTCTGGATATCTTGATTTCTTACATACCAGGGAGCGCTGACAAACTTCCTTAGAACTCTGTTTTGAAATCTTTGAATAATATCTCTATTACTTTGACTGGCACATCCCCACAGTGGAATCCCATATGTCCATATCGGCATTAACACTTGTTTATACACTAATAACTTGTTGTTAACAGACAAAGATGATTCCCTTTCTATCAATCAGTACATTTTCTGATACCTAATACCTAGCTCATCTTTTTTTCTTAACATGAGCCTTCCATCTTATTCTTGCATCCAATGTTATTCCAAGATATTTATAAATCCAATGTTATTCCAAGATATTGTGAAATTGCCATGCACTGATTTATTTTCATTAAGTTTAATTTTCAATCTTTTTGTTCAGTTTTGTATTTGAGTTATAGATGACTGCAACTGTTTCGATGATTCTAAATTCGTTCTTTAAACAGTTATTACTGCTGTATCATCAGCAAATGTCCCGAGTATGTTATTTTCATATAATGGACAATCATTAATGTTTAAGAGATATAACGGTGGACCTACTACGCTTCCTTGTGGTACACCTGCTTCGATCTCTTTCAGCTCTGAATAAGCACCGTCATGTCTTATTCTAAAATATATTTCAGTTAAATATGATTTCAATTTTTTACAAATGATTTTGGAAACATAATACCAATTTTCTTGATTAACCCCTCGTGCCAAACTTTATCAAAAGATTGGGCGACGTCTAAAAAACTACACAACAAATATTTTTCTCTTCTAGTGCTCTTTCAATAATGTTTATTATTTCTATGGATTTCATCTATTGTTGAATGTTGGCCTCGAAAACCAAATTGGTGATCCAGTATCAATATATATATATTTACGTTATGTATTAGTCTTTTAAGCAACAACTTCTCAAAAAGTTTTGATATCATAAGCAGCAACGAAACTGGTCTGTATGTTAAGGTCTCGTGTGGTGTTTTACCTGGGTTTAATATCATAATTGTTTCTGATATTTTCCAAAATTTTAGTACATTCTTTACTTCAAAAGAAGGAGTTATTAGATATGTAAGTTTCAATACTGCTTTCCTCGGCAATTGACTCAGGACTCTACCAGTTATCAGATCAAACCCTGGAACTTTATTTGGATTGCTTTTGTTTCGAATTTCCTTTTGAACTTCATTAGGTGTAACAAATTTTATTTCTTCATTGTCACAGTCGGTTTCTTCGACTAATTTATCAACTTCGTCCTCAGTCTCGTAAGATTGAAAAATACATTCAAGATGTTCACTAGTATTTGAGCCTTTTCTTCATTACTTCTCGCCCACTTCCCATTTTCTTTTCGAATCGGTGGAATTTGAATAATAGGCCTATTAATTTGTCTGGTGGCCTTCCAAAGAGAGTAGTCATTGCAACTATCATTAGTCAAACCTCGTAAATAATCTCTCATTGAATCATCTTTTAATCTTTTTATTTCTATTCTCACTCTTTGGGTGAGGTTATTTAGTAATGTCTTAAAATATGGATGTCTAGTCTGTTGCCATCTTTTTCTTATCTTTCTTTTCTCTTTCATCAGGTTTCTAATGTATTTTGGATAATTATTCCCTTTTAGTCACCTCTTGATTTCAGGGGTTTTTAGGCTGCATTTTGTACATCAGTGATAAATTTCTCTATTTGAAAATGTAGTTGTTCTGGATCTTTCAACACAACGTTTAAATTCATTGTATCTTCAAGGCATTGTCATTCTAATCTGTATATCTATTTACAAGTACAGGGTTGTTTTCCCTCTGAATAATATTTTCACTTAAAGTTAAAAGTATTGGAGAGTGATCTGAATTTAAATATTTGTTCAGTTACATATAGATAATTTACTGATACATTCTTCAGTAGAAAGAAATCAATCAAATCGATAATTTTTGTCGGATCAGTAGGCCAGTATGTGAGCTTTCTTGTAGATAAAGTTTCACATCCAAATTCTATAATTGTTCTTAATCATTCTTTTCCTTTCGGTGTTGTCAACCTTGTTCCCCAATATAAATTTTCCGCGTTAAAATCTCCTCCACTGAAAATCTATTTCCCAGTTTTCTAAATAATTCCAGGTATTTGTGGTTTTTCAATGGGTGTCTCGGGGGGTAGTATAAGCTTACAACATTGATTGGAATAGTCCTTGTACTTATACAAACGGCCGTTGCTTGTATTTCTTCACATTCACATTTTCCTACTTCATAATGGATGATATTTTGTGTAACAATAATAGCGCTCCCCCCTCTGGCAGAATTCTGAGGATGTGTTGTGTGATAAACATTATATCCTCTAAATTTAATAAACGATTGTTTAATGAAATGAGTTTTTGATATTAAACTTACATCCACTTTTACAATATCAATGATTGCCTGTAGTTCTTTCTGGTGTTGAAACAATCCGTCAGCATTCCATGCCATAATCGTAAGAGTTCTATTCATTTCTTACTATTATTTATTTTTGTTTAGCTCCCTTAGTACTGTATTTCATTTTCTCCAACTTCTTGTTAAATGACGTAATGACTGTCTCTTGTCTATTAAGTTTATCCAAAGTATGTTGTAGGATTTTATTAATGTTATTATTTTGGTCCAATACTACATTTAATACATGATTTTCAGGATTTTTAGCTATATCTGCAATCTGTTAATTTATCTAAAGTAACTTTAGGGCCCATGAGAAAACCTGGGGGAATCTCTACTATCAGCATGAGATTCTGGCGAAAATGGGGATGAGAAGCGAATACAAGAACTCAGCAAGAGAGTTCTCTTAGCCTCTCTCATCCCAATACTCCTAATCTTACCTACAAGGGGTGCCCCTGTTAAATCGAGCAACCCAGTGGAAGGTTGGGTAACCAATCCCAGCGGGAAACTGGGTCGGTGAGCGGACAAGATTTGGGGGACAGTGGAAAGACAAGTGGCTTCCACTGATGACAAGAAAGAGCTGAAAATCTAAGTTATCTGCTGCATGGAGCAGATAGGAGGCAGCCCCTCTACCATGATAGAGTGCTGTTGACCAATCCCCAGCACACTCGAAATTTAAAAAGATTAAAAGCAAAATTAAAGAGCAAGTCGGACTGACAAAAAGGATAACGAATTGGCGAACACATGGGATAACAATTATTGGTACATGGAAAGGAATATGAATTGGTAAAGGAAATAAAAAAGACAAATTTGAAATACCTGGCCCTAACAGAAACAAAGAAAAAAAGAAATGGGGTTGAAATAATGGATGACCATTATTTAATGATATACAGTGGGGTGTCTGGAACTGAAAGAGCAAAAGGAGGCGTAGCATTGATATTACACAGAGATAATGAAGGAAACCTTAAGGAATGGAAATTCATTAGTGAAATAATTATGACGGTAGATATAGATGAGAGGGAAGAAAACTGGACAGTGATGATGGTGTACGCTCCAAATGATGATGATACAGCGGAACATAAAACACGGTTTTATGAGCAATTACAAAGAACCATTGAGGAGGTAGACCGGGAAATCATGATCTTAGGAGATATGAATGCAAGAGTTGGAAACAATATAGAGGAATGGGATGGAGTGATAGGAAGAGAAGGGGAAGAAACCCTAAACGACAGCGGGAAAAGATTGTTGGACCTATGTGTAATGAATGATTTAGTTATAGTAAATACTATGTTCATACACAAAGATATCCACAAATTCACCAGAGAGGAACTGAAAAAGAACGAAAAGTCTATCATAGACTACATAATTGTTGAAAGAGAAATGAGAAAATATATTAGAGACACAAGAGTGAAAACAGGTCCAGAACTGAATAGTGACCATAAGCTTGTAATTGCAGAAAAAGTTATGGCCACAAAAAACTATATGCGGACAATAAAGAGAACAACAAAGAGAAAACAAGGAAATACTGAGGGGGAGGAAAGGATCAAAGTGTATAAATTAAGAGAGAAAGAAAACCAAAGAAAATTCACGGAAAGGGTAGAAGAGAAGTTCAAAGAGGAGGAGAAGGTTGAAGAGAGCTCACCCCAAGAACCAGATCTCGAAAAGATCTGGACAAAATGGAAAAATACCTTATTAGACGTAGCAGCGGATGTCTGTGGCACATTTACAACTAGAAAGGGAAAGAAAGTAACACATTGGTGGACCCCAGAAATCGGAATAATAGTGAATGGAAAAAAGAAGGCTTGGAAGAAATACCTAGATTTAGGTACATTAGAAGCATTTGAAGAGTACAGGAAAGAAAGAGATAAAGTAAAGAAAGCAGTCCAAGCGGCAAAGAAAGTAATGTGGGAAAAATTTGGAGAAAAGATGGAAGAAGATCATACAGCAAACCAAAAGCTCTTTTACAAAGTTCTGAATAGTATGAGAAACCAAAAAGATTGCCCTCCAAAATATATTTATGATGAATGATAAATATATGGGGAAGAGAGCAGAAGAAATACTACTGAAGATCATTCTGTTAGCATGGGAAAGAAAGAATATTGTAAAGGACTGGGAAATTGCTATTATTATACCGATTTTTAAGAAGGGAGGAAATAGAGAGTGTAAGAATCACAGAGGCATCTCGCTCCTCAGTGTACCAGGTAAACTATATTCAAGAATATTGGAAATGAGATTGAGAGAAGAAATAGAAAACACACTGGAAGAAACACAAAGTGGGGTTAGACCAGGAAGAAGTGTTCGGGATCACATATTCACGTTGAGACAAGTCATTGAAAAGACAATAGCATATGATAGAGATATATACTTGTGCTTCATAGACCTAGAGAAAGCGTTTGATAGAGTCCCATGGCAAGAATTATGGAAAATATTGAAGAAAAATAAAGTTAACCTAGATTTGATAAGAGCCATACAAAGTTTCTACAACCTAAGTAGATGCTATGTTAGGACTGGAAATAATATATCCGAACAGTTCAACGTCACAGCCGGAGAAGGAGATATCCTCGAATTTATACAATGAACACCTTTCATTTTGGGAAATATATATTTTTTATATTCGTTTACTCTTAATAAACAATTAAGCTAAGGTGTCGTAAATTATTTATATTACTCGCTATCTTTTGAATTTTGATTATGAATATCGTCCATTTGGTGAAAAATAATCCATAAATCAATTTTCGTTTATTAATCTCTTGAGCGCTAATGTCGTAAATTTAATAATATTATATTATTATTACTTGCTTTCTTTTGATTTTTATAATATGAAGACCATCTATTGGGTGAAAAATACTTCATTTTACAATAATCGCTTACCCTTGTTTAGACAATATTTTAGCACTAGTGTTGTATAATAAAGAATATATCATTAATATTACACGATTACTTTTGATTTTTTAATATGAAAACCTTCCCTTTAGTGAAAAATATATCCTATTACAGTATTCTCGTACCATTGTTTAATAAACAATTGAGCGCTTGTGACATTTAGTGAAGATTATTGTATTAACATAACACGCTTACTTTCGTATTTTTCATAAGAAAACCTTCCATTTGGACTAAAATATTTTATTTTACAATGTTTTTACACATTTGTTAGACAAACAATTCACCGTATGTCGTAACAAGTCGTAATATAAAGACGATATTATTTCTATAACAGGCTTACTTTCGAATTTGAAAACATTCCATTTTGTGACATACAATTCATATTACAATATTTGTTTAATATTGCTTCATAAACAATTGAGTTTTTGTGTCGTTAAATTAAGACAATTGTATTAACATGACACGCTTACTTTTGCATTTTTAATGACCAAACTTACCAATTGGTAAAAATAATTTGGTTTAAAATGTTCGTTTACCCTTCTTTAATACACAACTAAGCACTAGTTTCTTAAAATTAAGAATACATTATTATTAATATTACACTTTTACTTTTGAATTTTGTAATATGAAAACTATCCTTTTGTAAAAAATATTTAATATTACAATGTTCGTTTACCTTTGTTTGATAATCTATTGAGCATTTATGTCGTAAAATGAAGAATATATTTTTAATATTACACGCCCGTTTTGAACTTTTCAATATGAATATCTTCTATTTGGTGAAAAATACTTCATATTACAATAATCGCAACCCTTGATTGATGTGCAATTAAACGCAAGAGTTGAAAAATGAAGAATATAATATGGATATTACACTTACTTTCGTATTTTTACTAAACAATTGTAAAATGTCCTAAATGAATTTTAATGTCCTAAAATGAAGAATATATTCATTACACGCTGTTTGCTTTCCCTTGTTTAATAAACAATTGAAAACTAATGTCGTAAATTGAACGATATATTGCATGAATGTATCTCGTTTCGGCAAGCTAAGTACCATGAATGACGACCACAAATGTTGGACTTTTATTTGGTGAAAAATACTTCATTATACGCTGTTCGCTTACCCTTGTTTAATAAACTATTGAAAGTTACGTCATAAAATAAAGCATTTATGTATGTATGTATCTCGTTTTGTCCAGCTAAGTACCACGGATGACAACCACGAATGTACACCTTCTATTTTATGAAAAATACTTCATTATACGCTATTCGCTCACCCTTGTTTAATAAACTATTGAAAGCTAATGTCGTAAAATGTAGAATATATTGTATGTATTATAAGATTTGATTAATTCTTAATTATTGATCAATGTAACAACGTTATAAAAAGCTGAAATGTTCGTTAGCAAGCGGTAAGTTCTCGAGACCGTTGCCATGGTGGCGGTAGGATGGGAAGACAATGTGTTTTGACCGCGACCGTTTGTGCTTCTATGTGTGATAGAGTCGTTAAAATTCAATTGAAGGTAAGAGTGGCGACGCACTACGAGTTATTTTGACCAGGAGTAGGAGGCAGAAAATTTGTGTCGTAAGAAATAGCGTCGTTAGATTCGAACTAGGAAGCAACGGAAAATAATAAATATATTTTGAAAGGGACAAGGTCGACGTTGGTAATATATTTGGATTTTAAAAAGCGACGGCCAGTACAACACAAAGCGTTGGTGCGGAGAAAGGCAGAAGCGCTTTACAAATTTAAAAGGTTCACAAATGATAGCGACTGGGTAGCGAGGGTGTGAGACGGCTCGACCCTCTTCTTTTAACAATTGTCAATAGGGTGACGTACTTCACGAGGCCGCGACCGTTTGGCGTGCGCCGCAGAACGATTGGCGTGGAGGCGTTAAATACGAGGGTGTGACAGTTGAGAGTTAGAAAGTTTATATTATTCTTAAAAAGACGTTCGGTTAAAATTACAGAGAGGACGGTTGGAAGGGACGATGTCGTTGATGTAAGGAAACTTCCCAGGAAGGAACGTTCTAAGTGGCTAGGAACCTGCACTCGTTCATCTAAATTCAACCAATTACGAGAACTCCACGCGGAGTGTAATTTTTCATTATTGGCGAAACATGTTCACATGATTTTTTAAAGTGTATTCACGTGAGTGAGCTTCTGAGGGACAGAGTGGGGAACAAGGAGATAAAACACAACGCAGACACGTTCCAACATTTGAGTCTAGATTCATTCTGAGAGCGTATTCGGAGATTATCATTCTGATACATTTTTCGGACAGCACATTTCTATTTTTGATCACTCGACTCTGAGATTGTATCAGAGATTCGAGACTTTTTGCTTCGAGATTTCTTTTTTTGACCTCTTGGTCTCGAATTTTTGAACACGTTATACTTCATTAACAACTTGACCTGCTTCAAAATTATGAAGAGTTTTCGATGTTTCAACTTAGTAATTGATCCGAGCACTAGTCGGAGGTCAAAAGTTTGGTTTTGCAAAAAGTGGCGATTGTAAGAACTATTCAATCGCGCTGTGTTAAGTTGAGTGATTTCGCACGTCAACAGAACTGTATTATGACTGTGAGCGCTACTATTCCGATAACGAGGGTCTTCAAGCCGGTGCTACAACTTCCAAGAAACGCTGGGTTGGTACGCTGAATAGGCTACTGGTGGCGACGTGGACGGACGAACCGTACGAGCCGATGCTGGGCAATGGCCTGTTAATCTTCACCCAATCTTTAGACTGATCTGGTCATCACTTAAAAGGTAATCCGGAGAACACTGGTTGCATCCAATATAGTTAATTAAGCAGCGACGAGAAGACCTAGTGCATCGAACCAACTAGTAATGGCCCGCGCTCAGAACTTTTGTAATTGTTTAACTTATGAGGGCTGAAAGAAGAATGAGAATTTATGACGGCTGTCTTAATTAAATCAATGTTTGTTTGTTGGTTATAATTAACTGGTAACAATTCATACCAGGCAGTCTCCTTGAAGGAAGTTTTATGTCAATTTTGGGTGTTATTTCTTATGATTTTGGGGGGGTAGCATGCTAATTTAAGTATAATTGTAATTATGTGAATAAACAATTAATTCAAGTTGTTTTAATATTCGTTTTCCTTTGGGGGTAAGAAAACCTGTGTGTTGCTTCCACTTAGATAAATAACTCGAACCCACTTAATGAATTAATTTGAACGAGCTAACCAGGGTATTTTTTGAGGTAAGTTTTTTTCCACTACCCTATTTTATTTTATAATTCGTCGGCCCCCCCCCTTTAACACTTTTATTTTGTTACAGTATGTATCTCGTTTCGGCCAGCTAAGTAACACTAATGTAAAGCTTCTATTTGGTGAAAAACAATTCATTATACGCTGTTCGCTTACCCTTGTTTAATAAACAATTCAATGTTAATGTCGTGAATTGAAGAATATATCGTGTTTTGTAAGAATCCATTAAATCTTAATTAATAATGAGCAAAATGAGTACCAGTACGAGTAAAAATATTTCGTATGCGAGCGGAATCGTAACCGAATTTCTGCTACGCAGCGGCAAGGAAGACGGCCGTTGGAAAGGACGCAGGGTTTTGAGTTTTGTTGTTTGTACGATGATTATAAAAGTTCAGTGAAAAGAAGAGTGGTTAAATAGGACGCATTTATTTTTGGCTAGAAGTGGGAAGGGGATAGGAAATTTACTATCACATAAGGGATGGTGTCGTTAGATTTGAACTAGGAACCAACGGAAAATTACCAGAAAGTTGTTGATGGAGACGAGGTCAGCGTTAGTGATAAAGTTTGGGTTTTTAAGTGCAGCTGCCAGAGAAACTCATGTTGTGGGTGAGGAGAGAGGTAGAAGCTCTTTACAAATTTAAAAGGATGAGAGGATCGACAATAGACAGCGACCCAGGGAGCGTGGGTGTGCGAGGGCTCGATCTGTCGCTGGTGAGAATTTTCTAGGAACAGCGGCAGACATCACGAGGCAGCAACCGTTGGGCGGGCGTCGTACGAAGGTTAAGAAAGGACGCACTGAAGACAAGGGGAATGACAGTTAAAAGTTCGAGAGCTTTCTAAATTCAGTTTGTTATTATTCTTAAAAAGCTTTAGGTTTAAAATTTTGGAGAAGACGGTTGAGAAAGACGGCATCGTTGAAGTGGGAAAGTTTCATAGGAAGGAACGTTCTGAGTGGTCAGAAACATGCACTTGTCGTTCTAAGTTTAACCAATCATGACAACTACAGATGTAGGGAGAATGTTATTACTGGCGGAAAATATTCACAAGGTTTTCAAAATTGTATCACGTGAGTTAACTTCGGATGGACCGAGTGGGAGAAGAGGTAATAAAATACGACGCCGAGACGCTACAAAAAATCTTAATCATCATTCTTGCGTTCGGAGACAGTCAGAGAGATTTATTCGATCATGTTTCGGTCTACCATTTCGAGATTCGGATTTTTTATTCGAGTATTTTCGAGAGACTTCCATCTGATGTCGAGACTCGATGAGTCCGAGATCATGTCTAGATTTTCGATCGTGAAATATCGGACAAGTTGGGTTTAACTACTAACTTGATTGCATTCTAAGTTATGCAGAACTTGCAAAGATTCAACATTAATGATTTTATCCGAGAACTAGTCGGAGAATCAACTGTTTGTGTTTTGTAACGCGTAGCGATCGCAGAGACAAGTGAATCGCTTTACAACAAATTGAACGAATTTTCGTTTTCAATGAACTTTACTATGACGGTGAACGCAGAAATTCCGAGAACGAGGGACTCCAGGGCGGCACCCGGACTTCCAGAGAAAGCAGGCTTCTGACGCTGGAGGAGCTACAGCTAGTACGAAGGAAGGACGCACTCCACGAGCAGAGACTGGACAAGGACATTCCAATCTTCTCATACGCCTTAGACTGATATGGTCGTCAAATAGAAAGGTAGCCTGAGGACACTGGTGCTCTCAGTAATAAATGTTTTAAGTGGCAGCGAGAAGAGCGAGTGCATCGAACTAGAATCGTAATGGCACATGCTCAGAACACTTGTGTTTATATAATTAATGAGGGCAGTAAGAAGTATGAAGGTGTTTTAAATTTAATCAATATTTTTGTAACTAACTGGTAATTCATAAATACTAGAAATTCTTTGAAGAAAAATTCATGTTAATCTTAGGTGCTTTACGTGTGATTTTTTGGGGCTTCGTGCATGGTAGTGTTGATTAGTAGAGGTTGATTAGTAAAGAGCGTTTTCCTTTAACAAGGAACTTCGTGTTGTGTCTACTTAAGTAAAAATAATACGAATTTACATTTTTATTTCATTAAATTCTCTGAGAGTGTTTTTCATTTGTTTCATTACAATTAGCCTATTTCCCCTCCCTTTTACTTTTGTTCTATTACAGTATGTATCTCATTTCGGCGAGCTATGTACCACGAATATAAACCTTCTATTTGGTGAAAAATACTTCATTATACGCTGTACGTTTACCCTTGTTTAATAAATAATTGGAGGCTTATGTCGTAAAATGAAGAATATACTATTAATATTACACGATTACTTTCGATGTTTTTATATGTAAACCTTCCGTTTGATGGAAAATATTTCATATTACAATGTTTATTTGTCTTTTTTTTCATGAACAAATGAGAGCTAGTGTCGTTAAATGAAATATATAGTATTAATATTAAACGATTACTTTTGAAATGGGAATATGAAAATCTTCCGTTTCGTGAAAATTATTTCATTTTATGATGTTCGTTTTTCATTTTTTCATTATTAATTGAGCGCTAGTATGGTTAAGTGTGATGATAATCTGCAATTTTGCAAAATTAATTCAATAGAATCAGTAAAATTTCTAATATGTAGTAAATTTATATAATATTATTTTAACTGAATAAAACTTAGGAAATATACATCAGAAATTAATGTTTACTGGAATGCATATCATTTTCTGAATAATGTAATCTTATATCAGTATCGAGACATCGTAGAAGTGCGATTCAAATTTTGTTTTATTCGTCTATTGTAGACGAGAAAAATGTGCCATCACTTAGTTTCGTGAGATTAATGTTTACTTTTTTTATCTTGACTGGGGCTTAGCTAAAAGGATATGAATGTACAAGGAATTACTGTTCCCTTCCCCCTACTCACTGATAACCGGAAAGGTTTTGCATAATCCTTGTACCTGGCCTGTGGGGTTTCGTCATAGCGGGATTTTAGGGCTGCAGGATTTTGTAGGGACACCTTATTCGGTCGTATTTGTCAAGTTTCAGTTTCTGAAGCAAAACGCCTTGTCAGTCAATCATGTGTTACATTTCGTAGCGAGTTCAGCATTCAATAAAGAAAAGGCCTTGGCGCTCTGTTGGATGAGTTGAAACTCTCCTCTCTTCTTTGGGGTCATAAAAGAACAAATATCAGATACACGCAAGTAATGCTGTCGTTATTCCTCGACATTTTAGGTTCCACATTTGATCGACTGAAGGGTTTTATTTTCTTCATTAGGTTTAGAAAATGAGTTTCACGTTACGGGTATGCCAGAAAAAAAAATCAATCACAGAGAATATTTTATGCCTTTCCAAAAAGAATGTAGGCAGAAGAAACAAATTAGGAATACATGTTTCGGCCGCATAAAGCATTATGGGAGCGACCTGATTAGTAAACTTCTGAAACACTAAAATAACACTCTAAAAAAACATTTGAATAAAAGTAATCCAAACACTTTTCTCAAATTTTGTATTATTAATTCACTTTGATATAAAACCATACCAAACTTCTTTCAAAACATTACGTTGTATTCTTGTTGTAAGTGTAACTTTGATATAAAAAAGAACTCTGTTTACCCCTAATACCATATTTTTAAAACAAAATTTGATGGAAATTCATATCACATTTCAATTAACTTCATACCTTGACACACCTTTTTTTAAATTTAAAACTGACTTAAATAGCAAAATCAATTTAATGGAAATCTTATGAGGCATCTCGTCCCACGTGGCGGCAATGATTCAACACTGTATCTTCCGAAGTGTCATGTAACTGTTTTAAACTAATTCGAACCTAATTAAGTACAAAACCAATTTGTATTAAGTGGAAGTCGTAACTTTATTACATTACTATACTAGATAGGGTACACGCTCCAGTGTTCGACATCCTAAGCTCGAAATATTAATAATTTGCTCACTTTTCTTAAAATAGGAACGTGATTTTTTCCTTTACCATCCCCTGTTGTTAGTCTAATTTTTTAAATTGAAATTGTTAACTTGTAATTAAAAAATACATTTCCCAGAAGCCTGTATTTGTATTAGTAGTCGACATTATCTCTTGTTTTGGCTTGTGTGTGTGTGTGGGGGGGGGGTAGGTCTCGTCAATGGCAAGGTCGTTAAATCCCTTATCAACATTATCCGGTAGTCAGTATTCAACGTCGGTATTTGGACCTCAAAATGCAATAAAAAATGTTTTGAGCTCTCAATAATTTATTTATTCCATGTTTACTAGTTGTTAATAATAATACTACAGAAACATCTTACACATTTGTAGGTCAGAAATATTGGCTTACCAAATTTTGGGGGATCGGTAAAAGAAATTATAAATGTATTGTATATTCACATTTTCGAAATTTTTTGTTAAATAATGTGTAATTTATAGTCTTAGGCTTCAATCATCTTTTCACAGCACAGTACATAATCTGTACGTACCTTCTTCATTCTCAAGAGAGAGAATGAAAATAGGAGTTTTAATATCCGACAGAGCCGAGTGTCCATTGACACGCTTAACCGCCAAGACATTGAAGAACAGTTCCATCACTTTCCATGATTTGTTCAATATATTTACAATCTCCCACACAAATCGTCACTGATGGATTGGCACTCGCTGGTCATCAAAAACGTTACTCGTAATATATTTGACGACCATAGTCAACGCACATTCCACTACATTGAAACACGCCCGTACACGCAGCTGATTTTCTGCAAACTGACTGCGAGAGCTCACTACCAACATAATCACATGAACTATTCACATAATACCAACACCAGCTTATCCAATACATTTCGATACCACTCAATTATGAATTGTGACCTCTATATATAAGCGACATTGTCCTGACTGACACATTCACAAACGCAGAGATTAAATTACAAAAACTAGAAACATGAAATTTGTTCAGTAGATGCCTATTGTAACGTAGCTACCCACTAAGAAAGTATTTCTCGAAATTTCCATTTTAAGAGATCCATATACAAATATATACAAATACAATTAAAGCATACTGTACGGTGAGTGAAATACGGTAAAATGTGTGTTCTCGCTGTTTTTTTGTTTCACGTACTAAATGATGTTCTATTTTTGTTTATGTATGCAAAAATTGTAAATTTAAATGTCTAGAAACATTTTTTTTTTGATATTTCATTTTTCAGTAAGTGGGAGGAGCAAAAATTATTTCATAATTACATTGTGCGCGATATTATTTTCTCTATGTCTCAATAACTAATAGGATATCAACTTGGTTTTTGTATATTAATGTTACTCAATAAAATGTCTAAAAGGTAATGGCTGGAAATTTAGATATTTTAATTTTTAATAGGTGACAAGCTATGGAAATGTATGGTGCGTTGTCCTAAATGACGAACACTAATAATTTTCTGCCTGCTTTGATTAAAGAATGAAATTTATATTTTTGACAAAGTTGCATTAGTATAATAGAGACTTACTAAAAAAGAAATTTTTGAAATTCAAATTTAAAAACGGGGTGGTGTGAAATGTAATTTTCGAATTTTCGTTCTTTTCTTCAGAGTTTTGGTAATCTCACTCTTAGCGTGAGGAGTTAAGTGTTGGGTTCCCATCTCTCTCGATTCAATTAAACATATCTCCATCAACAATTATCGACCATATTTCTATGTAAAAGGACTGTTAAGGACTATACACAAGGTTCTATGTATCAGTTTTAAATGGATAAATAGGACATTCAATTACAACGAAGATAAGAGCACATCGTAACAACAAAAACTCCCTTCCGAAGCTGGGCAGGCTAGTATTATACAATTCAGTTTTAGCCTCCTTTTATATCGTTGGTCATCCATGTCGATGCTTTCGGTAAATGTTCTTACATATTGTTTATAAAAAATGAATGTTCATGAACACCCATATTTTATTTCATATTTTCTAGCTTCAAAATTATAGTGATATCCCCCACTGATTTAGAAAATTAATCTAGGAGTTCACGTGCTTATTACTGCGAATACAATGATGATATTTGTACCATAACTTAATGATGAGCTAGATGAGAAAGGTAAACTCTTGAAATCCTTGGTAAATACAGCAGTAAAACAGTCTAGAAATAAATTAGGAACAAAGGTATGAAGTCACGGATAGTCAGTCCGGTGGAGCCGGCGCATCGAAACTGACCTACCTGCTTCCTCTTCCCTTCTGTAATGTTGCCTAATCTCGGCTACAGAATATTAGAAACTGGTCGTCTAAAAATAACAATACCTGAAGAATTACTAACACTTTTTACTGTTTTGTATTGAATGTCTTCATATTTAATATTTTATCTTGTTTGGTGTCATTATTTCGCTGAATAAAAATATAATTTTTTACCAGTAATAGGAGAGATTGATAACTTATATATCTTACTACACGCTCAATAAGATTACTCACATGACACTTATTTACTATCGAGCCTGGCCGGAAAGACTACGAAGGTTTAGAGGACACAGATGGGCCTTGGTCCATGCGTCATGAGAGCACAATCTCAAATTTACGGTTTACTGAACGAGTTTTTTTTAGGTAAAAAGGATAAATGGGGATGTTTTAAGAACAAATTTGTTTCATATCAAGTCAAAATTTATTCAGTGCATCCTCACTCTTAAATAAAAGCAATACAAATATATTTATTAACACAATACACTTTTGCCAAAGGCAAATATTTTATTTTAAATCATGAACATAATTCTTAAAGAATGTCTCTGTATTTGCCTTATGAACAGCAATGGCAGGAAACCCTTCAGGGTAAATGTACTAGTGCTCGAACATGAAATTGAATTTAAAAGTATTTCTTCTTATTCGTCCTCTGCAATGAAATGTGTCTAACGAAAACAAAATAGTTAATGCTTTCATATAATTACTGTTTTTATTGGTATTCTAACACTTCGATAAAATTGGAAAATACATTTATCTATTCCGATTTTAAAACATTCATCAGTGATAATATTGCCACGTCTCTCATATGACATACAGGAGTCGCGCGGTACATAGGAACCTCGGTATAACAATGGGATGTAAAATTACATTTCAGTCAGTATTTGCAACATATATTTGCCCAACGCGGAGGCACATTACATGGGCAACAAAGAGGTAACAGCAGCATATATTGTAGTTTAAACGGGTTGGAATATTTCCTTATAAACAACAATATTGAGATCGTGACATTGGCGAGTAAGCTTTCTTCTCAGAACTTTCGGTTGAGTCGAGAGGTACAATATATTTTCAAGTAAATGAGAAATCAGTCGAAAAACTAAAAAAAGAACTAATATCTACTGAAAAAAGTATAGTTTAATTGTGATACTTAATGTTTTTATAAAAAGAAAACTTTCCGTGAAAATTTTATTTCGTTTTATTCACTCCAATACAGTTCACGTGACAAGATGAGAAACTTCCGTCACATATTCATTACGAATGCTGGGGGTTTGTCCTACTGTGACGCCAGGAACGTATTTCTGCGAGCAGAGCTCTTGTGTTCTTGACTTGGAGCGAGAGCTAGCGTGAAGAGGAAAATGAAATGCTCGAATTCGGCTACTCTCCGGGACCGCAGTGGTGCACGAATTTGGTAACAGAAAGAGGGAACCTACAGGGGGAGGAATGTTGTTTATTCGGTTCTGATTTATTTGGCACCTAGATTGTTCACTTGCTTCGTCAGTCCGTAGTTTCAAGGGGAACGGTCGATCTCAACTCCGCGGTCAGTCCCGACCCTTTTCCATGGGTCGAGCTCAACCCCGCGGTAATTTGCGGTCAGATTTTTCCCGTCCATTCCTCCTGCCTATCTTTTTCCATTCTAGAATAATCGTCCTGCCTACATGAGGAAGTATTGGCACCGGTGATTACTCCGTTCGAGATGAATTTCTTTATTAGTAATAATAGTCCAACATTTGTGTATTGAGCGCTTCTTTGGTTAGTTGTTCGTGTGCTGTCTCACGCTACGCTAACAAGAATAGGTTGAACCTATTATAAAAATATTATCTAAGCCTTTACTATATGTTCTTGACAGAGAGGATAGTTGATTACGAAATATTTAATTTAGACGAAAACTGTCCCCTGCAACAACCTTCAAACCGCCAACATAACACACGACAGATAGTTCTGTTATGCTGCTAGTTCGAAGCTTAGAAAAGTACTCAGACTTATGTCAGAAAGGATTTTTACTCTGCTTGTGTACGTGGGGAAAAAGTGTGAAGGGAGATTGTTTTTCACTTAACTTGCTTTTTTTATCTAACGGTTAGAAATTTTGAGTTCAGGGATAATGTAATTAAATTATTAAAAACAATTTTCAGGTTGTATTGTGGTTAGACCATTAAATATGCCACTTATTTGATATATTTTGGACAAGTCTCAACTTTGCTATTTAATACCAATCAAGTTAGTAACGAAAACTTATTTTTGTAAAATGCGATAGACATATTCCATTCATGTTATATTAATTTCAGATAACTTTAATTTAAATATATACTCGTTTATAAATTTAAAATAGAAGGATTTTTTGTTATTCACCCCGTTTTTCATTATGTATGATCATTGTTGAGAGGACTTACATGAACCTCATCTCAAGAAGGATTATTTATGTTAAAAATTAGTATTTATATAATATTTCCCCTTAAAGAGTTCATACATTTCTAGTTGTGATCACATAGCATGATTAGTCATAACTTTTAAATGGACAAGACGTACATTAAAACGACTTCATGACTAATTCAATTTATTGACTATTTTACCCCACAATATATCTTATTTTTGAACATAAACATTAAGCCCACGATCTTTCACTGATAAATCAAAGGATACTGACTGTTGTCGAATTAATGAAGGACTCAATTCAATCAGTCTACTCGCCTAGAGAATTCACATTTTTAATGTGTCTCTCTCAAAAAGTAAAAGTTTTCTAAAACCTCTGAAATCATTTAATTTTCCATTTCTGTGAGAAATATTCGAAAATTGAAGTACTGTTCCAAGATTCCCTGCAGCAGGCTCCAATTCAGATCACACGTTTCAAAAACAGTCCACCTCTCCGCTTTTTCCCTTGGGGACAGTAAAGTTACGTCTTGCGCAGCAACAAGGAAAAGATCGGCAGGAAAAACCCGAGGTTGAGATAGACCTTACCCATATGAGGAATGCGATCTTCAGTACCTGAATCGCTTGACCGCGGTGTTGAGCTGGGCACAAGCCAGTGCAAGTATTCAATGAAAAATGCGTAGCTACATTGAATATGAATTACAGTCAAAACCTCACCAACCAAAGAACCTTAATTGATAGTTTAAAATTATACATTTTGATGTATGTTAATGTTTTAAAGCAAGTTAATGCCAACGTTCAATTTTTAGAAAACAATGAGAAACTTCAAAACAACCTCATTTCAAGAAAATTCCATTTTCTTAAAAATAACGATACATGAGAGGAAGTAATACGGCATGGGGTTGGTGGATTAAAGGACAGAGTGTAAAATCCATCTTAGTGTAAGTGGCGATTCACATTATATTAAATATTCAGCTAAAATAAATATCACATTGTATAAACTGCTACAATATGTACGTAAATTTAAATAAGTTAAGTTCATAAATGTCTGGGTGTAACATCACACCTCAAACCCTGATGTGTTGTTATTATTCTTTTGGTAGAAGCGGGATCCACATACATACACAAAACCCTTTGGTAGTTTTTTTCGCTGCCACCAGCTCGGTTTCCGGAGCAACCAAACTCACGTGTAATAATAATAAATAATGATTTATTACAAATTACATGAAATCTGAATTGTTTACAGACACAAACTACCAAAATCATCAATACATCTAATAATCGTTTATTAGACAAATAATGCTGTAAGAGAGCATCGTTCATACTTTGTAAAATATAGTTGAAGACAACTAAATTTTAATAAACCCTCAGGTTATCGGTTCTTTTGAAAAGATAAGTTGTTTTCACCCAACAACTAACTGATACTAGTTACGACCCTCGCACCTAGTAATGAGTTCATTAAGTCTACCGCAGCAGCCTTAACAAACAATCTGGTCTCCACGACCAAAACTTAGTACAGTCACTTGTCCGTGCTGACGGATCTCTACGTTCCTTTGTAAAGAATCCCGAGGAGATTCACACCTCTCAATATATACTGTACCAGACGTCACGTGATCAGCAAATAACCACGCCTTCACCACCACCGTGCAGGCACTTCTGTTGTGTCCCCTTTTCGCTTCTAGGAATGCAGAGGACGCGCCGTAGAGGACGAATCGCTATGCGCGTCACCTAGGCGCTTCGCAAACACCCTTTTCGTTCTTCTTTCATTTCTTCGTGGAATTCATCTTTAATTTCGGTACACCTGAATCCCCGTGAGNACCGACTGCATTCTTTGAATATACTGGTACATATTTTCCTTAAGATGAAAAGTGTTTATTCGAACAATACCTTCACACGGAAAACTCGTCGCACGTTGCCGAAATCGAGTAAAGAATATAGAACACTCCTTCTATGCCTATTGAAATTTGACCTATATATATTTGCCCCATGAATATCATCAGCGCTCAATATTCAATTTTTATACAATGTTCCTCTTTGCATTGATAAAGTGGAAGAAACTGGCCAACTGGCATCACAGCTTCTCTACCGGTTCCGGTCCAAGATAACCGAGTATTCTGAACCCGTTCTCGATTCCACCACCAGTCCAGTTCCCTGGAAAATATAAATAAAATCATAATGAAAACATAATACGATGTTTTGCATGGAGACTAACAGTTCAAAGAAGTAGCGCATGAAAGATGAAATTATATTTCGTAGAACTGCCACTGAAATGCGAACAAGAGGCAGATATGTTTCAAATGTGTATGAAATAGGATACGAATACTTCGAAACAGAAGGAAGACAACTTTGTTGTTGCCTGCAATAAGTTGTAATAAATTAATTCCATATTATTTACGTTAAGAAAAGTAAATTCTTTGGATTGTTCTAAGTTCGGAACTATCTTAAACTTAAACTAATATTAAATATGTAAATTCGAAATTAAGCTGAAGAAATTCTACATTATAAGATGTATATATTCCGAATAGTGGGATAACCTTGGTGTATCTATTCGAGTTCTTCTATTCCACCTATGGTGACGGTGATTCAGACTGTGGATAATCCAAATAACCTTTCCAATGGACGAAGCGGGTTTGCTATAGGTTGTTGCCCATCTAGATACTCCCTTTTACCTCAGGGGAGAGGGGACACGTGCAGATAGGCTTTATTTGTATTTTTCTTAATTTTTTAAAATGACATTATTATGATTAGTTTTAAAATTAAATACTAGTAGAGTTACTTAGGTTCTTAAATTTACTTAAGTGTATTCTTCATATGTTTATTTTTTCTTCTATTAAAATCTCGTACAATCCTCGCATTTGCCATCGAGGGGTAGAGGTTGTTGAAGTGCAGAAACATTTTGCTGATCATTAAAAATTAAACATTGACTGCAGAAAAATAAAATTTATCTAAGTCAAAAAGTTCAGTTCACAATTCTTCCTGTAGACTCGCTGACCGATTGTAAAATATGAGAGTTAGGCCTGTTATTTTTCGTAGTTTGCTTATTCTACCTATGTCTTTCTTAATGTTACTATGCCTTCATTTAAGTGTAGCTCCCAATCTTCTAAATCACGAGTTTCTCAGGTAGGTCGAATACCCTATTTCATTGGCGTAAAGTCATTCGATCTAAGCTGATATGCAAGTCACAGTTACACAAAAGAATTAAATAAGCTTTATGTTACCGATTGTATATTACGTTCAATCAGTCACGTTAGGTCAAGTTCCAAATATGTATTGCTACTTACACTAGTAGATAAATTATTATGCTTGGTTTGAAGATAACTAGTTTAGTTTTATTTCTTAAAGATAAATAAAATATTTTTAGACCAATAAAAATTATTAATAGCCTAGCAATGATTTGCAACAATATTATGTTAGTAACCGAACTTAAAAATCATGAATTATTAATCAAATAAAAATAACTACTAGTCAAAATATGTCCCCTGAAATGTATCCACATGTGCTTCACACGTAAGTTGCAGACATTTCCCTCCGTAACTTATTTTGGATTTGGATAATTGACATCTATTCATTTAAATGTAGCTCAAATATTGCGGTTCTGGTGAATATACCTCATGTGGTAAGAAAAAATATAGAAGAAAATAAACTTTTTAAATTTAAGCGGGCACCAAATTTTTCTTCAGTTCCATGAAAGCACAAACAGTATTTTTATGTCAGAAATAATGAGTTTGATCTACACCAATATTTTCAGGAGAAGCCATTACGTTAGAACTGTATTATGAACGAAGTTTGAACTCCATAGGTTTGTGGTATGGAGGGAAATTCAAACTGATAACCTCCGTCCACATGTTCGCTCTACATATCCACTTCATCATACCTTTCATTCTATCGCAACAGTCACTAATCAATCACCCTCACGTCTATCATATCCTTGGGGAGGTGCTCAGGAATGGCATCTGACACCGTTGATATTCTCCAGCCACGGGCATGGCAATTGTGTTGACTTTAGAGCAAGGTCGTTCACGGTTTTCTCCACGGATCACTACGAGTTTGCACTTGGAAGCGGGAGCACTCCCTGCAATGAGACAAGTCTCACAACACCCAGTGGATCAAATCCCGTGCATTGTTTCAATATCCGCTATTGAACATACTGCTTAATAAATTCGTCTTTATTGAATCGTATCGTATCGAATGAACTGCCATTTGATGAGAAAGTATGTATCTGACGATCAGCTGATTGTATTTCTGAGAGGAACATACAGTATCACGAATTTTCTGGGTAATTACGGTATCTGCATTATCGTAACTGGACCTGATTCCTCCCTCCACTCTGCACACTGCACTGCTCACAATATGATTATACTTATGGGAATCTTTCGGCTGAATTTCATTTTCGAAAATACAGACCTATTGTGACTGAATTGGAAGTTGACAAATGTTCGTGTACTCCTGGTTCACAGTGGATAATATTATTACTTAAACTTTTTAGTATTTCTATTCTCCTATAAAAGTGATTTATCGATCCAAATTTAGTATATATGGTTGCAGGAATTTAGTATGTAATAATAAATGGGCAAAATTAGTAGCGCCACTATCTTAATTATCTCACTCCCTGCAAGTTATGTATAATAATCAGAATTACATACTAATAGAAAGATTTATACTACTGTATATAGTGGATCGGTTGTAGGAATCGGAATTGTGTTTCCCGTCGCGATAACATTATGTGGAACCCTCAGTGACAAATAAAATGCAAGCGAAGAAATGAAGATAGAAAATAATTATACCTACCCTTTTGTTAAACTCAGCAAATAAAATATTCCCCACATAATCACACATTATCCTAAACCTACCTTAAACTATTCCACAAATTCAATAAATCCCTCAACTTGTTCATTGCGGTAAATCATCCTTCAAATTCTCCTGCAATATTTCCAAAATAATGTTCTCCTTCCATAAATTTTAATGTTTAGTACATATACCATCAAACACTACTCGTAAGTTCAAATAGTTTCCGCAGCTGTGTACCATACACAAAATTATTCGTTGAATCTTCTTGCAATGTCGACAAAATAGTTACTGTACTCACGGAACAATCATACATCTTAACATTGCGTGTAATACACATAACAATTCATTAAATCGTCTTGCTATGTGCACAAAGTAGTTACTTCTCTCACAGTAATCGTACTTCGTACGTTTACCTCGAAACATTGACAAGTTGGAATGATTAATTAATTAGGCACATTACATAAAATCATTCAGTACATCTTCTCGCAATGAACACACATTAGTTATTACAAGAATTTTACTTCTTGTAATGTACATCAATCTGTCAACAGACCAATTCCTCCAACACATTAGTTACTTCCCTCACCGAACAAACATTCTTCGAAACCTTGTCTCGAAATAGTATCTGAATGGACAGCTGATGGAGGTTGACCTCTATCACACTTCGAAAAATCTCAGCTGTGGCAGTTCCCTTATTTCCGTACATCGCGGCCGAGATGATTACCATACAACCAGTGCGCATAGTTCGTCTCCTGTGGTGTTCCAGAAAATGGATCGATTCCGGAAATGTTCTCACCATCCCTCCTTTCTCTATTCCACATTAGTAATTTCATAATTTCTGTGTCCTAAATTCAGAACTTACTCCTTATTCCATTTTCCCTGATTTTCGCAGTCCGGTCGCTCACGGACACCAATCTCCTCGTAATATCACTCTCAAGACCCAGCCTCTTCATTGTTGATTCCTTATCCTGACTCCCTCCTCTTCCCTCTACCTGAAACCCCTCTCAATGCATCCATCCACGCTACTGCTTGCCCGCCCCCCTCGGTCAACTATACATGTCACTGACATCAAAGTTTCTATATATTTTTTCACGGAACATACAGCTCCATATAATTTGTTGTATAAATTTATCATTGGGTCGTGATCCCTTACAAAAAATCAGTTTTTATATTGTTCAACTGTTGAAAAATTTAATATATCAACGAAGGAAATTTGCTCTAATGAATATAATTTAGTTTGGCTATAGTTAACAAAGGCTAGTGAAGTGATTTCCCAATCTAGCACATTATGAATTTGTAATTAAGTTATAAATTTGTTGAATGACATTGTATGTAAGTCCTTGGATCCTCAACTTCTGTAATTCGAAAACACAATAAAACATTTCAAATTCTACCTTTGAGAGAGGCATTGAAATCAGGTAGATGACATCTCTCCGGTACTGTTTTCTCTTATATGAGGTAGCCTACTGCAAACGTCTTATGGTTTGCGTTAATAAGCAAGACCTGGTAATTAATTAATTCAACTTACCGTAACATGAAGACAGTCGTTAACTGCATGAAGATTTTGTCACACTTTACACGTGCAACGTTGTGAATCATTCCTTAAACATTATTGCATACATCTACCGTATCCCTATTTGACGCATTTAAGAACCATTTCTTCATGACTACCTTGGGATTGGCTTGTATATTCATATTTGACACGAGATAAGGAAATGAATAGTTTTATAGAAAAATAAATATAAAGTCACATAAATAGTTATGACTCTCACAGATTTAAAGTCATACTTCTGGGCTGACGAAGGCGGCGTTTCCTATTTGAATCCGTGAGTGACCGATATATGCGTTCTTATTTTCATGTCTCGATGCAATGATATATTTACAAGAATACAGTAGAGTCATTTCACCTTTAAGATTTTCGTAAAGTTATGGAAAGTTTTACTTCATTACTCTGCAGATTTGCTGGATTTATTTCGTTTTATGACTTTACGAATACTGAATATTCATTATTCCCTTTCTTCAACTTAATTTCCGTATAGTGGTGCCGATGGTTTCTCCGTTCGATATTTTCATGAGTAATCCGCAGCCTTCTGTGAGGCAAGTGACTAATCAAAAACGTTTTCTATATCCAGAATTTTTTCAAATAAATAAAATTTTATCTTTTAATAATGCAAGAAGTTGACATATCCAGCACCACCTTTACATATTCTCTGTCTGTTCTAAGAAGAAAGAAAATGCAATCATAAGAAAAAAGGATGAGTGGGATGATAAGGAAAGATTTATAGGGAGGCTGATTTGAGAAACATCTACTGGTAATTGGTCATTGAATATTTTATTTGAAAATTGCTGATCTTAACAATGTGTGGGATGCGTGGATATGGCATATATATCATGATTGGTTTATTTGTTTTATTGCCCACTTTATCTGTAACTTGATGTAACACATCTTAACGATATAGCACAGCCAGGGACAAATTGAAGAGAGAGTACAGTAATGGTATCAACTTAAAAACACTAACGTAATATGAACGAGGAGTGATTTTATATGTACATATCCATATACAAGTATGTAAATATATTCATATAAAACGGCAAATTATAGGAGAGAAAAGTCATTAGCAGTTGTTGGGCGTCAAATGCAACGTTGTTGTTGTTTGTTGATAAATTATGTTTTAAAAATAACAGCAAACTCACACAATTCAGTTCTTTGAAAAGTTTTATTATTGGCATTGATGAAAAAAGCACACACTTCAGTCTGCCCTGCGGCAGGCAGGGCGGGCGGTTGTCTGTTTCAAGTTTCGCTTCGTCCCGAGGGGCCACGGAGATCTCAAAGATGGTAACAAGATGGGCGACTCGTTCACAGCACGTCACACACCAAAACCACGTCACACAGTCTTCCTGAATCTCGGGAAACAACAATGTCGTCTATTGGACGATGGTGCTAGACTGGCCAGCCAGCGGCGCCCCCGGATCCGGAACGGGCGAGAACACTGGCTTGGGTGTGGGTGGTGGGCGGCGCGGAGGGCGACGGGCGCGCGCACGCGTGTCCTTCTGCAGGTAGTCGGCGGGAGGCCGCAATGGCGCGGGGAAGAACAAGCGAAGCACGGGTCACGTCCGGAGAGCAGCTGGTGCCAGCCGCGGGAGCGGGTCAGGGCATGGGCAAGCGGGCGAAGGGCGGGTCAGGAGGTCGCCGTTGCCTCAGCAGAGCCCGTGGGGATTGAGCCGTGCGCGCCCAACTTCTTCCGCGCCGTCGTCACCAGGAGCATTAACCCTAGCAAAGACCTGCAAAGACCTTTGAAATACACAGTGAAGCCTTGGAAGTGACTGTGCCTCTCAAGGGTGGCAATTTGGGACTGCATCCTATTTATCATCTCTGGGAAATGACCCGGCCGCCCTTGAACCCCTGGGTCGTACACCAAAGATTTCACTCCATCTTTCCTTTTTCTCCCAAGCATTTTGTGTGTATGGGTATGCGTACAAAACGTTATCCTTGGCATATCAAGAGTACATTAGTCTGTACCGAACTAGAGCAAGTTGTGAAGACAAATTGTGAAAAAAAGAATACAAATTGAAGTACATTTGAAATTCGCTATAATGAATGCTTTGATTTTTGCATAAAATTACGTACAAAGGAAAGGAAGGTGATATATTTATATATATGATGTATTTTGTACTATTCTTTATGAAAATATTCAGTCTACCTCAATATGCTTGCTTCTGCGTGCATCTTCAATGCAAATTTTAAAGAAAAAATATATTAAGCTTTTTCTGCAATTTGATGTAAAAACTCATGGGATGATAAGCAGTTCTATAACTAAGTATTTATGTCATTAGAAGACCTTAACAGGAAAAATTAAAACAAATCATTCACTATTCATCTTCATAAGTGCATGGTACACTGGTCTGGACTACAAAGAAATAACTTTGCAAAAAATGTGTCTAAAACGACAGTGAAACACCAATTTCATTGTAGGCATGTATTATTGTAAAAATAATTTCAATTTTTAACAGCAGTGCAGTAGCATTTTTGAGGGAACTTATAGAAATGTGGAGCAGGCATTATATTATGAACTAGTTATGGGCTAGTTTACTGCAAACTGCAATGGACAATTAGGGCACATACAGTCACTTATGAGTCTGCAGTCTGATCACAGACATTGATTCAGCAATGTGCTGTCACAAACACCAACCACTTCTGGTGGGCACAAATATGGTAGAGCAGGCCGTGCCTACTCTTAGAACTATATTTCAAAGGTCTTCGATTGTGACTACCATAAGAGTAAGCAGCTGGATCAACAGAAGACTGAGCTGACACTGAGGCCGGGGGTGTCCAAACAAGCTCATTGCGGTTATATGCAGAGACCATACACATAACTTATGATCACAAATTTACAAAACAACTCAGGTCATATTAGACATAGAGACTATACTGACAGCTTCCCAATACCACTAGCATCCGGTAGCTCAGCATGTCCAAAGTAAAAGCAGAATGGTATGTTTTAAGGAATAATCCTTGCAATTGATCAATATTTTCAAACACATACTTGAATTAAACAAATATTCATAAGAAAGTACAATACAATAATTTCTATTTTAGAATCCTTGACTTACTTTGGACACCACCGATATAAAGACTACATGTTTATAATAAGACTTTATCATCCAATATTACTTCAACCTTGCATTCTGCTTCTTATTATTAGTAATAGTATTACAGATATGATTTTAATATAGCTGGAAACAGCTTTGAACAAATACTTTCTTAGGCTTTTTTATTTCATATGTATAGTATATATATTTTTAAAATTTCATTATTATACATAATACAGCATTCGTATTTCCAGTGGGAAGGTAAAGAGAGGTGATATACAAGACATTCCAAATCATTTCTGAAGCAGATAATATGTTTTTGTTAAATTGCAGTTTTACAACAGTTGTGATGTATCCCAGATTAACATCAGTACATAGTAGAGAAGAATGCAACTGGGACACAGCCCATTTAATAATTTTTAGGCAAATTAAGAAATATTAAAATCCAACTTTTACTTATTTCATAAAAACAATCTAGAGACACGAAGTCTAGAACCAGTCTATCTTGCCCAAGCCAATAGATATAAGAAATAAGTGATTCATGATCCAATTTGCTAGATCCTCAAACAGAACATCAACACAGACTAAGCAGCACAATGGTTTGATAACTTGACCAACACATCAATGCTAGCAATGTGCTTGTTGATTTATCATTGTATTAGCTCAAATTTTATGTAACACTTTAGCCTACAAACTTTATTAATTATTTTAATGTAGTGAATTGATTTAATACATAATTAAAATTCCAATTATTTATACTGCTTTACCTGTGAATTTATTTACTTTTGCGTTTTAACAAATAAAGAATTGTATTTTCCTAATTAGATACTTATATAATTATTCATGTTTTGTTTACAGAACTAGCTATTGATTGATTTATGAATGATGATATTCAAAGTGCTTTCCCAAACCACATCAGCTCGGAAAAAGATGGAGGGAAATTTTTCCACATCAGCTGTAGTTTTTTTTTTTTTTCAGATTATCTTCTTTATAACCCACTCAACAACATAAATTATAATAATAACCATTTAGGTCTTTTCTTTCATTTTTTCTTTCTTTTTAAACTGTCAACAATAAACATTGTAGGTGTAAACAAACAATATGGTCAATATTTACAACTTTATGTACAATGATGCAATACAAAGAAGTGGTTATAAAAATGATCGTTTCTTCAGTAAGAGTGTTGTAAGTACTTACTCTTTTCTTTCTTTTAATTGACTCATATTGTATAAGAATTGAAAGCGAGCTAAATGCTTTATAAGGTAGTATATATAATTATGTATATCATTTTTGGTGGTTGTTTCCCCTGTTCCTGTATTGACTGTAATCTTTCAGTACGTATTCTCCATGGAGTGTCCACAACTTGTCATGACCTGCTTAGATTCAAGCTATTAATTTTCTTAGTTTTGCAATGAAAAATCAGTCATGTACACCATCACATAGGAGTGCATATTTTTCCTGGAAGTGTATCTATTACGCACCTACTATTCCTTAATTCATAGACAATGAATTACACGTGAATTTTTTTACCAGAACTATAATGCAAAATACTCTACTTAGAAGCTTATAAACAAATATGCCATAAATAATTATGGTGGCATTAAATAATGTAGATACTGAATTAAAACAATTTATTTCAATAGATAAGTAATAAAACATAACAATATCTTGTCATGACATGTGTTGCATTCATTGCACCAAACCCTGGGAATATATACCAAAAGACCCTAGGTATGCAGAATACAATACAGGTATCTCATGGTAACAATAATGAAATTAATATTTTGTTGATACGGACTCTAGTTGGCAAACTATATGCCTACATTTGGGCTATGGTTATATGTATTAGTATATAATATACTGCTTGGATTGTTTAACTGGCTGGGTTTGTTGCCTAGTTTTATCATAAAGAATAACAGCTATGAAAATGAGTAATAATATTATTTTCTTTCATTCTTTAATTGGGATGCATCTTGAGGTATAAATCCATCCAAAACACAAAAGGCCATAATATATGTTTCTGTCTGAAATGTCTTCTCCCATAAGAATATCGTTGTTTCTTGTTGCTTTGCTTTGCTTTGCTTTTATATCACTTAAGACAACAGTGGTTACAGCATGTCCATCAATAAATGGGAAGATGAAGAAAAATCACTTCTGTTGAAAAATTTAAAAGATTGAACCGTTGATTTTTGAAACCATACAAGAGGATGTGCTCAAGCCATCTCCCACATTCACACTAACTTTTTCTCATGAATAAGATAAGAAAGATTATATTAATTTGTAAATAGCCAAAATGTAGAATGAGTCATGGATTTCACATCAAGAAACACTATACTTTTAAAAAGAGTGAAGAGATGAGAAGAAGGCTTCATTTAAAAAATATACAACAAATGAAATGTGCAACTACTTGAATGACACCACTGTTATTGCTCTGCAACAACATCCTTGCTTTCTTGAAAATTGGGAAAGCAAGGCAAAGTTGTTATTTATTGATGTCCATACTCTGTTTATGGTGACTAAATTGATTATTTTAAGCACTATGCAAAATCTTCCCAACACATTGTGCCATCATCAAGTTGGAAAATCGCTCACTCTGATTAATACATCCAAAATATGTCAAGAACATACATCACAATCCCCTCTCCAGCCTCCAAAATTTCCCATTTAACATTGGCAAACTTTGGGCATGCTTGAAACCTGCTAGCAATTTTGTTAATGATGGTGTCATAAGATTCAATTGGAAAATATGTTGCTTTGAATACATGATAATTTGCTGTTTGGGACGGCTACTAGGTATTACATTTTGACAAAAGTCAAATCTAAATTACCAGTGCCATAAATTTGCTAGTAATTTTTCGCAATATAAGTTTTCAATATTTTTGCAATAAATAAGTGATCTCACAACCTACATATATAATTTATGTATATGAAGTCTCTCTTTAGATGTATCTCTTCACATTAGAATTCTGCTAGTTGTATCACAATGATGGGACAACAAAGCAAATGCACCAAAATAGGCATCCTCTCTAGAATGCAGTATTAAAGAGATGCAACAATAAAGAGAAGTACCATCAGTTACATCAATGTTATTAACCTCGTATTCCACTCTAGTGCTTCAATAAATACTACAAAAAGAGTATGCTATGAGCTTACAGTGAGTAATACTAGAGAAGGCATGCTTGTAATGTTCTCTTATTTTGCATAATTGCAGGTCTTGTGTGTTATGATACTAGTGGCAAAAGCTTCAATTTGTCATTGTTTTTCCTTCCCTAATATGTGGCTAATAGATCACAACCCGTAGATTTGAAATGTTATGAATTTCTGTAATCTGAAGAATTTATATTTAACCAGGGTATATGCATGTATATAACTGTACAGTGCTACTTTGGTAAGTAGGAATCTCATTTAAAAGAAGAGATAATTTTCACTAGCAATAAATTTCAAATGTAGGCTTTCACCTCAACAGTGTGTCCAGCTACGTTACCCACAACCTTAGAAACATTATGAAGTCTGGTGGCAAATACCCTCAGAAAATAATAGAGGTCCATTGTCCTCAGCCAGGACACTGAAACTTGAAATAGTTATTATTCATATTTTCCCTAATTAAAAAATTTATTTTGGGTAACAGGTGCAATACATCTAGAATGTAATGCACAGCCCTTTCTGCTTTGAATTTCATCACACCAAAGGCCACAGAAGAAATCTTGAGGCACTCTCAAGACAGCAATATTGCTTCTCTAAAAAAAAGAACATTGGTGAAAAACATCTCGTAGTTGTACATGAAGTATTCTAAATAAAAGGAATAATACTCAATAGACAAGCATCAAATAAATGTTTATTTTAAATTCATTTTATAACTTCAAATCAAATATTATCCCACCACTTTGTCACAAGTTATTTTGAGGAATGAGCAAATCAAATTCATCATTTCACCAATGCTTTTTCCTTTAACATCATTTTTTCACATTTCCTTCAAGGAACTGTTGTAATATTTACATAAACTGATTTACAAAGATAATATCATTTACAATACAGTCAATAGGTTTGTTGTAGCAAACAAAGTCTCCAGTAGTGAATATTTCATAGAGCAGAAAGGACATATTGAATTTGTAACATGCACTGCATAAATACTCCTGATCATTCTGAGTATGCTGCGAATAGGTACGGTGTATAAAAGCTTTAGTGAAGGCAGAAGTGAAAGCAACAGCCTAATTTAATTACAATTACCTTCATGCAACTGAAGGTTTACAGGATATACATAACATTTTAAAATTACATTTTCAGTAAGAGGAGTATGAAAGATTAGGTTATGAGCAACAACCACACTTGTGACTATGACGCTATGTACAATCTATGTCATCAAGCAGAGCTTTGTGTTTCTTGATTGCAGTTTGGAGGTCTACACCCTATTGAAAGCCCTATGTACCAAATAAATTTTAATGTAATCTAGGAGTGATGCATGTGAACTGATTTGATGGTGTGCTACGGCTCTGTGTCAAGGAATAGTCAAGCTGTGGCACTGGAAAAAGAATATAGATATTTACCTATTTCATGGTATGGAAATCTCAATCACCCTCTTATGAAGTACTCAGCTACCAAATTCAGTGCTTACCAAACAGTATTTACGTTTGTGAAATTGTCAATAACATAGAAATAACAATGGTTCAACTGTAAAATTATTTATGACAAATTGTTTATCTAACAGAGAAAATTGAATAGTTCTCAAAAGACTTGTCACCAATGCACACGTTTTCACTTCTAGTAAACTGACTCAAATGTTCCCTCACTCGCACCTTGTTCGTCCCTCATTTCGTAACAATTGATTCAGAGCATGCACTCGCCTCATGCGCGCGTTCACACCTGCTCGTAGTGTATGTGTGAATGTGGTAGCTTGTGGCGTATGACTGGCACATTATGCTTCAACTCACTGCAGGGAGAGTATTCAACTACCACTGGTGCACACATGCACATATTTAGGTCCAAACTTAAGAGAAAACACCCAATGAACATGCTATAGCCACATCTGCGGCAATTACAACCGTCTGTCTCGACTCACTATAATGAGAACATTTGCCTGGCCATGTGTGTTCCTATTACAAAGAGCATTCAAAAGCAATAATGTATGCATGTTAATATTATGTATATGTGTATTCATATATTCATGAATATAAAGGCGGACTGTTTTGGATGTATGTCTGTATGTCTGCATGTCAGAGGTATCAGGGCAGGATGGACAAGGTATGCGGCAGTTGCATTACCTCCAGACCTCAAACATTCTAATCACAGCCAGCAGTGGATTGAACACTTGCCAGGTTTGGAGTGAATATACGGCGTACTTAGTTCTCTTAATGCTGCTGAGCTAATGTGTAAAGTGTTGTTGCGATTGCACATGATCTTCTGGTTCTTTCTAGGGATCTAAGAGCCTTCTTGTAATCACACTTGCCTTGTTAAACCCTGAATCAGGATTATCTAAAATAGTACTGCGTCAGTCTGCGTAGTTCTGTCAGAAGAATGTCGGCCTAGGTTAGGAAACTATGTATGAATGTAAGTATGCATGGTATTTATGTTGTTGGGGTAGTAGAATGTGTGTTGGTTGTGTATATAGGGTGTCTCGTGTTATATGTGTCTCCTTTACTGTAATTATACGTGAAGTCGGTATGTAAATGTATGGATATGTATCAGTAGTCCCATTCTAGCATGTTAATAATACTTGGTTCTATGTAGTTACTAGAGAATGTAAGGGAAGGAAACGGGGAAGGAAATATTTTTATTTGCAGTTTTTTGTCTATTTTCTCGTGTAATGTGAGGAATGAACGCCATCATGATTATACATATATCACTTGCATTTATACTGAAAATTTTATCAGGGGAGCAAAAAGCTAATATTTCGTGATTCTCAGTCACTAAGTATTTGTAGATCTCACACAGCCCAAATCGTTTAGTGAGCACTTAAAACAGTGCCGCTTAGTAACGGCCTGGGTGTGGAGTAGGAGTCGAGGCTCCAGCCACGTCTCGCATCGTACCCAATAGAGAAACGAACAGGGAATGACGAAACAGTGTTTTCCTCCGGAATCAACATTTCACTCATTAACATCCCAAATCGTGAAAATTGTTTATTTGTCATCATCAGGGTCTCAATCCATCAAATAACAGAATTTTCTTTACAAATGATTAAGGTTTGTTCGATCCGCCTCTCAGCACAGAATTGCTTGAGAAACCCAGCGCCCGAATCGAACTAGGAAACAGGCGAATTTCCTTATGATTAATTAGTATGAACGGTAACCTTACTGGAGGAATGAATCGCAGACAAATGATGTATTATTATTCTAGAGTAAAACCTACAATTTGCTGCCGAGTATTCACTACTTTCTTTTTCGAAATGCATATTTTCGCTTCAGTTTTCCAAATGTAGGTTGCACAGTCCATCGGAGATGTGTTTGAAAACAGAGCAGGTTTGGAAAACACTGGAAGTAGAGAATTAAGCATTTAGAGTTTCTACATAGACTACTTGAAATATGTCGCCCTTGCAGTGTGGGAGTGTAGTATAGTTTGCCTAGTCTCACCAGCGGCTGCGGGCCCGGTCTTTTTGGCGGTCGTCCCCGCCGCTCACTGTCAAAGCCGACATCTCCATCGCTGCCACCGCCGTCGTCGTCGCCGGTGCAACCGGTGCGAGGACGGGGCAGTAACCGGCGGGGCGCGACGCGGGACCGCCGTCGACCGGGGACTGCAAGCCGCAGCCGGCCGGCCGCCTACCCACCGCTCCTCTCGGTACCCGTCGAACACGCGTGAGAAGAAAAAAAAGAAAAACAAAGTCCCTTCACCTTAGTCCGTTATTCGCCGTCCCTCAAATTTGGATAACCGGCCCTGCAGGGGGTCCTATATTTTTTTTTGTTCAAAAAATATAAATTAAAAAATAAACTCGAAGTAGTAATATAGTATTGGTTATGGTTATATATTTGTATATCATAACTAGAATGCGCTCTGCTGAAACCAAGCTCGCGTGCGTGTGGCCGCGACCCGGAACGATCCGCACGCTTCTGAAGGGAAATGAGGACATTCTTACGTGGGTTTGTTTCGGTGAGAAATTGTTGCGAAGTGGGATCGAGGTACGCAAATTATGGAAGGCGTGATCGGGAGAACAGCGGCTGTTTTGTGAAACTCCTTCCCCCGATTCGTGGACATTCTAGATAGTGAAATAAGGGATCTAGGAGGGAGAAGAAGGGGCAGAAGTTAGAGGCGAGGGAAGAAGGAAGGCACTGGAAAGAGACGCGGGGTGTGAGGGCAGCGGCAAGCGCATCGGGAGCTTGGGTGCCGAACTGTTTTGGCCTCGTAGTAGTCTATTATAGCTAGCGAATAAGAAATATACTGGTTTTACGTAAGAAGCAATTATTATTGATAATTATTTGGCAGGCATTTGTCGAACTTGCGTTGCATATTATTATTTAATATTGAGTTACTTAATTCGAAATCTATGTATATTATTATTATTTATTATTATTCATTCATTGTTTGTCAAGTGATAACAACATGTTCTCTTATTTTATTTGAAGAAAAGCTGCATTCTTCCAGATTTATTTTGCTTCAAGGAAAAATTCTATATAACATTATAATATTTATTATTACTACTTTCATGAGAGGGTTTGTTGAGATAACATTTTCTTCTAAAGTGGAAAAATCCTACGAGTTATTTATTTTATCTTTGTTTTTATAATACCTTAGAGGGGTAGCAATGTTGCCAGACTTCAACGCCACGCAAGGCCTCGTACGTCAGTGGGGGATACGGCAACATGGCAGAGAAGGAACTTCTAATCGTGTCTGTGAGTTCGAGAGAGCAAGAAATACAAAGAGAAAGACAAGGAGGAGAGGAGAGGGAAACAAAGAGAGTGTTGTCACTGTTGTTTCTGTTGTCAAGAGATGAAAATTGAGTATTCTGCGTGTGTGTGTCTGTGTCTATGTATGTGTACGTGTTTGAGTTTTGGGAGCTTTTTAATAAGAAAAGGGCAAAATACCTCCGCATATCAGCAGTGTTCGGGTCGACGCGCGACACGCGTTCAATATTTATATATTTATATATATAGACGTTTCAAAATTACGTCCATATACATAATTTATGTATATATGTATATAACAATATAATGTGTTGTGTTTCGTTATACAAAAATTCTTGTCATGATAATCATAATAATGTATTGATAATGATGGCAATAATCATACTTAGAATAAAACCAACGAAATAATGTTCGTAATATTTGTCTGATAATTCCTTCCCCACACTCACAAAACAAACTGTCTTGTTTACATCACTTGCCAGAGTGAAAAAAACATCATTCATGCTAGTACAAGTAGTCTCTGTGTAACAAGACGATACAACGATACGGGAGATGCTGTATCGCAACCGGGCAGCGGCAGCAGAGCGAAGCGGCGACCTCCGTCCCGGCACCAACATTGCACACACTACAACACCTGACAGAAGACAGCCATCGCCTCCTTCACTGCAACATAAACGGTCATGTGTCCAACGTCATCCACGTGGTCAACAAGGCCAATTTGGCCTCTCCAGGGGGCAATGCAGTCACTTGAAACTGGGTACAAACGATTTGCTATGAAACTGGGTACAAACGATTTGCTATACGGGTAAAGAAGGTGACTATTCTTACAACTCAATAATCTGGCCATTTCTTGGCACTCCGGGTGTCCTGCGTCTCGGTTCTTAACACCACGTGACGACAAACGGATAACCAAGGAGTATTTGACTCCGGCCGCGGAAGCCTACGCTTACATCAGTGCACTAAAAATTAACTACGTAAAGTCTCAAATCATAGCAAACATAATGTATGAGGTTCTACTATTCTAGTTCATTCAATTCTACTTTGAATCGGCCACGTTTGCAATATTTCAAAGAATATAATAAACTGAAAATTACTTTCGGCAAGAAATATATTTGGCTTATGAAATGTAAAATTATGTACAGAGACAGGCAAACTATATTGTTCGAGGTTGAAAATATAACTAAAAATTATTATTTATCCATGTCGCCATTTCATTATGAAAAATGCCTAATAATATTACGAAAACTAAAATGAATTACGATATAAAAAGAATATTATTACAAATATTACCACAAAGTATACCTTGTTTTCTTTGGAAATATAGGAAGCGTATTGACGCTTTCCGTGAAAATTGCTGTATTGTTTCTTGTTTCCCAATTGTCTGAAGAAGAGCTGATTAATCGTTAATTGACTAGATTTGCATGACAGTCATTGCAAGCAAAGTATTTTCATAAGAAACCTTGTAACCAAAGCAGAATGTCACACTCCCATATCTCGCTTACAGATATTGTTGTTTGAGTTCTGTACTACAGGCATTGCGCATTGTTCATAAAGATTATCCAATTTTTAGAAAGAAAAAAGTAGGTCAAGAGCGCTTGCAACGGGGTATTCCGCGTCAAATCATTTCCCATTTCTCATCAATTTGCACTACTATGAAGTTCTGCGCCAGCATTTCCTAAAAAATTCGTTTTGTTTTCGTCTTCTTACTAAAACAACTTTAAATTGAATTTTCTTAAAAATATACTAATCGTAACATTTTTAAGACGTGTGTTTTTACCGAACCGAATTCTATGGATTACTTAATACTCTTTCATACGACTTTCATACTTTTTCATCTAAAAAACCCAAAAGTTTATACTAAAAAATACGTTCATTTTCTTACTCAATATTTTTAACTTGTTTGGACATTTTAAATTAACGCCCATAGACTCCAGAAAAAATTATAGTTTCATTATCTCTCACATAAAACAATTTTTATAATGGGATCATAATTGGAATTGAACGTATGACATTTAATATTGAGTGCGGTGTATGCGCTTGGCCGGTCAGCTTCCTAATATGGAACAGGATGTAGAGGCGCCTTAGTTTCGGACGAAGATGATTCTTAGTTATGACACATTAGAGTATTTAAAAATCCCAAGTCACCTCCAAATGATGTGGTCGGGCATACCTCGAGCCATCATTAAATATTTGTTATCCTACTAGTAATCGAAAGGGATCGAATATTCCCTTTTCGTCTAGGATTATATTTGTACTTTTAAAAAAAAGTTAGTGTTCACGTATTTTTCTGGATTCCAAATAATATATAGCTTGATTTTTTAAAGCATGAACGAATAAGTCAAAGCTAAAGAATTTAAATGAAGGATAAATGTGTGCACTCAGTAATCAGGACCAAAAAACTCCCATTTGATGTAATAGCAATGTACGTTATGTTTGTGAAGTATTTTGATATGACTGAGGAGTCGACAAGACATTGACAGTAAACAGTTATCAATGGGGATTCAAGAAAGAATTTTTTAAATTAGGAAATTTACGTGAGAAATGCCGCTGGTATTCTGGTAGTATGTAATATCCCATTAAAATAATAGTGGTAAATATTTAGAAACAATGATGAATGAGCAACTTCACTCCTAGATCTTTGGAATGCATAGAAACGTTTGATTAAAGCTTCGTCTCTTTACTGTCAGATGCTGCACAACATACAAATAAATGAGTCGGAAACGTATTCAAGGTAGTTAAATAACTTTTCATGTCAGTTTCCTCTGGTGCTGTAATTAATTAAAGCAGTGGTGGAACTACTATTAAGGTTGGTTCACACTAGGGCAGTAATTTATTGCACTAACGAGTGATTTAGTAGCTCTACTACACGAGGAGGTAGTAGAATGAGACTGATTGCTTCCAGTCCAGTAATTTAGTCCAGAGATGTGTGATTTAATAACGAAACATGATTCAACAAAAGTATTTAGTCAAGTAGTTTAGTAAAATTTATTGTAGTTTTGTAACATGATTACGTGGACACTAACCAGTGAGATGGAAAGTAGACGGTGGAGTAGCACGCTCAAAACCACCTGAGCACGAAAGTGAGCGACTGGATAGGTTTGAGCATCGAACAATAATGTTGGAACGCGCACCGCCCGTAAGTCAGTGTAAAGTAATTTCCGAGTTCTTACACTTAGGTATTATGGGTTGCTTCTTCGTACAGAGGCTAAGAGGGCAAGATCAATATACCGCTTACACTGCTTTAGCTGGTTTTTGTCCACATAATCCCTGACTCAACCTCGGACTTCGGCTCGGTGTCTGTGACTGAACCCGCAATTCAGTAGTATAGGTCGATAGTCTGAACACAATCTGTTTAGAAAAGTTCATTAGAATGCAGAGTTTCTAACTTTTCAGTGATCTTTGTTCCACAGCAGTTGTCATATCGGAACACACACTCATCTACTTGCTGGATTTCTCGTTTCGTAGGGCTCCTAAATAACTTGTCTCTGGATAATTATTGGCCGAGTGGAACCAGTCTTTTAATTGGTGGTCAAAAGAACAATTGCTGTGGAACGGGAATCATTGATTTTTAACACGATTCTTTTCAGTTTATCGGACTGAGCGTGCTAAATCGATTTCCTAAACTTCTCGATTCAATACTTTGTCCGGACACGTTCAGCTAATAAATACTCCACTGCGTACTACCGGTACTCATGACAAAACTATATAAATACAAGGTTATATCAATTCCTCGTAAATCTTTTCAATGCTTCAAAATAATAAAGCTATAAATATTATAATATACACTTGGTATTACAGCGTTAATGATTTAACTCGCAAATCTTCATGCATTATTTTATATCTTTACAGCGTGAAGTTAATTTAGTTCATTATTTCCTTTATATTTGTATTTCTTTCATTGATATTTTCTCCAGAAAGGATCAAGTCACAATTACATTGGTCCTATTATCATGATACGTTTATTTCACTTATTGGCAAAAGAGAAGAATGGGAATTTTTTTCATTTACTCCAGGTTGACATTAGGAGGAGAAGGTGATAGATTTTCAGACTGTCTTTCTTAATAGCCTAATTTACTCAAAATTATTTTTGAAACGTTATCAAAATAATTACTTTATCTAAAATAATGTGTACAGCTTTTGTGCATAGAAATCTTAAGTCATAACATATCTAATAGATGTATGCAAACGAAAGTGGCGGCTGGCAGGTTAGGACACTTCTCTGCCCATCTGCATACCACCCAGCCTCTCTGGGATAAAATTATAAATCACCCACTGAACCCAAAAACTAGAAATGTAACTTTTTAAATTTATTTTTTATTACCATTATAATATAAAATTTGTGTTCTATATTAAATAAAATAAGTCCAAATACAATATATTTACGATAAAACAAAAAAGGATAGATCAACCGTAAATGAAAAAAACCTGACCTAAACCCTTAATTTTGTCGTAATTGTGTAGTGTTTAGATACATTCCCTTTGCAATTGTATATAGACTGCAAAAATAACATTAAAAAGGTAATACAACGTTAAATAAAAATGTTGCATTGCCATATTTTGGGTTCAGTAGGTGTCTAAGAGCTTAATCCCGGAGATGCCGAGCGGTGTGCTCATTACATGTGAAGGGACCGGCCGAGTTCAGGGAAATATCCAGAGATGTCAGTCGTCACTATCTTTTGCAAATGGTATAAATCCTCATTTAGGCTAGAGACACGTCAAACTGGGTGAACTCACAGGTGAAAATAAAATGAACGCGCTTGGTGGAAAACGAATTTCGACTAAACGAATGAGCCTCTCGTGACGACCACTATCCACCCCAGACGTGTCAGATATTTGCGCGTAATATGTAATGTGAAGTCACTGGGGATATTGAAGTCCTATGTCCCTTTCTAAATAGTCAGCAAACAATACAAGAAACTATTTTATCAACTTGTCATTGGTTAAAAATATATATTTTCGACATTAAAAAGATATTTCGTTTTAGAATTATTTGTTAAACATCCCTCCTAGTTGCGCGATGAGAATATTTTCATTTTGACAATTTTTATTTTCTCATTAAATTTGAGAAATTATTCGTAGTATCATTGTTATTTCCTAGTCCCGTATTGATTTCAAATTATTAGATTTTCTGCATGGTTTTCAGTCAAGACCCACGGATTCTCCTGCTATTTGTACAACAATTGGGTATCTATCGGCCAATATTAATTCAACTATTGGACGGCAGTTGGACAGTTGGAAATGAGTGCGCGCACATCCAACTAGTCGCAAACCAATATCTACGTATAAACATGGATATCAAACAAACGGGAAGGTGTCAAGAGGTACAGTGTTTTACAAAAAAGAGAAGTAAACAAGCAACGACCACCCTGTCACAAGTCACTTTGTGTATTTTTGAATTTCGAGTATTCTTCCAAGGATTTTAGTGTCTCTTTATTTATGAAATGTCCTACAATTTATTCCCTCACACTCATCGTATATGAAGAAAAGGGACAAAAAACGTATTCACAACACAAATTGCTATTTCGAAATTACGCGAATTACAGTTCCGTCGACTGAACGATTGCAGTTGGATTTGCGCGCACCTAGGCTTGTTCCTGTGTGCCCATGGTAGGCCACCGATAGTTGAACCCAGTTGGATCAGGCACCAGTCGGTGAGAATATTTGCCCAGTCACAACCCCAATCTATCGCTTAACAGCTGGTCAACTATCGGTGTGATGTGCGCTCTCGCTTTCAAAGCAATGTTGCTAATTTCTTCACCAGCTAGTCGGTCAACAATTGTACGTACAACTGAAAGTACACATAGCCTTTCTCGTAACTATAATCAATTAGTTGTTACTGACACTTCACTCTCATCGTTAAGATCGACTTTATTGACGTCACACAGATAATGCAGTTGGGAAAAGTTCAAACCATTCCATGGTTAATACTTGATGCAAATCAATAATTTTAATGATAAATTAACATATTTTTTAAACACAAGTCGATTATTGAATGTTCGTTTTATTTAGAACGATTGGTCGATAAATATTATTCTGCAATGCAATTAATCTAATCCAAATTAATCGAATAAATTCACGAAAATATCCGTTTCGGGTGTCTCTGATTCTGAAAAAGTGGTTTATAGAATGACGTTCGTCCATCAGTTCGTCTGTCTGCGCAACGATTCTGGCCAAACGAATGACTCAATTCCATTCACATTTCGTATTGAGCGTAGTGTCAGCTTGTTGTCGTTGCAAGTGTTTCGAAATTTTTAAACTGTAATATAGAGGGTATTTCATATGCACATCGACATTTCGGAAAATTTCTCCAAAAGGGCCCCAAAATTTTTCTTTAAATTTTCTTCACAGAAAGTACGTATTTCGCATAGAAGTTTGGTATAGACCTAGGAAAATAATATCTGTGACACACTATCTGATTAATTCACTATTTCAAAACTTTTTTTAGCCTCATTTATTTATTTTAAATTCAAATATATACAAATTAATACTACTTTAGTTATAGTTTTTTTATATTATTAGCCACAGTTCTAACGAAGTCAATGTGTAGCTTTGTTTTAACACTTTGTGTGCTAATTTTCTTTTGTCCTGATATATCTTCAAAATATCCCTTTCACAATGTCTCGAATTTCACATACTTTATTAACGTACAGACTAAAATATTTGAAACGCTCTTCATTCTCAATTAGATGTTCTACTCAATTAGAGTATATTTTGGTTTCTCCGTCCCTAATAAGGTATCGTACGTAGTCTCTTTTATGTCACATATGTTACATTCCTGGAGGACGTAGTTTGGCGTCTCATCTCCTCTCCAGCATACAAGTTTCCTATCCGATCTCTTTCTAATATTTCTTACGCAAGTTTCAAAATTTCCAAGTCCCGATACTATCTCCTTAACTTTAACGGAGGGTTCAAAACATTTGCTATTATTTTTTGAAGTTCTCTCTTTTTCTGTATTTGTAAAATTGTCGCCTTTATTTTTATGTCCCACCATATTTGCCACGCAGTCTTTAATTTCCGTGTGATTTTCGTTTTACCTAAAGTGTCCTCAAAAACTATTTCACAGTGTAGGTACACAGTTTTAGAAAGCTAAAATGAAAGATACAATAATGATAAAATTGATAGAAGAACGGAAAACCCATGCTTAGTACGAAATTGGATGACCGAGTGCCTACAATGAGATTACATTTTCGTTACACATATCACGTTATTTACTAGAGTAAGATATAGCAAAACGTGTTGAAATAATATTCAAAGAAATTTTTATAATTCAAATTACAGTTGTAATAATTATTAAGGTTGCTCAAAACTCGGAAGAAATAATTTTCAGGTACTGTTAAGAATTAACCAAGTAAATGTGTTTTTAATAAAATATATGCTTCAAAACGTTTTCAACGGTACAGTTTTATTGATATTTTATACATTTGGTAACATTTAAATTCTTTACCGTTTTGAGTCAAATTTGATTAGAAAACCATTTTTTCTGTAACAATCCTATGCATGTAGCATTTTACTTTCATGCAATAAATACTTACTATAATCAAGTTTTCTTTAAGTATATGACTCAAATTTTTGTGAAATTGCAGGTATACTATTTTTCTTGAAATGTTAGTTTACTTACAGCAGAGAATGCTTTTAAAGGAATACGGGAAAGTATGTGCTATGGGTTTGCACCACTGGTTTCATTTAATTCATGAAAGAGATTGTTACGGCCTTAATATAAAAAAAAAATGAATTATGGCGTCTTCACAAAAATATTTAAATTACTTCTTCAACAATAAAATATATTATCAAAATATTGATGATATAAATAAACCAATAGTTTGCTAAAACTTCTTTTAACATATTTGAATTCATTTTGACGAATTAGCAGAATGAAGTCATATAAAATTCCATTTAAGATTCCATATATTTTTCTCCCATTTAAATAAATTCTTTAAATCGTGATATATTTAAACCATTGAAGTGCAAATGAAAAAATCTTAAATAATAATATTCGAGTGAATTTTTTTAATGTTACATTTATTTTGCACACTACTCTCGGTATTATGTTCTACTTCAATTTTTTTACTCATTTCTCATTATTAAGCTAATTAATTGTACAAACGAAGATTTGAAATAAACTACCAATTTTATAGGACCAAATATTGAGTTATCCTAGAAGTGGTAGATTTTGCAGAAACTAATTTTTAGAGTAGAAAACCATGGTAATATTTTTAAATTGTTTACCAATGACATAATTATTTGAAGTATTGGTAAATTTCATTTCCAGGCATTTTTACTTGCAAGTCCGTGTAATGTTGGTGCTTCAATTATCCCAGTCTCGACTAAAACGCATTTAACGGTTGCATAAAGTATTTAATTAAATACTTCATCTTTTACGAAAATTGTCATATCCAATAAATTCATAAATATCAAACCACCTATTAGAAAAGCATATTATGCTATTAGGAAATGCGACAAATTTAAAATTATTTTTATCTAGGTATTATATACCCCAATAAACGCAAATACAGTTGAACCTGACTAATTCGAATTTCTTACTAATCTGAATTCTTCATTTGGTTCCAGGAATTTTCCAATACAACAATATTAAAAAATGGTGGATAATTCGACTATTATTTGGTCGACTTTCATATTTGGTATTATTCGACGACTTTATAACTTTTAACATGTATTCGTGAATACGAACTAGTTGTTTGGGCAGAAAGTCTTGTTATCAACTGCAAAGACGTGACCTATTTTGTCTGACGTTTGCGGGAAAAATTGTTGGAGAGCGGGAAACACTCATGCCATTTCTGTTCCCAACTTTCGACTTTTGGACTGACCCTTGAACAACCGCGACTATCCCGAGCAGTTGAACTTGCAATTCTCACGCTAATTGGACAAAAGCCCTCAGATTTATATTACGACATTCTAAAAATGGTTACTGAATTGTACGCACAGCTGTATATTATTCACGGCTCATTGATGGATATTACGTGAGTTTCTTGTGTATCGTGGTAAACATTTTTAATAAACTTCGAAAGGAAAAGTAGTGCGCAGTATTTTATAAATTTTACAGTTATTATTTAACGACATCAGATTTTCTGTTGGTTTATGTTAAAATTTTTCATAATTCAGTATTTTCTGAATGAAAGAAATTTCACTATCGCAATAATGGCGTTCTTTTTTATCTAATTAATTGAACAGATGTGATTTGTTTTTTTTTATAATTCAAATTTTTGCAATTCGAATAGCCTTTAGGTTCGAATTATCCAAGTTCGACTGTATTTGATTTGATTGACAGTAAATTCAAACCATAAAATAGTATTGATCACGTACGAGACAGATGCAGACCTCAGCACATTTCAGTGTATTAAAAGTATTTGAGAGAGAGGTGCTGAAATAAAACTGGAATTCACTCATTTGTACTCGTTTTCAATACGATCAAAATACAGTTGCTAGTGCGACCTGGAGTTCTCCCTCTGCAGTGACTATCGATTGCTTAAACCTGGTGCTTCGCGTCATCCAGAACGTTTCTGAACCAGCTTCAGGGATGTACGCAGAGAACAGGAGAACACAAAATTATTATTTTTTGCGTTTCTTCCGTGATAAACCTTCCAAAATTTATAAACTTTGTGAGAAATTATATTTTAGTAATTATTGTTTATTACTTAAGATTTTGAAATCATTTGAATAAGTCCATTTTTACGCCCTTCAACTATTACAATTATTTTCCTTTCCCCGTTAATGAATTAAACCTATTCCCTTTTTGAATATTTTCCTTTTTTCTGTCTCTATCTCTTTCTTCCCTTTCCCCTTCTGTTTATTTCTATCTTCTTTCTTACACATACATAATTTTACTTTTAACTTACATTTCAAGTAAGTGGATACGTAAGGTAGTTTAAAATGTAATTGTAATCTCTGTAGACAGTTCTATTTGTTTTTTAACTTTATTCCTAAAGCTTCCTGTATAGTTATAATATTTTCATTCTATATGATTTTTAGTGTACCCTTTTATTATAATTGCTATTAACTATGAATTGTATTTTATAAATTATTTGTGGTTCATAACCGTCTAATTTCGTTCCTTAACCGCCACCCGTATTGATGATTTGTGCCGTGTTTCCCTGATTCGTTTAAGATGGATGGACCTAAGCTTGCTACCCAGTCGTAGATATGAGCATGCGCTGCTCCTTGTATCTCATTTCGAATATAGTTATAATCATTTTTCAAACCTTGATCTAAGTCTCGTCACAAATACAGCCATTCACGTAATTATTCAACTGAGAGATAACAATTATGAATAGCGAAGAGCTGATGTATGGAATGTTTATGGTTTCGGGAGATGCGGTCACAACGGAAGTGAAACTGGATAAAATGTAGATCATGCCTGGTGCAGAACACTAAAGAGTGTCTTATACTTTAATTTCAAGAGTCATTGCTGCTTTAGTCGACATGGTTTCTTTCATTTACAAATTAACTATCTGACTTGAATCAAAAAGTCACTTTAACTACTCACAATCGCAAACAGGGGCGTTCAGTAAGGAAACAGAGGAAATCTAGCACATCTCCAGCCTTGTTTTGTGGATGTTGTACGAATTTTGAGCCAAAATAAATTCTTTTTAGTCCAAAACCAAGTCTCACTGAGTTTTATATTAGAACTCGTATTCAGTTATGTGAAGTTGTTAGAGCTCTGATTCCTCTCGAAATAAAATTAAAAATTAATACTTTTTCCATCTGTTTCATTTTTCACGCACATACCAATATTGCTTCACTGTTTTCAGTTCAAAGAAATCAATTACAATTGTTTTCTTTCAACATTTAGAAAGAATGTGCAGTTGATGAAAAAACCTATCTGAGCTGAGTGATTCCGATCAGATAAACATGGGCGCCCATGTCAAATAGCGCAAATGACACAAAGAAACTCACCGACTGGAAGTGGCGAGTACTCACCCAGTAGTCAGACGTCCGTCTCGATAGACATGGCATTGATATTATGGTTGGAGCGTGGATTGCAGTTGTGCTGCTTCTTGGTGGTAGGTGCCAGCAACAATCCCTCTTCCAGCTCCATGACGTCCGACGAGCTCTCGGACAGCGAGCTCTTCTTCATGTGTTGACCTGGAGGCAATGGACAAATTTTCTGGTTAGTGATTCCAAATTCACGGGTATTTGGTGGGTGCTGAAAGCTTTTGAGTGGGTCGCAATGTCCCAAAGGATTGCAACTCAAGAAACGGGAAGCTACACATATGCATAATCAATACACGAACACTATATTCATGCCTTGCCATTTCATAAGATTTCATTTTCACTTAAAGAGAAAGTGAGTTACCCGAAAGTGTCATCGCTCGTTACCTAGGCACTTTAAGTTCAATTCCGAGCGGGGTCAGAAAAAAATTGTAGCTTTACACTTTAATGGAAATGTTCATATATGACAGTAACGATTGAAAAGCAAACCCTCTTTCTTCTATCACCTCTTACTACTCCTAGTATCACTGATTCATATTATTAGTAATTACTCCTACCAACACCTTCATGTGGGCTAAGTTGTTGGTAAATTCAGCTAAGCGGCTCACCTACCAACAATAGCCCTACCATCCACCTCTTAAATCCTATCACCCCGTGTAGATAAGCTTCAATTGCATGCAACATTTCCCCTTTACAAAAAAACAAAAAGTATGATTGAAAATCTTCAATTATTAATATTCGTACTTTTGGCAACAGTTGTTGTAACGTCGGCGCCAGGACACGCCAGCAACTTACGAAATATTAATAGCTCTTTGTATTTCCTAAGCAGGACGCTGTTAAGAATATGACAATAAGTGACCGGTCCGCGCTAAGACGGACGTGCGACGAGTTTTCCGTGTGAAGGTATTGTTCGAATAAACACTTTTCATCTTAAGGAAAATATGTACCAGTGTATTCAAAGAATGCAGTCGGCGACGTTGACTCACGGGGGTTCAGGTGTTCCTAAATTAAAGATGAATTCCACGAAGAAATGAAAGAAGAACGAAAAGGGTGTTTGCGAAGCGCCTAGGTGACGCGCATAGCGATTCGTCCTCTACGGCGCGTCCTCTGCATTCCTAGAAGCGAAAAGGGGACACAACAGAAGTGCCTGCACGGTGGTGGTGAAGGCGTGGTTATTCGCTGATCACGTGACGTCTGGTACAGTATATATTGAGAGGCGTGAATCTCCTCGGGGATTCTTTACAAAGGAACGGGGATTCTTTACAAAGGAACGTCCGTCAGCACGGACAAGTGACTGTACTAAGTTTTGATCGTGGAGACCAGGTCCGAGGGTCGTAACTAGTATCAGTTAGTTGTTGGGTGAAAACAACTTATCTTTTCGAAGGAACCGATAACCTGAGGGTTTATTAAAATTTAGTTGTCTTCAACTATATTTTACAAAGTATAAACGATGCTCCCTTACAGCAGTATTTGTCTAATAAACGATTATTAGATGTATTGATGATTTTGGTAGTTTGTGTCTGTAAACAATTCAGATTTCATGTAATTTGTAATAAATAATTATTTATTATTATTACACGTCAGTTTGGTTGCTCGGGAAACCGATCTGGTGGCAGCGAAAAAAACGACCATAGGGATTTTGGTATGTATGTGGATCCCGCTTCTACCAAAGAAATAATAACAACACATCAGGGTTTAAGGTGTGATGTTACAGTTATCCTTTTTTGGCTCTTATAGCTCAATTGTTAGGTGATTAAGCCATTCACAAGCGAACATTTTTTCTGAACTTGTCCAGCGAGATTCTAATAATTCATTTTTGAACCGAAATACTTTAAATGCTTTGTGACTGGCATTTCAATACTAATTTAGCTTGAAGATCTAACGATATTCGTAGTGAATGGCAAGACTTACAATGGGTTAAAACAGTTGAACTAGTTGGAAGAAATAGGGGTAAGAAATATCACTATCAAGTTTAACAACAGAAAAGGAAGAGTGGAAAATATGATGTGAATAATAGTAGAAAGAGTGCTCAGATGTATTTTTGTTAGCAGAGGAAGCTTTGCCTATCTATTATTTGTTTATCATCTCCTTAAATATATTTCAAATTAATTACTCTCGCATAACTTCAACCCTTTCGGAAATACGTCCTCAAACTAGAGAAATGTGTCAATAAGCCGCAGGTTTAATACAATCATATGTTAGAAAATCGACAAAACTCTTTATGTTCTGGACCTGATACAGTAGAAATGATAGATATTGGTCTCTCAAAAACCTTAATCTCTCTTACACATTCAAGTATTTGAAGGTTGACGAATAAAACGAACTAATTAATTAATAGTCTAATGGGACCAAATTTACTTGAATTGCTTACTACAATTAAGAAGTATCTTTCCAAATTTCCTACTCCGACGGTGTACTTTGAAATTATTTGGAATTATTGCGGCACCAAGAACCTTATGACAAACGTGTGGGATTGATACGGTACTTTACATGTATCGATATTTGTAATTCGATATCAAGTACTTAAGGTGTCGGAAAATAAGTACTCGAAATGAATAGATTTTTTACATACGCAGATTGATTCATGAGTTCAGATTGAAGAATCGACCAAAATACAAAAAGGTTAAGTCACGAGGCTATTGCAGATGAGCTATCAGTCCACCTAGAAAATGTGTTTTTCATAACCTAACCAAACAAACTGAAATTTTGGAGAGAAATGGAATAATCCGGCCTTTATGAGCTTTTCTTTTCCAAGACTGGCACAATAATAACCAAAAACAGAAACATAATCAGGCAAAATACTGAAAAACACTGGGGTGAAAAAACTCTGAATGGGTCGAAAGTAAAGGAATCTATTTCACGTTAAACTAAACAGAAAATTGTTATGTACATGAAATTCTGACTTAAAACTTGATCACACATTTAAAAGCTTCAGGAACATTTTTGTAGTCTTTATTTTAAAAAATAACCTCTTTTACTTAGTTCGCCTTATTATTTCCCCAGAAAGTCAAAGCGTATTGCTGTTCAGGAAGTAGCTGCCTAAAAAACAATACCCATCCATAACTTGTAGCGTGGTATTGTCTATAAGTACTCGAGTAGGCTGTTATCGCAATTCTATGAACAATCCTATAATATTTTTCTCCAATACTGTTCCGTGAGTAACAATCGGAAATATTTAATCACAGAATAGACGTATCTTGGAAGGGAAAGGCAGTTTTAACGTGGTATCATATAAGAATAGGATCAGTTTAGTACTTTTGTGAATATTAGAATTTTCGTACATTACGAATTCCAATTTACAATTGTGTGCATTGCAAACGGCTAACTAACATTCCAGTTAAGTTTATATATTCGTCCATTGGACGTTCTATCTGACATTTTCTAACGTAAGTTTATAAATAAATTTATTGTCAAAAAAGCAGTACAAACTACATATGACAACGTGGAGGACAACAAACTAATTTACTGCAATACGTTTATTGAAATCATTATAAATATTTTTGTGGAATTCAATGCCACAAATGAGAGAGTTTTTCTTAGTATTGTACACGGAATAACAATAAACCAAAATTGATTATAAATTATTTTAAAAGCAATGTCCCATAATGGTGCACTAATGAAAGCATCCAGTAAAAATGCACCCCTAAATCCTTAATTTTAATAGAACATTTTTGTCAGAAATTCTTACTGAATGGCTAACAGTTTCACCATTAGGTAAAGTGAGTTTTCACTTTCATATATATATATATATATATATATATATATATATATATATATATATATATATATATATATATATATATATGTGTGTGTGTGTGTGTGTGAGTATACGCACGAGTGACGAGAGAAATTTCACTCGAAAGGAAATAGAAGTATATTGTTTATAATTTTTAAAGAATTAAGAGATTTCTGTCCATTTTATTTTAAACGAACATCATTTTCATTCGAAGTCATGGACAGTGAGTAGTAGTTAGTGTGATATCTAGTATTTTTATTTATATTGTTCATTCATTTACTTTCTAATTAGCTCACTTACTTTTTCTTTTCATTAGTTTATTTCTTTTGTGATGATTCGAAAAGGTTGAGTAAACGAACGAAACAAAAATGTAAGTCATATTCATAGTAATAAACTATGTACTAAATCTGAGTCAGGTTAGGTCAAAATTATAAGTACTTGCAATACTTTCACGGTATCCGAACGATCGACCCTAAATCCGTGCAACCTCCCAAAATTGTTGTAAAAATTACGGTGACCATGGTAAATGATAAACATTATTGTTAAAAGAAGCTGTTGAGAACTGCGTGTGGCATGGGAGGCAATAAACTAAGTTACTCTCCGCAAACAAGCTATGGACCATCCCATCAATTCCGATGAAAGGTCCAACAGCACTGGCGAATTTAATATCTTTAAAAGAAGTTATTTAACAAATACGTGCAGTTGACCATTAATTACATCTAAAATAAATCGAATATATTTAATGCAGTAAAAAATCCAGATTAATGATAAAAAAGTATCAAGGACGTGAATAAGTATTCTTGAAGTTAAACACTCTTAGTAACTTTTACTGTCGAGGTCGCTGATCTGTGGTTATATTTGTGAAAAGAATAATTTTTGCTTTTTAGTTTTGTATTTGGTTTCAGAAAAATTGAAATATGCTACTAAATGATTTTAAATGATGATTAATTATATTTTTGAACAGAATTATATTAATCATGTTCGAAATTTAGAACAATTATATAAATAAAAGAAGAACCCTGGCAAACTAGCCTTAATAACAACGCAAAAGTTTCATATTTTAAATTCATAATTTTATTGAAGGCAAATTACGACGGTTCGACTTTGGATTACAATTTGTAATACAATTAATTTACACTTCTTTTAATAACAAAATATTTCTCTGTTGTACTCTATAACTTTTTATATTCTATAACAATATATTAGAAACAAATTATCTCAAACTATCAGTAATTGTACCTGATTTTATATTTAAAAAACTAATTTCCCAATCGATTCTAAAAATGACGTCTTTTCTCATTTAAAATCAAACTAATAAAACACTTTACGCACATCTACCGAAGACTATCGTTCTCGACACTCACGGTGTCCTATCCTAAGTTCTTATCGTATCCCATGTTCTATTTCACTATTGATTGCAACGCGTTTGTATATAGCGTGTATTGTTTTCCTCTCTCTCTCACGCGCCACTGCACCTGACGTAACATTCAATACATAAAATGTAGTAACTTTATATTCATCTATTATAATAATTCTATTATTCTGGACAAATAACAGGCTTTTGAAAAATAGTGGGTCCATGTAACATCGTGGCCAGTGTAGATTTTGCGATATTAACATTTCGAAGCCTTTTGCTAGCGGAAATTCCTAAGGCGATTAAGGGCCGAGCGCATCTCCACCGAATAAGGAAAACTACCGACACATGGACTTCCCGTTCATTGTGTAGTGACTAACCAGATCCCCACTTCTGAAAATTGAGAGGAAAGACCTCTGAAGAGAAAAGTGAATGTAAATGGAATATTCCAGCTGTGTCCAAAAATAATGGTCAGCCGAAAAGACGCAGTCTTCTGAGAAGCTGAGGGTGTTGGAAACGGGCGAAGAGGTAGTCACGTGACCTCCGCCTCAATATATATTGGAGGGATTTCAGCTCCTAAGTGACTTTTATACTGGAGGCTTTCAGACTTTGAGACAAGTGCGAAAGCGTATAGAAGTACGCAAGTTATTTAATATGTAACTTGGTTAGTTTGGTCGTCAGACCACTGAGAATTGCTGCGGTAATTCTATTACCTGCTATAGGCGCGAATAACATAGCTTGGAACAGTTATTTATTTCGAGATAGCAACTTGGAACTTTTTGAACTTCGGATAATCTGGGTAGATTTCCGAGTTAATTCATAACACCAGTAGTTATAACTGTGTGTAATTATTGCTTTTAGATAGCAATATCAAGTAATAACAAGTTCAAACTTGTATTTATGATTTGCGAGTTTGTCTACATTTGTAAATATTCAGATCTCTATTTAATTTGAATTAAATATTTTATTGTTATTACACGGGTGTTTGATTGCTTGGGGGAACCAAGCTGGTGGCAGCGAACTCTACCATAATGGTTGAATCCCGCTTCTCCACCAAAAGCGTACGCACATCACATATGGGCTTGTGGTGTGTTGGTACAGTCCATGTATCTCTTTCTTGATGTATTGTTGTCGACCCTTTGTTCCACAAAGGGAAAAAAAGAAGTGATTTAAAGAAAACCGTACTGGTAGATAAGATTATACATGGAATCATGTGAATATATATGAAATAAAGACACTGTACTACTCATTGGCATCAGCGACACACAGTGGCAGGTACGAGAACCACTCGTATGTTACATTGCGTTTTAATTCAGCAAATTTTTCTGGCACACTGCGCAATAACAGAAACAAGACTTGTATTTATGGTTTCCTCATTGTTTATTTGTGTCAAGTATAGTCATAATGCATGAAATATATATTAGATGTAGTTTTAAAATTACGTACAAGATACATTCTGACAGAGGATCTTTCTACGTCAAATCATCACAGGGTTTAAACCTCACCATCTCAGATTTGATAAATTTTTGTAGGGAGGTAGGCATCATATGTATTAAGAAAAATACCAAGTATTGTTGTAAAATTTCAACCCATTTGGAAGTTACAAATATATAAAGTTTAATGTCTTTGCTAATCATCTGGGAAAATATAAATGTAAGATGAAAATGGATTCAGTATAAACAATAAAAGAATATAGGTTTCTTGCCACGTACCGCGTGCGGAACTAGAACTTTTCTCTTAATTCTTGCTATACACTAATGTTATGTTGAATATTTCATTGTAAAGATCACTAAATAAGTTGTAAAATGATATCTCTACCAGCTCTCTATCTCTACTAGGACAGCTTCCAGAGCAATTCAAAAGTTTTGTGTAAATCTGTTTTGGGGCGTTTTGTTTAAACTTTACATTGTTGTAACTTCCAAAAGGGTTGAAACTTTTCAACAATACTTAGTGCATTTCTTAATCTATACGATGGTTACCTTTCTACAAATTTTTATCAAAATATGAGATGGTCATGTAAAAATGTATTAAAACTGTGTTCATTTGACGTGGAATGGCCCCAGAATAGAGGATTAGATTATAATTTTATGGTAATGTAATTTTATGACTGTTGTGTACAAAATTAATGGAATTATTCGCATTTCAGTTTCTACTTATTAATTTGCAAAAAGAGATTAATTTTGATTTATAATTAGCTTTGATTACACACAATTATAAGTTATATGAACTATAGTTTGTATTGCAATATAACTATTTTTTAGGGTTATTTATATGGAGTATATTTCGAATAGTGTCTCTAATTTTCAATACAAAATATATAACTATTAAGGTAACCAAGGAAAACACAGAGTTCTTCCACTGATAGCAAGAGAAAGATGGCCCTTGTAGGAATACTACTCGACTTTGCAATACATCTTCTAAAAATAATAAACCAAAATACAGACGGTCATACTACAAACGTCGATATGCTACGAGTCATTTGTTCATCCAATATTAAGGTAGTTACAATTTTGAATATTTATGTTCTCATGTCTATTCTTTCCTCCCTATACACTCTTCTTGATTGTCATGTATTCGCGAATTCTGTAATTAAGAAAAATCAACATGTTGAAAAGGAATTTCGTACTTTTCTCCCCAAGATCCGTGTCAATACTTCACAAATAAATGACTACTAGCGTGAAGGTGACTACAAGATGAAGGACAATCCTTCATTTGATGAAGTATTTCGTCAATGTTGGAGTGAAATGTATTATTTCCTACTGCTGATTCTTGTTATTATTGAAAATAGAAGTGTTTCACCTATTATTGAGCAATCTGTATGGAACATATTCTTTAATACATGTTCTGAAGCGCAAATTATATGCATCATGATGTCCTTTGTTTCGTTTTGTTAAAAACCTAATTTTACAACTTCTGAAACATTCACTGTAGGAACGTACTTTGGAGACATGTTGTGGTTACACATTTCTCGGAAAATACCATACGTTCCTAAAACAAATCAGGGCTATGGTAGATGTATAAATAGTCCAATTCATTAGCTCATTCAAATTTCAATCCCCTCAAAAGCACAAGGTATTCACGGAACTGGATAATACGCAATGGCTGGTAATTGAAATAAAGGGAATCCCCATCGATTAAAGCATTAATCTTTTTCATTAAATTTCATCCGAAAAGGAAGCATCTCCCCCCACGGGTATCACATGAATGAATCACGGGCACGAAGCAATACAATTAAATTTCCAATCCTGGCATGTTTTACCTTAAAATGTCTTGTAAATCATTTCATGTTTACTAAAATATTCCTTTTTTTGGAAAAAAAAAGTTTTTTCCTTTTTCACAGTAACTTTTATTACAACTATGAATGAACACTGAACCCCTGAAATTAATTTTGTTTCGTATTTGAGGTCGTAACAAAATAGTGACCAATTAATAAATATCCGGACCGATATGCGTAACCAGGTTCAAAAGGGACATGATGACTGGTAATAACGCGAAGCATTCGCGACGCCTGCATCGCATATCTCCTTGTTACGCATATCTCCTTGTTAATCCAACTATGGCTTTTGTTTCAATATCAGCTTCACTAGATTAAAGTACCATTTTCTTTTGCGTTCCGATTATGCCAAATAAAAATTGATGCTTTTCTGTTCCAGCTCGGAAATGTGCAATTCGTAGAATCATAATTTTACTGCCAATGTTATTTAATAATGTTAATCATATTTTTCAAAATGATTCGACAGTAGAAATGCTTTTCAAAGGACATGATTTAATTTACACATTATTGTATTTTGTACATTTATATAATATTGTATTAAATGAAGCTCGAATTAATTCAATGTTTTCTTTTATATAACAGTATGAGTATTCGTGGTTATACAGATTGATTTAATACGAACTTATACCTCAAAGATCTCCTAAAAGGACACAGATATAGATGTGCGGTTTTCACTAGTCGTGACAGGGAACTATCAATAATTTCACGTGTTCAAATGTTTTGCAGTATTTTATCTGCAGGTATATTGACACCAACTTTGATGGTTTCATTGTTATTGTGTGTTTCTTTTTTCAGTTTTACATAAAAGTTAAAGAAAAAATGAATTCAAAAATTCATTAATTGAATTGAAACAAACAGCAGCACGTAACGGGGCGAAGAGTATCTAAAGGTGTGGCAGTAACGATAAAAAAGGAGGTATTAGTGGAACCTCCCTTGACTCATAGCAAGGCCATGCTTAATATGTTTAAATTTTTAAATATTCGTGGTGCTGTTACACTGTTGTTATTCGTTCTAATTCAATTAATACTATACCATTGTGTTTGTGTTGTCTCGGGTCTTAAAGACGCGCTGAAACAAAATTAAATATTCATTAAAAATTAAACATGATGTCTATATTTTTGCAAATATCTCTGCAACTAAATAAGCTACAAATTATTTGAATTATTAACCTCATATTTTGACTAATTATATAGAAATATTCATTTAAATATCTTCATTTCTTTAAGAGATATTTGAGATGGACCTCGGTATTTTTTCTAAAAGATCAGAAAAAAAATCTACTCTTCGATACAATTTTTAAAAAAAATTTAAAATGTTATATTGAACTATGTTGTTCGTGTTAAATTTCGTTTATTTCGTTTTTGTGTTGGATTGTGGTTTTTCGTATAAAAATGATTGTTCTCGTGAATGGAATAAAAATTTCGTGAGAAGCATAGAATTAATATAAAAATTTCCGTCCTATGCATCCCACCAATGAGTACAGAGCGCGATTTCGGGAGTGCCACAATGAGTAAAGCAGTCTCTCACTACGTTTTCCTTCCCGTACCACAGTTGTTTTGAGTCTGGATCAACACCGCACCGTCATCTTTCCTCGTAATGAAACAAAATAAGGAATTTTTTTTCACAGAGTCGTCACGCAGGGAAAGGAAAAAAGTGAAAGCGCGACTTCGGTGAGCCATCGACAATAGACGATAACAACTCATTCTTAGTATTTTCACTGTACTCACAATGAACCTATCATTACGGTCAGTGATTTACATTTTCGAGTGCGGAGTAGAGGAGGCGAAAAAGCTTGTGTGAATGCTTCAGCCCCGATCAGTCTGTACTCCTATCGGACATTGTATGAGTGAGTCTCAAATGATCCATCTACACCAAGAGGTAATCGAGGAGGTACGAGAAAAACTTTCACTAAGTGAAATGATATTTCTAGTTTTCGTTGTTTTTCATTTGGAATTTTCCCCACATTCTCCATTGCGTTAAGCCGGCATTGTTTCGTTTTACGTTTCCGAGCGCCGAGTACAGAAGTAGTTAATACAATATATTCGAATGTTTCACACGTATGAAACATTCCATCTAAGAGGATACAGGGGAATCTATGAGAAGCGCTCTCTTTAGCGAGAGTATAATGGTAAAAGTGCACAAATTGTGCCCCCTCTCTGCCCGACGCGGCTGCGTGATGACGGCGGTGGTGGCTTCGATGCGTCAGAGCGGGCGCCGCGGCAGCGCGGCTGTGAAGGCGGCAATGGTGGCGGCGGTGACCGCGCACGGCGGACCCGCTGGGCGGGCGGGCGGGCAGGCGCTCCAACCGTTCGATAAGGTCCGCGCCGAGCCCCAGTGTTCGCCTGCGTTCACTGATACGTTGCTCCCTGCGTTCGAGCAAAACCACGGGTAAACGAGCGATTTCGGGCTTTAACAAGCGGTCGGTGACGATAGCGGGGACATGTATTGAGGATCTTGTTTCTATTGGTTGGGCAAAACCTCATCCCTCAGACCATCTACAATCGGTGATATTCAAAACTATTTACGCACATCCTATTCCTTGAAATCGCTTATTCGGACAAATTATTGATTTAATGTACTCAGCCCCCCTGGAGTAAATAGATAAATACGTGAAATATACATTATTGAAACTTCAAACTGGATGAAAATGAGAAATTCCAACATTCAACCAGAATTTCTACATTCGGTGAATGCATGAGTGAACTATGGAATGTTTAATTTTTTAAGATCACTTACTTGAATTTTCATCATATTGTTCAATCCAATTCTCTATCATAAACCACCCAAAAACTCGTAGAGAAACTAACAGCAGTATTTAACCTCTCATGTATATACCCAGATTACGTAGAAATTGTATAAAGAGACGTGCGCGGGCGGACAGATTGAACCGCGTCTCCCATTACCACTTTATAAGAACTGTCGACGTTTCAGGGACAACAAATCTCGTTTGACGCTGTCACCAGACGGTTCTCAAACAGTTAAACATATATTATCGCGTATACGAGTCGCTTCCAACTTATGTATCTCTAGTTTGCATTGATTGTGACAAGCACTGTTCAGACAGCAATTGTCTAACACGTGTATGATGCTGAACAAGTTCCGTAATAAGAATTTTCATTTAGAATTTCCATTGTCATACTTCTGAGTAGTAGACAGGTAACGTGGTAAGTCATACAAACCACACTGGTTACGTTAGTGAGGTTTGTAGAGAGGTGAGCTAGCTATTTTGTTTTCTCTATTTTGTACGAGGGATAGGTGGATGAGGACTGCGCTCTGCAACTTCAATGGACTTTCTCGGCTAGACAGAAAATGAACCAGAGGTGCAACAAAATGGANCAACTTCAATGGACTTTCTCGGCTAGACAGAAAATGAACCAGAGGTGCAACAAAATGGAGAATACTGTCACACGAACATTTTGTTATTGTTTATAGTAATGAATAAATTGTATCAATCTTTCTTCGGCTTCTCAATGGAACAATGGATCTCGTATTACGTATTATAGGATAAAATAAGGGGATGACGCAGATGTAACTACAAGTAGGGATTGATCCTACTCTCTCTCCGTTTATGCGAACTAGTGACTACCACACAGCGACATTATTTATTCTAAAATCTTACTTTTAATGTAATATAAAATGTTATCGCGGCTTCGGATGGGAGTTTTTGTTTAATTTAACTCTTTGATATAATTCATTGTAAACAAAAAAGTATTTCCCAAATAATTTTTTTCAGAACGTTTAAAATCTTTATTCGTTACATCGCAGTTTTGACGGAGAAAGTTCAGAAACTCCACGGCAAAATCTAAAATTTTTATTCAAATATTCGATTTCAGGACAGTTTTTACTTTGTTAAATTCACAAAGCAAAGAATGCATTTAGTTCAATAAAGATACATCTTTGTCTACCTAAACTATTCTATTTATTTGAAGTAGTTTAAGGTATCTATTTTAAGTATTTTACTTTGATTATTCGGGTTAATCTGTGTGGATAGGAATATTGTGTCGTAAAGATTTTTGTAAAACTATTTGGTACGACAACATTGCCAAATATTGTTTTCATATGCACTACTTCCACATCGCACGTGATGATACCTATCCAATAATTGATTTTTTTCGACAATCATTGCCGTATATTGGCTAGTTTACACAAAAAGTTCCTAATTCCACAAATTATACCCCTGAACCTTGTTCGTGAATACTGGAATCAGATTCTACACTTACTGAGAAAATGATGCACAGTCTGTCAGTTGCGATGTCTACTACTATAGTGATGTATGCTTGTGTACATATGAGTATGTAAAGTATGCTTTAGAGAAATATGCAGCTTTGTAAAAAACTTTGGATCCAATTTCGAGACATTTTTGGAAATTCCTTTCGATCTGAAATGATTTTGTTTGGTAAAGGAAATGGTTAATAGGAGGACTTATGCAAATAGCGGTTTCTCTAATTTCCGTACACTACTGTTTAATACTTCTTCGCCACGACTGCTGCATGTGGACGGATATCGACAAACTACTTGATCTTTTGTATTAGAAATCCATATAACACTATTGCGGTCAAAATATCACACTAAACGTTTTCTCCATTACAGTAGTTTTGTAATATACGAACAAATAAGAATGAACTATGACATAACTTAGAAATTTTACAAGAATTTGAAGTATTACAGCATAGTTTGGATCAATTCACAGTATATAACATTGACACGGAAATTTTTTGACGGTTGAAATAATTGTAGTTGAAAGAAAATTAGGGAAATAGAAAGGGTAATTGTCATATTGTTAAAATAACTGAGCTTCCGCGGCTTTACTTGCATGAATTTTGTGTTAGTTGCTAAATTATTCTTTCTTGCATATTTCATTGATATCTACTGAAAATTTTACTGATTAATATTAATGATTTGGATCTGTTGATGTGTACTATTCATAAGTATGAATTCCGTAAACAATACTTTTCTTTTTGTCTATAAAATCAAGGCCACAAAGCACGACTGGAAAAAATGAATCTTCCTCAAATAAACAAAAGGATATAAAGCTCTATTAAATGATACAAGTACCAAAGAAAAGAATATTCCAGATTCAATATTTACGGTGGGTATAATTGTATTATTATTTTGGATTTTCCCCCTCGTAATGTTTTGTCTCTTCTATATTTAATGTGAATTTATTATATTTTTCCATACAGTAATAAAAACAGAACTCTTTCGATGGAGTGAAACATTCAGTTGAGTAATTAATATTTTGCCTTTTTTTCATGATAAAAATTGTGAATGATTCTCATTTAGAGAACATTAACGCTGTTAAATGACATACAATGTTTTCGCAGTGTTTAATATTACAAATAGAAGAAAAAATGCTTGAATATTTTAATATTTGATTTTTCTTCCAAATGTGTCAGCTGCTGTTGAAGGTCGATTAAATACATGATAACAAAGATTTAATCCGACAAAAGAATGATTAGAAGTATTGGCTATTCAAAGGGTTGTTTTTGTAGCGGAGGTCCGTGTACGTGTTTATCATATTACAAAATCAAAGGAATATATATATCCAGGGGTGATGTTGAAAAAAAAAGCATGTTTACAATACGTGACAGGAAAGTAATAAAAGAACAGAACATGAGAATTTATTTAGATACCCACGGGTTTTTTTCCGGTTTTCCTTCGAGTACAGGCGGACTTTTTATACTGGCTCGCTAGGTTCTTGAATAGGAGCGGTATCTATTGAAATAATAAATTTCGAATTCAGTGGCATTTAATAGTTATAAATTATCATCAATACTTTGCGAATTATCTATCGTTTGATAATATTACGTACTTGTGAAATTACTTTCTTGTTTTATTTAATACAAATTTGTGGGTGTTGTGTTAATATTATAACACGTACCGAACTATTTTTTTTATTTAGGAGTGTGTTGAAATGTTTAATCCGCCTCTGCCTTCGGGCCCTTGATCGGAATTGATGGGATGGTCCCTTGCTTGCTTCCGGAGAGTAAATTAGTTTATTATACTCTACGTTGTCATACGCAGTTTGTAATTGTTTTTTGACAATAAAGTATATTTATTTAAGCAAACTGAGTTAACAGGGATTTCAATAACTTATCAAACCAATCCCTGTGGTACCTACAGAAAGGTTCTGGTCCAAATATGGGATATATTAAATTTTGAGAACTAATAAGAATACGTTTTAGTACAAAGATACGCTATAAAGCGAACACCTCAAATTGTATATAACCCTACTGGAAGGTATGATATTATGTCGGTACTCATATTATAAGTGGAATAACTAGGAAGCATTCTGTACATCTTTTTTTAGTAAGTTCACCATTATTATCTCCATGTAATGAACGGTGTATTAGGATAAATAATAATAACAACAATAGTAATAGTAGTAATAATAATAATACTAATAATAATAAGTAGTAGTAGTAGTAGAAGCAGTTTAACCGTTTTTTCAATGTTGTAAATATAATAATGTTTAGAAGATGGGGAAATTCTGTATAATTGTGATGAAATACTTTTCTCACTTCTTACATTTTTCTGCGTTTAAGATTGACATTTATGCATGTACATACTTATATAAATTTAACTTAATTGTTTTTGTTGACAGATAGATCTTTTACAAGTTATGGTTGCTAAAAAATTAAAAATAATTCGATTGTAATAATCCACCAAAATATGAAGGAGGATAAATAAAGTTCCCTCACATTCCAGAAAACTAATTTCAATTATTTATAACTCACAACTTACGAGTACCTACTCGGGGAGGGAAGTTTACATCGTCCAGGTGGAAATTCCGGAGACTCGATCCTGGGACATCCTGCATTAACCGCAGGTGTTCTACCACTGCACCACCCGTCTCGACTCCCGAAGCTTGTGCACAACATCCACTTGGCCTATTTTCACCCAGTCAGTGGTTGGAAAGTGCTGATATTGCAAAACGACTTTATTCTACGTAGGTGTTTTTTTAATTTCGTCGATTGTTCTTTACTCAGTTCATCCAGCTCTTAAATGAAATAAATTAGTTTTAAAGGGAAATATATTTTTTGAGTCGTAAGTGAAATTCTCTTGTTTACCAAGTCGTAGTTCACGATCCGAAAGATAATTTTAATGATAATTCCGTGCTCTAATGATAAAGCTGAATTCACTCAGTATTACTCGCATAACATTTGTAATTTTGGAGCAAATATTATTTTCCGAATCTCCAGTGATATACGGATACAGCCAAACTCGAGTTCTCTCCCTAGTCGCATCAAAATACTTCACAAAAATTATATACTTTACTATTTCATCAAATAAGAGATTTCTGATCGCTATTACTGCTGGTAAAGTTTCATCATTCATTTTACTTCTGAAGGCTATGACTTTTTCGTGCGTGATTACAAACATCGAACTGGCCATTCTTAGGAATACAAAAATTACCTACAAACTAATAATAATAAAAATGAGAACAAACATAATTCGAGATGGAAAAAAGACAACATTCGACACTTTCAAAAGTAGTGTTCCGAGGCCTACTAGTATTCACAGGGGTAGGGAATAGGTGACAGTGGAAATGTGAGCTAGGACGACAACATCCCGAAGTTTTTACCCCTTTTCACGCACATAAAATTGGAATATCGTAACACCCATATCTTGGTTTTTGTATATTTCATTTAGCACCGTTTACAAACAAAATTACAGATTGTACCTTGATTAGTTTTTGGGATTACTAATTGTCTGAAAACACAAATTTCACCCCGACTTATACCATTTAAACTGTAATACCGAATTATCCCATTTAGTAAGTCTCCATAATACAAATTAACTTTCTCTCTACCTTTACAAGTTTCCTCTCTGCGTTGATGAGTCTGTCAGGATGAAGCAGCGAATCAATATAAATTAATTAGTCATATTTTCCGTCTGCATGTATAAATTAATGACAAGTCAAACCAAAGATCCTATTTTTGATGAACAGACATTTATTCTAAAAAAACAAATAAATAAAGTATACATAACGTTTCAATCCTTTTTGTGGATCATCTTCAGGCAAGAAAACAAGGATTGAAACGTTGTGCATGTTATTTTATTTATTTGTGTTTTAGAGTAAATATTTCTGTTTATAAAAAATAGGGTCGTTTGATTTGATTTGTCATTAAAATAAATTAACGTGGAGAATCGAGTGTTAAATTTCTGACGATGTATCATTGTCTGTGAACATATAAGAATTTGAAGTTATCTCTCTGCCATATTTTATCCAGATTAGTTAAGTAACTGAGGCGTCATCTCCATAAACCGATAAGTGCACTCTCATATTTCTATATGAAGATTAGCAATGAAAAAGGTATGTGAGTCACGAAGCTGTCTCGCATGCTATCGCGCATTTTTTAAATTTCCTTGCCGTACCAATGGTCACCATTTACCGTAACATCTTGTCTGGCTGCTCAGCATTTTTTGAAACTATAATTTACCTTACGTTGTCTTTTATAAACTCATTATAAGGGGCAGATAATTTCCATGCATGATTTGAATTGAGGTCACATGTAGAGTAGTTTATTTTTTTAGAGCATATTGGTTTTCACGCAGGTTTGTTAGTAGAGTTCACGGTATAATAGTTTTCACCACAGGGATTTTCTACGCGGTTTTTGTATATTACATTGAACACGGGCATATATTAAAAGAGAAAATTTACGTCGTAGAATATTTCCGTTGAAAATTGTCGGATATCATACTTCGGGAAAGTTTCTTCGTGTTCTCAAAGTTGGACATCATCATAGATTCATCGTGGCATTACTCTTCAAAAGGAGATTCAATTAACTATACGGTTAAATTAGTGTAACTTCCTGTGGTCATAAAAATCAATCAAGTTGATTTATTTATTTTTTATTTTATTGTTCAGATGTGTGTTTCAAAATAAAGATTTTACAAACTCCCTGAATATGGCATAGACTAACATTTCACCGCATTCAAACGTGACCCTTTCGATGAATTCCTATTCAAAACGCGATTGATCTCTGAGGCGCAATGCTTTCTTTTGGCAAATCATACAGAGGCCATAAAATTTAACTTAATAATTAGAAGGCAATAATAAAACTTTATATCTGATCTTGAAAAAAATTAATTTTTGTTCACATCGTGAAAAGAATATGCAAGATAACTGTCATACAAATACTATAATAGTCTCTAAGGGCATGTTCTCCCCAGGGGACTTGTAAGTACGTGTTTGGCAAACATGGGGCCCCGAGCTGAGTCTGGCATTACTTCCATTTACTTGTTTTAGGCTCCTTCCTTTCTCTTTCCTGACCTCCCTTGGTCACCTCTTGTTCTTTTCGATCCCGACGCCATTAGGACTAGGGTATTTTCCTCATTTTTGTCCCCACCCTCATTTTTTGTCCTACCCCTCATTCTTTGTCCCCCCTCACTTTTTGTCAATGTTTTGATGTATTTTTGAGATATGTTTTGGTATGTTGTAATTCAGGAGGGTTTTTAGTGGGCATGGTTGAGTCATTCGGCGAGTCCCACACGCGGGGAGAGTCGGTTGGCTCTCCCTAGTGCGTAACTGCATTTTCCCTACCTGTACAAGTTTTTAGGGCTCCAATGACCTTTGATGTTGAAGAGCCGTCAAGCCCCACAAAAAAAAGGCATGTTGATTGGCACAAATAACGCTGCTTGCCAGTTATCTCGTCAAGAAAAAATCATTTAATCTCATATATAATTGGTGTACTGTGTATTTAACAATTATGTTACCGCAATTTTCTTTCTATTTCCTCTCTTCTTTTGACATTTGAACGTTTTTGCGAGTAATTTACTCTTGGAATCCTACCTACACTGTCTTCTTGTTTTGGTGAGGACCCATAAGTATTCTAATAATGTACTACAAAGTAACACAGTCTCATAGTTCACTTGATGGTTTGTCCGTTGTGTTCATAAATTCTATTTTCTGAAGCAACCGTTTCATGCAGTACGATGTGGAGTTTATGCTATATTGCAATTAGTATTCATTGGAATACAGTGAAGAGATTTCATATTTTGATATTTATAAGTTTCAGCGACTCAGAATTACATTAGTTTCATGATGTGTAGAAATATTTTCAACTAAAATGACACTGGGGAATATTCGTTATTACATTCCCACACGTGTTTCATACATAATTCTTACGCTTATAAAACTGATATTTCCGTGACTTGCCTAGTGTTCTTAAAATATTAAATACTTTTGTGAAGATTATTTGATTATACTTCATTTTCATGTTATGTCGTTTGGTCCCTTTTATGTTCTGTCGATTCCTTTTTCCTTTCATCATGTTTTGTAGTTCCTTTTCAATCCCTCTCTTTTATTACAAGTTTTGGAAACTTGATAATCCCTATTGTTCATAAAAGGAAATTACGAGTCGAATTTTCAACTTTTCCCGTTGTAATAGCAACTTTAGGGTTTAGATAGAAAATTTTCGATTTTGAGATTATGGCAATTGTGAGTAGCTATATGTCTTAATAACACTTCCACACAATGGGCAATTTGACGATTCAAACAGGTTAAAAATTTAAATTCCACATAAGATACTAAAGTACAATTATAAATAGAATACACTTCATTAGCGTTTTCCTCAAAAATAATTTTTTTTAAATATGTGCACATTTTCCTCGTCTACCAGTGAAAAAGAAAAAAAAATCTCAGGACTTTCAGGTATCACCAAGGGCACTTATGGGAACTATAATATTTGAAATGTAAACATTTATATTGGAATTGTTTTTGTCATAAAAATGATTTTTTAAATTAAAAACTTTTTGTTTCTAATTAAAAACTACTCCCCCATCTGAAAACTAGTTTCCATAATTCTAGTTTCCATAATTCTAGTTCCCAAATATAAATGCAAAAATTTCCTTACAAGATATTTAGAAAAAGTTGCATTAACAATTTATTCTAAAACATTTATAAAACCAACCCTGATCTCCAAAACTTTGATAAAACTTATTTGTAATTATACTAATACACATAGTGTAATCTTCAAGTATTACTGTAAATATTAATCATTAAAATGTTAAAAATGTTAAAATGTTATCTTAAAAATTGAAGAAACAAAATATATTGAAAATGAAATGAGTATTTTCAATGACATCTACCTTACAATTGTCCATATGTAGCCTAATTGCCTTACAATTCAATATTATGAAACAAAACATTAAAATATATTTATAGCACCTAACCAATGAAAATTATTTTTGTCGGATTACATACGAGAAGCGTCACTTGAATGACTAATATATAATCGGTTAGTTTTCAGCTATAGTCTGCAATTAGATTTCCTTTTCTGGAACGGAAAAAACTTGTAATATAGTAATACATTTGGTCTAGAACGAAATATCATTAATAAGTTAATAATTACTAAATAAAGAATATTAAATGTTAAAAATCCGATTACACTATGATAATTAGTGTAAATTTAGCTCATTGAGTATGAAACACTAATAGAAAGTTAAATCAATGCCTTCCTTAAAATAGTAGTTTAGCTACCTTAAAACCGTAGGTGCATTTAGATTTAGCTGCTGTATATACTATTACATCATTATTAACTTATAAATATCGTACTCTATTGTTGCGCTGCTCTAGTTTCGTCGCCGTAAATAGAATTATTCCAATATTTTACCATTCGTTTTCTTGCTTTTTGTTGTAGTATTTATTACACTCTAACATAGTATTGCATTGGTTATTGTCGAATTAATTTATCTGCTGTTGTCGTCCTGAATTATTATTTCCGTCATTTTAGTTGTTAGTTTGTTTATTTACTTATTTAATATCTCATTTTCAATTTCCTTAGTAATAAATTTAATTAATATACTAATATCTGTCAGTGTTAGTTGTCAGTTCTCGTGTGCTCATTTGCTTTTATCGTTAAGTTGCTAACCAACTCACAACAATGTACACAATCGCATTCCTCAACGCATTCGAAGCTGACCTTCACAAGGTGTACAATGACTTGGTACATTATATTGACACACGGATCAGTACGCTGGAAGAGGTCAATTAAAACACGATCGGCGGTTGGACAACAATCAGGAATTCTCGCCGTCCTTCCAACTGCAATCACCCGGTTCCACCAAATACACATGCACCACCCCAACTCTTCACTCAAAATAGGTTTAGTGTGTTTGATGACATGTCCCAGTTTCCTCCCTTACCTAATCCATTTCATCCCCTCCCGTCCAGTACCAAAACTTGTTCACAAACCACGCACTGGTAAGCACAGCCGCCAAATTCATGTAAAGTAGTGCAATCCAGAGATGAAGCCAACACTTCCACGCAGAAATCAAACGTGCTCATATTAGCTGATTCGCACGGTCCTTCATATGTCCTCCGCTTCGGGTGTATTGTTTCCCAGCCAGTTCTCAGTCGCCTGTTTCTTTAAGCCCAACGCTCGTTTGGCTGAAGTTATTCGAGAAATGAACACCTACACTAAGACACTCTCAGTACGGTACCAAATAATCATCATAGGTGGGCAGAATGATATTAACTTGTGAGGGCATTCCTATGCTTCTGAACCTCAACAAAAACTAAAAATGGCCTCTCAGCAAACAAACATAGTACTCTCTCACCTGCCTCACCGCTTCAACTTTCCACAAATAAACCACGAAATTAACCAGGCAAACATCTCCCTAAAACATCACCTGGCAGACACAAAAATCACATTTTTTGATTTGCAACCATACCTGACTGCCAAGGACTTTACCCAGCACGGTTTACACCGGAGGTCATCTGGAAAACATCAATTCGGTTCTCTCCTAGCTTCACATCTTACCTCACATTTTCCTCCTACTCCTTCACCCACTCCTACTCCTCCTCTTCCACCTCCCTCTGCTCCAACCTCATCTTTCCATCTCCACACCCATTTCTTCCCCGTCCCTGATCTTTCGCCTCCTCCTTCCTCATCTCACTCACCCTCATCCTACATCCACATCTCCTACCGCCCCCATACACAGTTAACACTTGCGCTCAAGAATACGATGTGGTGCTCGAATGTGACGAACGCGTTCGGGTGGCAGCGTGCGAGCTTGATCCAGGAGTAGAAGCTGTCCCAAATTCATATCCCCGTCCTCAATCTAACTTCGATTCCATTTCTCAAGAATCACAAACACTTTGCGAAAATAAATTAATTATATTTCATCATAATGTCCAATCCCTTTCAAACAAATCGACAGACATTGAAATTCTTGTACACGAAAATCCATTCGATTTACTATGTCTCACAGAACATTGGCTTTCAACTAACAAAATCAATGATACTTATATTCCTAATTATTATTTAGCACGTTCTTACTCTCGACAAAATTTTAATGGAAAACATCCCCGCGGAGGGACGTGTATCTACGTTCGTAATTATATTTTATCTTCTCAATTGCCAGGCTACGAGAACTTCTGCGTTGATAGCGTGTTCGAATTTTCTGCAGTTAATTTGACCGACATAGGTATTATTGTTTTATGTATTTATAGACCTCCTCAAACAGATCTTCATATTTTTTTCGGAATTTTGAGATTATTTTAAAACGTGTTTAGCCTAGCCTTATTATTCCCAGTTCATTTGGGGTCGGCGAATGGGGATGGATATGATGCTTCGTTAATTGTAGCTGGGGAATACTTCATGGCGCCGGATGCCCTTCCTGACGCGCCTCCCCTGAAGCGGTGATTGTGAGATGAAATGGGTGTGAATGATTATGAGTGAATGTTGTGGTGGAATGATAGGCAGGGGAAACGGGAGAACCCCGAGAAAACCTGCCGCGAGCACCGCTCCGTCCACCACCTCGGATTCTACTTGGATCGGACCGGGTTTGAACCGGCGTCCCCAGAGGTAGAAGGCGAGCGCGTTACACACTGCGCCACGGGTCGCCCTTAAAACGTATTACACGTAAATCCAAAAAATCTTTCGTTATTTGTAATGATTTCAACATAGATTTCCTAAGTACTTCCGACTACCAAATTCACCCATAAATCGATTCAAGAATCTTATCGACTCCATCAGCCTTGTAACTACCATAAACGACCCCACTCGCCTCTTCAGATCATCTCAAACATTGCTAGATCAGGTTGTCAACAATGAAATCTCGCATTTCTCTGAAGAGTCTTGTGCCGGATACAGTGATCACCTTGCGCGAGTGTTGACCATTGAAGATAAACTGAAAACACTTAAAATCATTTACAAGTGTTCCAGATAGTTTAACGACATAAATATTCCATATTTACAAATTATTTGCGTGAAGAAACTTGGAAAGATGTTTAAGATTGCCAAAACACCGACGACAAATTCAATGTATTTATTTCAACATTACTAAAACATTACAACTAACATTAAAACTAACTTTCCAATAAAACGAAAATTAATTAACACAAAGAAATACAATAGATGGATCACCCAAGGGATAAGAATTTCTTCCAAAACCAAACGCCGTTTATATTAACTTTCAAAACTCTGTAACCAACCACCCGAATTCCATTATTATTTCCATAAATATAAGACTATCTCCGAAAATTAGTCTATACAGCTAAAATTTTGAAAAATGACAGGCAGATATTAAAATCGAACAACCAGACCAAAACCATGAGAAATATTTTTAAAAATTACACGTCGCCTGAAAATCGCGAAGAAAACAATTCTTACACTAAACGATGGCAAAATCGTGCCAAATCCACTTCACATCGCAAATTTGTTTAATTCTTATTTCTCAGAAGTAAAAAAAATAACTAATTCAATATCTCAAAAGCAATGCCCTCCAAATATATCCACCCACATACCCCATTCTATGTTCATTTCCGAAACTAACGCCAGTGAAATCATGAAAATCGACAGTTCATTAAAAAACAAATTTTCAACAGGCATAGATGACATTCCCGAATTTATTGTTATTTCGTCCCACTTTATATTAAATCCACTCATTAATATATTTAATAGTTCTTTATCAGAACAGGTGTTTCCTAACATATTTAAGAGAGCTAAAGTGAAACCTTAATACAAGAAAGGAAACGAACCCAATGTTGGTAATTATCGACCAATTTCTCTAAAATTCCCACTTTCTCAAAAATCCTTGAATAATTATTCTATGAACGTCTTCTAGATTTTCTATCAAAAAATAAAATTCTCTCTGACGATCAACACGGATTTCGGAAATCCTTTTCCACCACCATTTCCTTTCTTACACGAAGTTACCACCTCTCTTGACCATGGAGAAAATCCTCAGGGTGTTTTTCTTGATTTATCTAAAGCATTCGATGTCATTGAACACGAAATTCTTCTTTCAAAATTACAATATTTTGGCATTCGTGGACTGACGTCCTATTTAAAAGATATATATCAACAGGTAAAAATATCATATACTAAAAATAAAGTACTTTAGCATTGCCTTTCAGAAAAAAGCCACTATCTCGTGGAGTTCCTCAAGTTTCAATTCCCGGCCCTATACTATTTCTGTTGAATGTGAGCGACATATCGTCTTCCACATCAGATTGCAAAATGGTTCTTTTTGCCTATAACGCCAATCTACTATGTAAACACGCCAACGCTCAAAACGTTTTGTCTAACCTCTCGGCTTGGTTCCATGCAAATCGCCTCATTGTACACACAGACAAAACAGTGTCTATGTGATTTCACAAACTATTTACCCTAGGTTTCTCTTTGTTAAACGGAACACAATTAAAAACTGTTACAAATACAAAGTTTTAGTTCTTCATATTCAAACAATCTTAAATGGAATTGACACGTTGACAATCTTCATTTTAAATTAAGTAAATTGTGTTACGTATTACGAAGCTTAGCTAATATTGTTAGTCCACATATTTCCCGTTGCGTATATTTTGCAAATGTTTACTCCCATTTACGATACGGCGTCATCTTCTGGGACAATTCCGAGCAGGGCGCCCAAACTTTCAGAATTCAAAAGAGGATAGTTCGGATAATTTGTAAATCTCACCCCCGAAACTCTTGTAAACCTTTATTCAAGGAATTAAATATTTTAACACTTCTCTGCATTTATATTTATGAAACTGTCGTGTTTGTTAACACTGAATTACTGAATCACCACCCTTGTGTCATACAAAACAGTTTTGAAACAGTCATGAACAATACTCGCAATGAGAATAATATTCATCGTCCGAGAGTGTCAACTGCGCTTTGCCAAAAAAGAGCCGTATCATTCGGGAATCGTCATACCATTATTTGACAATCATGTTCCTTTGAAAACGCTACAGGCAAGTTGACCTGCTGCGCCATGGCTTACAGATGATAAACCGCAATTGATGAAAGAACGATCTAGGGAATTTGTAGAATTAACTAAAAATGTCTCTTAAATTGCAGTTAATCAAACTTCTGGGTAATAGATTAATTACGTAATATTGAATAAAAATGGAAGATGGGATTGGGGATCTGGATGCTCTTGGTTTGATATCCGGTCCCAACTTCAATCTTCATTCAATATAACATAATTAATCAATTAGAAAACTTTGAAACTAAGTTACTCAACATATTCGGGAATTGGATATTAGATATTTTTGCAATTTATTACAATCTCAATCAGATAAAAATTACTTTGGGATAATCTATGAAAATTGGGAATTGGTAAAAGCAGAAATTCAGATGATGATGTGCTACCGGCAAATAGCTTAAATCAATATTTTATTAACATTGCAAGTGGTATTGCCAACATCGTAAATCGGATACACTTCAGAAACTGTGACTCGAATATCAACGGTTTATTTAATACCATTCATAAAACAACCAGAGATTAAGAGAATGGTTAGGTCTTTTAGATTAAATCCGAAGGATCCGATGCAATAAATGAAAGGCAATTTCATATCATCTTAGATGCTATTCCACCGGTTTTTACCCACAGAATCAATTGTTTGCTTACGACCAATTTTTCCCCACAACTATGGAAAACAGCACTAGAAAGACCTATTCCAAAATAAACATCACCCCGTGATTATAGACCCAAGTGTCGTCTCCATACAATCTCAAAAGAAAAATGTAGCTCATAAAGAGATAACTGCATTCCTAAATCACATTTATCAAGTGAACCCACTCCAATCGGTTTCCCTCGAGGAAAGAAGTACACAAACGGCATTACTGAAATTTTATTGCAAATAGACTTCAATAGAGCTTTCGACTCCATTGATCATGATATTCTGATCGATAGGTCTAAGAATTTAATATTTTCAGAATAATCTCCATACTGGTTAGCTAGCTATCATACAAATCGAATGCAAGTAATGTAGGTTAATCGTAAGAAATCATTTCTCCAAATAACGTTAGGGGGCGTACCCCAAAGAACTGGTCTGGCCCTCTGTTACTTCTTCCTTACGGGATAGTTTACCTGAAACTCTTAAATATTGTTCATTTGTGTATGCAGATTATTTGAATCTCACATTACAGGGAAATATTGTAATATCAATAATTTGATACAGAAAAACGAATACTAAATTATTGGCAGAAACAGAGCGCAATTTAACGGTTTGTGTCTTAAGTCCAAACGTCTTCGTCTTTACTAATTTGTTCCCAGTGAAATACAAGGCATATTGATAAGCAAAATTGCCCGATTATGTTTCTTGTGCATTTTCTAAGCGGATTCAATTCTGGTTTTCCCTCATCAACAGTATTGGTGTGTCTCCTTGTATGCTCGTTCATCTGAATCATCTTTTTTTTCTAACTCCAAACATATGTTAAAATCAGAGATGTGGTAATATAAAAATCTGTGTTCGGTTTTTGTTTTGTCAAATCTCGTTTATAAAAATGAATGTTTCTGTACTAGTTAGAATATTTACCCGGAATGCAGATTTCTACCGGGTGTTGGATATTCACCAAACTCATCTGAAATGGTCTAGACGAGTTAGGGCACTTAAAAAACAATTTCCAATCAGTCACTGGCAGAAAGTAACGCAATGTTTGTGAAAGCGCATTACATGGCCTCCCCTGAGGTGAAATAGTGCATCACGGCGGGGTAGGGGGTGTTAACTTTGGTTTTACGTAACACTACGTTTCCTGGGGTACGTTTTATAGGTCGTCTTTTAACCTAAAATTTTTCGCAGTAATGGATGCACCTACCGCTCAGTGAGAGCGATGACGAACGAACAATAAAGTCAGTCAGAATCGTACCTATGCAGTGGCGTGGGGGGCGCTACGCTCCGAGTCTCCCCCTGAGAGAGGCTACCAAAGAGTTCATCAAAATAATACGAACTCGTAAATTTGAACATAAAGAAACTCTTTAATTAAAAAAAACAGCAAAATAAACAATTAAAATAAACAAATTAAAAAACCAGCAAAATAACTCTTAAGTTACGCTATTGGCAGTGTATTTGAATTTTTCCGCACATTTTTTCGAAAAGCAACAGAATTTTTCTTAACGGAGAGATGGAGGTAGAACTAGCTTAACAATTATTAGGGAGTTGTAAAAGGTAACGATACAGGTGTGTTATGGAGGAGAAAGTGGTGTTACAAAATGACACTTTTGTATTGCCTAATTCAGAGACGACTCCCATGCTGCTAATATCTTTTCATTGTGATTGGGTGTTGACAGGGGTGGAGGGGAGGGTGTGCTGTTTCTGTAGAGGTATTCTTTATCTATTCACTGATATTTTCTATTTCAAACCTCGTAAGAAAGTGGGAAACGGCAAAAAAAGAGACCCATTCTTACTCCCGGGAGACGCAGAAAAGGTTCATCTATTTATTGATATAAATTGAACATAAATTTATTTCAAACACTCTAGATGGTTTATTTTCCCCTGGTTTTCACACTATTTTAGAAAATGCATATTTCATGTTGGTTTCACCGTAGTTCTTCCCCTTTTCGCATTTTACGTTAACTAGGTATTAACACAAAGTATGGGTAGTGTACAGTAAGATATCAATTTGCTCTCTTGATATTGAAGATTTTATTAAAAAATTTTGTAAAGTAATTTGAAGGAAGTTTGCTGTATCAGCAAAAGACAAATTTCAAATTAATAAATATTCTCAAATTTTTCTACGTTTGTCTCATTATTTTAAGAAACAGATTATATCTTTATTCACATACATTATTTTTATCAGATATCCCTCTAAATTCATATAACTAATATTTATACTACATTTGATAGAGTTGTGATGTGTACATCGTTAGGATTTTTTTATAATTATGAAATGAGTACTTTTTAAACATTCCGAAGGAGATTTAGATAATTCAAGTAACATTCTTGAAATATTATATCGTGATATTTAGTAGTAAAATTGTAGTAAAATAGATATTTAGTAGTAATATATCTCATTTGTGAAACTATGAACAGCGTGAAATACGTTGCAAAGAAATTAGTGCACACTTTTTGCAAGAAGTTAGTGCAAGAATGTGTTTCATTTTGGTTCCTTACGTTGATCGCTGAATTTAGAAATTTACATGTGTCATTTATTTACAATACTAAAAAACCTTCATATGCGTCCCTAGAACGATAATTACATCTAAAAGCTAAGTGATGTATTAGACTATTCTTTAAAAAGAATCTTGTTCGAATTGTCAAAGAAAATAATTGATCCACTCGAGGAATGAATTTATAAATAGTGAGCAAAAGAAGATATTTTCCAAAACATCTCGGAACTTTGCGACAAGCAACTAATTTCAATTTTATGTTTTCAGGCTAAACCAAGAAGAGTACTTTCATTTTACATACAGCAAAATCAGCTTGGACCACTCGTATCGACAGCCGTCCCCGAAAGTGCTAATGGAACGCACCAACCGTTACACCACGGTTCTCCACAATTTAGTGGAAATGGCTATCAACAGTATAACTCACTTTTATCCGTTCAAAATCGTTTCTAATATAATATCCAAGTTTTTTTTCTGAGTTTACATTGAAATCAAATAATAAAAACTGAAATATAGTGCTTGGTAAAATGAATGGAAACACCGTCTAACTTAGATCGTATAATTTCAAAGAATGTAGTTGGTTTAATTCAAAAGATGTACTCTGCTTAGTGAGTAGCGGTCAGTCAATGAAACCTACAATAACCATCGACCAACTGCATAACCAACTCACCTTCAGTGTGCTGCATCAAGACTTTTATTTCCAAATAACAATGAGAGATCAATTTTTAAATTTTATTTTAAAATAAACAGTTCTTTTCTTTATCAGAAAGTTAAGTGAAACTGATATTCCTGTCGATGTTTCTGTTCATATTTCGGTTCATATTCCTGTTGATATTTGTGAATAAACTTGTACCGCGGTAGTGTTGCCAGTGAAACTTTCAAAACTTTATTAATGTGATAAATGATAAGTGCATGATTATAACCTGATGATTTCGAAAAAGTTCCACTCTAAAACGTTTCTGAATACTTCTGCAATATGAAAAGAATTTCAAAAATGATAAAGATTTACGTGTTTCAATTTTGTGCTTGTCTCCAATTTTGGAGAAAACACGTAACCTGGAGCGAACGGATCCTTTTTCCTGCGTGCTAGAGATGCTAGATGATTTAGAACGAAAAAGGCAAATGTATTACACATACAATACACATTAATGAATGGGAAGAGGAAGTTCGAAGATTTTTCACATGTGGTATCTATCGTATTTTCAACTGATACCATTCCAAAATGCTTATTTCCATTCACAGTATTTAAAGCACATATTTTATTAGAGATAGTTTTGGCAAATCGGGGACATATGGAAAGATAAACTTGATTGTCCCGTGGCCGGCGGGCCATCTGAGATATCACGCACGGCCTACAGGACATGGAATGGCCCTGGATAGTTATTTGTACATGGCATGCACGCGATGCTAACAGGAAACGCAGGTAAGAACGGGAGCAGGTACACATAATCAATAAATAATTATAGTCACACGAACCTATGAGGTTCCTTTTCGAATCGTAAATTCATGACAATATTCCAAAGGAAATGTATTAAATATAACATGGGTTTACGAGTCTTTCGAGATAGACTTAAATAGAATATTAAAATATAAGGTTTTCCGCAAGTTTGAGTTGCTTCATTACCACCCCTAAGGCATGTACTTACCCAGAGTGCCGGGCAGATACGGGCACGAGGTGACGTGGTTGAAGTTCTGCGACTGCATCTCTTCCTGATCAGTCTCCCGATGATAGAAGTAGTTGAAGTTGGACACAATGACGGGCACGGGCAACGCGATGGTCAGCACACCCGCAATGGCGCACAGCGAACCCACGATCTTGCCCCACACCCCGACCGGCCTGCAAGAAGGCAACGTGTCACGGCTCGTGTCTCGAGAAGCCGAGCCCGCGAGACCCGCGAGCAGCCGAGAGCCGAAGAGGGATGGGACAGGAGAAGATCGGAAGAAGAGATGATGGAAAGAGGCCTCGCCGGAAGCATAGGCAGAAGAAGGCGGAGACGGAAGCAAGAGGCAGAGAAGCGGAGAGAGGGTGGCGGCGCCGGGTCACCGCAGCCGGCCCTGGAGCTGCAGGTCGGCGCGAGGCTGCTGCGCTGGCCGAGGCGAGGCGGTAGGCGCAAGTGCGGGCTTGCGGGCTGTATGGGCGGGGAGGACCACGCCGGAGCTGGACCGTGGAACACGTCGTGGACAGACGGAGGGCGATCCGCGGTCCGGGCGTCGTGCGGACGCCGCCGGTGGCCGAGGGCGGAGGCGGGGTCGAAGGATAGGACGGGGCGGGGCACAGCCAGCGAGCGGGTTGCAAGCCATTGGAAATCAGAAAGAAGAGAAGTAAGGAGGAGAAAGAAGGCGAACGCCACGACACACACGCACACGTACACATCTACATTTTCATGCAGTCTCCACTCCGAGAGGGACACGCGTGCAAAAGCGGGGAGGTAGCTCCTGAGCGGTAAGCTATCACACAAACACACGAGCAAAAGCCCGAGACTTTCACACCGATCCACACGCACGTGCTAGCACCACACAGCTCGCCTACCGAGATAAAAGATTTCTCGGGGCTGAGAGAGGAAAAGCTATACTAGAGCATCAAATGTTCTACGGGAGAGTGCCAGCATGCAACTACAGCTTAGTGAAACTCTCGAGAGAAAGAAATTTCCTTTCATTATATTTCCTCGGAAATATATGAGCGGGAGATTATTTTTCTCTTCAAGTAAAACACTTTGAGAAAATTCTTTGTTTGATTTTGGAGCTCGCGGAGGTATAAACACTGACGGTAGAGCTAAATAACGAATATCAAGCACGATAGATGTACGAGGAACGACAGCGCACGCCAACATTTAGTGATAGAACACCGAAGAAAAAGAGATATTGCGGGAAACCCAGACCACATCCATGCTTCTTCCTTTCCTTGTTTACCGTCTTCCGAACATAGATGAAGGGTGCAAAAAGTCTCCTCTGAACAAAACAGATAAAAGCAACTAAAATGAGTGGTCTGGGTTTAGCGCAGCTCTCAGCAATTTTAAAATGCACAGATGGAAGAAAGATACATAGACAGGAAGAGAGAGAAACAGAATAGAAAACAGACGAGTGACGAAGAGAAAGAGAAAGACACCGGAATTACAAACAGCTCAGTATTGGAAGAGGTACATCATACATCAGTTGACCTGTAGGAGACCGATAACCACATAACATATAAATGCAGGGTAGGCCGTTCAACGTTCACAAGTCACAGATGAGATCGCCGAGGCGACCGTGGCGGCAGCGGAGCGCGTGCTGCCCCCGTGCCGACCGACAGCCGCCCCCCGCCGCCCCCGACCTCTCATGCCCGACCACGCTATCCGCCGCCCCCCACCTGCGCGCGCCGCTCCGCGCCTCACCTGCCGCGCCCTGGCGCAACAAAGAATTTTCTTTCCGTATTTTGTGTCTAAGGTACTTTTCTCTCTACAAATATATAAAATAAATGTAAAATAAAATAGAAATTAAATAGAAAATACCTGGGAGGAACTGATTGATTAATATGACAAAGAAATTAAAAGAAAATGTTGGAGCATGTTTATCTACTTGCGCTGCCACTGTGCTGACGAGTGGCGCCGACGAGTCGATACCGTTGCTACGCTGGCTTTGCACAGAAGAGGCGCTTACATCCAATCTTTTAATCATTCCCTTTAATTACTCTTAATCGATCTGCGTATAACTTTTTTCTATTTACGCTTCACTTTGGCTTTGTCTGCATTTTCCTTCCACAGTTGAAAATGATTATTTCACAACATATTCTCTGTTATTCCAACTTCCATAAATTTTTCTAATATGTCCCCTTTGTTCTAATTATATCCATTTCTGTGTACAGAAGCTTATTGTCTATCTCAATGTAAAGTAGTTGGATTGGAGGCGAAAGATGGAGAAAAAGTTAAAAAAATACGCACCCACGTACATTATAATTAGTAGGATTGTTAAGTGAGTAGTTTTTGTCCCCCCTTGACCTATGGTCATTCCAAGTTTTACAGTGATATCGAGTCTATATAGGTCACTCATTATTATTATTATTCGACTAATATTGCGCATATTTTATAGACTTTTACTTATTCTTACATAATTCTTTACCCTCGCACTTCTGACGACACATATTATAATCTGTCTCCAAATTCACGTACTACAGTTTGTAAACAGGTGCTCAATTACGAGACTACACATTTGATATCTTTTGATTTCATTGATTGACAATATCTGTCTTTATATGTCCAAAATCCAGATAAAAAAGTAACGGCAATTTCTCCAGAAGTTCTATCAAATTTTTATGTACGACAATAATTTGTGTGTACATATTGCATTGTAAGGAATTTGTTCTAGAATATATTTTATGTGAATAGGGATATTTAGGGATATGTTTCTTCTGGTAAGCTCTTTCATCGATTATCAGGCAAAGAAACATCTTTTCCTACGATTTCGCTGCTATGTATGGATCTACATTTTGAGTCATCGTGGTTCAATGGTTAGAATACTGCTGGATTGACGGCCGGAGTTCAGAAATCGATGAGGCCATATGAGGTTCAAACTGATTGCCTGGACAACTCAGCCTGTTGTAAAACGAGAACCGTGTATATCCCAGGGAACAGAAACCCGGGGAACAGGAACGTGAACTTTGGCATATTTTCCCCTTCTTCATGCCAACGTTAATGATTCTACGAAGATGTAGCCATAAACCTACGTTAGGGTCTTCATTTGATCTTGAAAATTCTCAGCAATTATATTTTTAATGCGTAAAATAGGTTGTCTACTCCTAACTAGTTACATAACGTCGTCGCTGAAATGTCACGTAAAATATTAATCATACGTTGATTATTGTCGTACATGAAATACTCTCCTTACTCAGTTACATTTTACGACAATGTAATGGTTTTATTCACAACTGAAAAAAAGGTTCACTGAAAACTTGCGAAGACCATCTTTAATCGAGACGCACCTTCTACCGGGAAAATAAAATAGTGAATACTAATCAGAAAAAATAAATTTGCGATAAGAGCTGAATGACGATACTCTAATACTTTATCTATAACTTGCAAACCACGATGTACGATAAGTATACGGACATAGGATAAAAGGTCTCGCTTCGCCTGATGAGAGGAAATCTTCACGTCGGTGAATAAACAAGCAACAGTAAAAATACTTGAGTTGGAATGTTCTTCATGATAAATTTAGTTTTCGAACAAGTTTTTCTTTGCCACCAACGACATAGATATCATTGTATTTGTGTTTCTTTCTCATCGGGGATACACGTCTAAGAATTTAACTGTAAAATAAATTGTTTATTTCGGAAAAACTAAGAAAACAGAATTTGAAATTTACCTTTCCTCCTTTCAACGTTTTACATAGTTCAAGTGTAAATATAATGAGCAGAAGCATATTATTTCCGTAGCGGGCCAGAAATATTCCAGGTTTTGAGAAAAACGTGCTATATATTATCCGAGAATGCCCTGTAATTCAGGAGGTACTCTGTAATTCTGACTCTGTAACGTCATCTCATCCCCATGAAAAATTACCATGTAACTATACCACTACTTCTTAGTTGTTGTTGGGTTTTTTTTTCATTTTATCGTGCAGAGGGCACTAGTCATATAGACAAGGAATGTGAGTCTCATATTCTCTAGTACATCACTTTTGTGTTTCATCTTCAATATTCGTCCAAGAACATAAACAATTGTTATTGCACATCTCCTCTTTCACTGAGTCGGTAAGGTCTTCATGGAGTCTGTCACTGTGCCACATCATGGTCATCTTATCCGTAATTGACTCTACACCAAAACATGTAAATTAAGATCACTCTTCTGATACTCATCCATGTCAGTTATTGTATAATTTCTGAAATTCCTCCCATAATTCTATTCTTTCACCTGTATAATCACGTAATTTAAATGGACAACGGAACTTCGAAACCAACTTTTTTTTTCATGTATTTTTCCCATTCGTCTTAGTCATATGTTTCGATCAGAATGCTTCGATTTTCACATCATACATTCATTTCTTACTTCTTCCTTTACAAACCTTCTGGAAATGAAGGTTACCTGATGTAGTGAGTGACCTTTGTAACATTGGTTACTAGACCAGCAAAAATGTAAGAAAGTAAGCAAAAGTTACTAATAGTGAAAACCTGACGAACGTTTAAGTTACAAGGTAGCGAAATTCTGACGTGATGTGGATCTCTGATGCAAACGAAGTAATCACAAATACGAAATTGGCCTTGAAATAAAGTCTACAGAGAACGAACGTACGAACAAGAGAGGAGGCTATTCGAGGATGAGAAATGTTCGGAGTAACTTCACAAAAAGTGCAAACAATATGCGGCGTAAGCATCAACGCTATCAATGGCGGTAAATGTAAATATTGTTTGAGGTATGGAATGAGTAGCAAGGAAACGTGATTGAGGCTATATATGATCGACCACATACACACCAACAGGTCATAATCCCATATTCATTCTAACATGATTAACTCAACGGCAATGTTTAAATAAATACAATAATCAATTTGATGGGTTCTTTAGGCAGAATTTTAGTTACAGCAGTATTGTGGGATTTGAAATTTCTTTTAACCTTTGAGGATTTCAGCAATGACTTTGGTAGGGAATAATAATGATGTAATTCATATAATAGCAATTAGAGTAATTAAGGGACGAGATTTCACTACAGATTTATCCATATAATACCTCATTCCAAAATAGTTGTTTTGCAAGAGCTAGTTTAATGATAGTTTTAAATTTCACTAACTATGCACACGTTTGTGAAAAAAATCGAACTTTTCTTTGCATTTCTTTGAGCTTATTAATGCGTCGTACTTGATGGCATTTTTCACTAATTTTGAAAATAACTATAGATTTACATCTGCAATTGTTTTCTATGTCCTCCAATAGTGCTAGAACAAGATGACTTTATTCTTTCGAAAATATTAATATTTTTTCTTTGTAAGTATTTTGTGACTATATTTCCATATTGTGCATTTTGTTTACTCTCATTCTGAACGTTCATTAGCCAAGGAGCTAATTAACTACTCAGATGCACTTGTTAAAGATGTTATAATTTATCACCATGGTAATAAACCAAATAAAACGTAATACAATCATTATTATTAAACAATCGTACATTTCTATTTCCACACTAAAAAGTAAAAATTTTTTAAAAATATTATTCTCAAATAATAAATAAATTTTTTTTTAAATAATAAAACAGGAATCGTTGACCATGAGACCCCTTTTTCCCCAACTGATTTTTAACAACAATTTGTGTACATCTTTAAATCATCATTTGAAAGGAACTATCTTAAATTCCCATCGAGCTGATGTGTTCTACAAATTTCACTCTATCAGATATCTTCTTTGACTGAGCTATGACGGATAATACCAAATGGTAAGAAAGCGACCTTACCAGGACATGGTACGCGAGTCCACGATATCTAAGGACATAACAAATGCAAGAGCGTAATATTGGCACAAGCTTCACAATACGCACGTTGTACAATGAACTTTCGTTTTGTAAATAAATCATCCTGTTGAATTTGGAGTTAATGACAAATTTGCGTATTAACAATTTCTTTCACGACATTTGCCTGGACACGCACTTCCTTGGCCACTCGTTTCTGGGGTGACTTTTCAAAATTTTAATTTCCTGGCATGATTTGACCCATATTTATGTTTTCTTTCTTTAGCATCGTGATTCATTGTTATATTGTGACTGAAAGATGACTCCCTATATTTTCTATGGAATTTCGCAACAGAAAATATAATCATCTAGGATTCGGAGGTATCTGATTTTTGCTCTCGATGAAAATATTAACTTGTGTTGAACTGGTCCCACAATAAAGCTCATGCTCAAAGAGTCGACTACACCTCACGACCTAAATCGCAATTTTGGTGTTTCCGTTTCTTATATTAATATGGCTGTTCCGGTGAAAGCTGTGGTACTACTGATGATTCAGTACGCCACAAAGAATAGCTTTTTTAAATTGTGAGACAAGATACGCAATAAAACTAAAATTTACCAGGAAATGAGTTTCATAATTCATACGCCAATCAAAGTTTTGATATATCTACGAAAATGTTTCTCTAGATTTTTAAAAAGTTAATTTTTTAAAGAAAGAAGGGAAAATAAACAAGTAAACGCGGAAACGTTTTGATACTATTGCGAGAAGACTGAAAAAAATAGTCAATACGGGTTAATTGTTTACAAAATTATTGAAAATGAACAAGAGTTGTTTAGTAAATGTGCAGGCAAGAGGAAATATTAAAAATCAGATCATAAATATTTTATTGTGGTTAGAAATACATGGCTTTAAGTTTAACAATGTTTTTAAAGTAAATTAGTATTTCGAAACTAACTGATGATGGGAAATTCCCAAACAACCTTTTAAACCATCACAATCTATCATAAAGTAAAGAGATGTAACAATTGACCCAGCGTATATATGTTACCGGTAAAGTGAGAAATTCAGGCATTATGAACAATTCCTGGGCAAAGTAAACACTTCCTGAAGGCATTAGGCAAAGTAGGAAATATTCATAGAATTTCCCACTTTGCCTACGCATTGTGCATACTACCTAGGCATTGTACTAGACTTAACGAATGACAGGCAAAACTAGTGCTTCAGAATATTTGAGGAGTTAAATATCTCACAAACTTAATTATTTCCTTGATTTATCTGTGATTTTCTCAATATTTTCACTAACAAACAAATTTTACTTCCAAATGTCACTCAATGAAAAAATATCGAATATCGCAAAATATGAACAATAGTGGTTTGGGAACTTTCTGATATTAAATACTATATTGCTCTCTGGAAGATTACGACTTTAGTTCTTATCACGAAAGAAATGTTACTTTGTATTTTAACTATTTGTCCTCAAGCAATATTCACGTACTGACGCAAAGTATTATATACTAATAACACTGCAAAAAACTTGTTTCTTTACACAAACTACATATTCCGTTCATATTTGTACTAGCACATGCATTTAACAAATCGAGCTTCGCAGAGATAACAAATACCAAATTCTATTATAACATTTCAACCCGTTTGGAATAAACAGCTAAGTAAATTTGTGTATTTAATGAAAAAAGGGTAAATAAGTGGTATTTAATTCTAGTCAAGCACTATAATTATCTTAACAAATTTAATGTTTTAATGTTTATATAATTATCTTAACAAATTTAATGTTTTAAATATTTTTTCTATTTTAGCGGTATTTTTGTTTCCCATTGATAATACAATAAACTTAACACCATCAAAGAAAAATGGTTGGGAATTCACTCCAACATTAAAAATGAAAGGATTTTTAATAGTTATAACTTCTTGTTGTAAGTAACGCTTCAACACTTTAAGTCCACAATAAGAGGCGATTAATTCGCGAAAACGTATTATACTTAGTTTGCCTGCTATACGATAGGCATCGTTAACAATGCATAGGTAATTCTGGAGAAAAAAAAATTTCTTACTTTGCCTAACGGTTTCAGGCATTGTTCACATTACCTGGGAACTATGAGCAATGCCCGATTTCCAAACTTTTAATCATTCCCATACATTTCTCGGTAACACATACATCGTTTATGAGAGTTTTATTATATTAAGAAAAATCTTACAAAATGAGTTCGTTGTACTAACCTTTATCTAAATATTCCGATATCCCTATAAAATTCTTTTTCATTTCTCATCGACGTTGTATAGAAAAAGTACTGTAATCGCGAAAAATTTGATCGCGAGATATTGACGGGAATATCTTTTTTTGGGTGTCCCTGAACCGAAAAACAGTTTTTTAATACGATTTTAACATAACCGTCTGTTTGTACGCACCGATTCTGGCTATACGAATGGACCAATTTCCTTCAGCGTAGTATTTCGTATCAAACGTAGAATATGCTTGTTGTATGTACGTACTTTGATTTTATAGCTTTAATAAAGGGGAACTTCGTCTGAACATAAAAATACACTATCGCAAATTTCTCAAATAACGGCTTCAAATTTTCTCCTTTTAATTTTATGTAGAAAAGATGTCATTACTGTATATTACGTTTATATCATCGGTTTTTCTCTTGATAGCCACACTATCTCATTTATTCAACGTTTCAAAAGACTTGAAAAACTATTTACCAGTTTACATGTACCAAGCAGAAGGAGAGTACAAAATTATAAAAATAAAATACATAATACTGAAAAAGGTAAGAGAAGAATGGAAAATCCACTCCAGATTCGATATTGCATGATCGTTGGCCTACAATGAAATAATATTTACGTAACACGCAACACGCTATTAAACAAGATATCGCAAAACGATAAAAACAAATAAAACGAGTACTAAGGTTGCTCAGAACTCGAAAAAAGAGTTTGTTTTCGGTATGAGGGACGGACGAGTTACGTATCTATGTTGTGTGAATGTTTTTTTTTAATTAACTGCATTTGCAATGTTTTTGCACATATTACGAAATTAATGGTGATGTAAGTAATAATTTCATATCTGGGGTAAATAGTCCCTGGAATCCTTGGTTTATCGTCCAAATCAAACGAAAATATATTTTCCTTCCCAGAAATATTGTTTCCTGGAAAAGGAAATTGTTTGCCCCCAAAATACTGTAATGGATTTTACCAGTTTTAATACTGAATTAAAATAAAATTTTCTCAATCGTTTTGAGTCGTACAGTGCTATAGAGTAAAGAAGCGAATCTTGCCCAGTTCTTCTAGTACAAGATCCCGAATAAGGTCGACCTTCACCCATTTGTTTTCCTAACGAAAGGTATTCTTTATTAAACATTTATTAATATATATTAAAATAAAGATAATTTTACTATCGAAAGGTATTCTTTATTAAACATTTATTAATATATATTAAAATAAAGGTAATTTTATCGCGAACACTGTAATATTAGATTGCCAAAGCAAAATCGGTTAAAACTTACGGTTGTCGCGCTTCAAAGTTGAATATTTTTGGGAAGCAACAGAGAAACTAGCGAAACTAGTAAACGGAGAGCACCGATAAAGGAGGACAACACTATCGCACTCTATCGCACAGAATAGTATGCTCTACGGCTCTCTGCAGTTGTGCGCCGTTCGTTTGCTCAAATATTGACCGCGACAACCGTGATTCTTTACTCATTTTGCCTAGGCAGCATAGATCACCGTGTTCGCAATAAAATAATCTTTATTTTAATACGTATTTCGATGAGAAATCAGATGAGTGTTGAAATTTAAGAAAATTATTTTCATTAAGGGTAGCCTTGACCTAAACTAATTAGGCAACCCATCCGGGATTTGTTTGTTTACATATTATGTTTTAAAAAATACCTTGCGTTGGGAAAAGAGAATGGTGAAGGTTGACTCTATTAGGGATTTACATCATTCATTAGACTGCAACACGCATATCTTTATAAATACTTATAATAACGTTAATTATATTTTATTGCATTAATAACTATTTTTAACTGAGTGCTGTGTACCCTACGAAGCCAAGGTAAAGAACAACTTTTCCTGGTAAATCTAAGAAACATTCATGAAGACCATGAAGGTCTTTCTGTCTCTTTGAGTTGTTCCCAGTTTGTGGAAGTATAGAATGCTTCTCAAAACCCATTATGGATTTCCACGGAAAGGTTAAATTGAAAATAATTATTTTGTGTGAAATAAAGCTTATATGAAGTCAAAACTTCGGAGTATTAACAGTCCATCATCAGTTTCATAAGTGCTAGGTAAATAAATCATTCAGGATAAAAAGTGCCATATAATATTTTGGCAATTGAAATTTTTTCGCTATTGTTCAATCAATAAACCTCACTTTACCTTTTTATAAGCAGTGAAAATATTTAAATGACTTTCTTTTCATTTTTAACTAGATATTTTACATATTTCTCTCAATCATATAAACACACACAAATTAATTTCTGTCTGTTTTTCCGTCTGTGCGTTAATTATTTCGGAATTAAACGGCCGTACTCCATAGGGTTCTTTTTCATTTGCAAGTGGAAAACAGGATTACTATACAGGTTAGATCCGATTTTGATGAAGTCTTCCATAAATGTCTGACACCAAAACCATTGATTTCGGAAAAAAAATTGGATTATTTTAACGTGTGCTTCTTTAACATTCCATAACAAGTTGACCCTATCGTGTTGAAGAGTTCAAATTTCAAACAGAATACATTTAGCAAAAGTCTATTCTATCTTTTACGCATCCTCCTGACATTTACTATTTTGTGGAGTTTCGGAAAAAAATTAAAAAACATTAAATTTTTACCGTTACCAAGTATTAAGCATCAAATATTTACATTAATTATTACTTATCCGGAAGAAATTCTGCAAATCCATTAGTAATGTATTAAGCGTAACTTTGTGCTCGATTAGAAATACACTTCTTACCTCTCCAAAATAAAATTATTCTTTGTATAAAATTCTAGTTTTCTCGTTCTGTTTTCTTTCTGGTTGGACTATAAGACTTTATCAGAAACAGGATAGTTTAAATAGAAAACTTACAGCGAATTATATTTAATACATTATTTTGTATAATTGGATTTATTAATATATTCTTGTGTTTATATACTACTTGAAGTCTGGTAGTGTTAAAATATGAATATGTGTTCTATAGATTGTAAATAAAATGAACCCAAATGTCTCTTGAATAACATAAAATTTTCCAGTGAAAATAAAATTAATTCGTCAATTCGAGTGCATTCATGATGATACACTCTATAGACTGGAGAGCAAATAATATATTGGTTAGGAGGATGAAATTGAATTTTACTAACCTAAAAAGCCAATTAAAATCAGCAAATTGATTCGCCCATTGCACAAACGGGTTTCGAAACAACGCAACGTTTTTTAAATTGACGTGTGGGCACATTCTTGGTGGATTTTAGTGATCATTAGTAGGTGTTGGTCACTTAACATCTGCGTTTCATCTAATAGTCCATCCAACCGCTCTACTTTCAGATCACTCTTAGCTTTTTTTGTGTTAACAATATATTTTAATTTGGACTGCGTCAGCAAAAATAATATTTCCCCTTGTTCTGTTACAGAACCCTCATCAGCCAGTCGCAAGACCGAACGAATTTTCGGGCGAGCGGAAAAAGATACTTCTCAATTGTGGCACATGCACATGCGCATGCAAATGTTCCCGCTCGTTGCCCACGAAATGCCGCTTGTCTTTTTCTCATCCGTCTCCCATTGATCCCCAGACGCCGTAGCGTAAAGCCAGCGTAGCCTCAGCGAACGACGCGCGGTCACACTGTCATACAGGACCGTGCAGAGCCACGTCGTCGCGGCACCGTGATCATTTTTGGCCACAGTTCCGCCGCGCCCGACGGGGCCCCCGCCGCCGAGGGTCCTTCCCGGGTGGCGTGGTTCCCACCAGCTTCAACCATACTTCCCGGACGCCAGTGGAAGGGAATCCACGCCACTCACGAAGGTCTCTCGCGGACGGAGCAGCATGCTCTGAAAACAAATCAAACCGTAAATCATGATGTGATTTTAAGTAAAAGCAATTGAGTACTTCTTCGTACGTCATGTCACCATAGCCCACAGTCGTCATGGTAACCACGGCCCACCAGAACGCGTCTGGGATGGATTTGAAGAACGAGTTCTCGGAGCCTGCTTCGGCGAAGTACACAGCGCTCGAGAATAGAACCACACCTGCAAACACAAGAGCAAGCAAACCATCGGAGGAGGAGTTATAACATGAACGCGTTGTTACCTCATGTCACCATAGCCCACGGTCGTCATGGTAACCACCGCCCACCAGAAAGCTTCTGGGATGGATTTGAAGAAGGAGTTCTCGGAGCCGGCCTCAGCGAAGTACACGGCGGACGAGAAGAGGATGACGCCTGCAACAGCGAGATGGGACAGGAGCGCACGCGAGGATTCCCATAACGTATGAGGCAGCAACTCAATATACGCAGAAAGAGCACTCAAGGAAACATTCTTGAAGATTCTATTGCTCTGATAAACTCTTCTAAATCTTGTGTTTTCTGAGCAGGCTCTTAAGATCATAACTAAGTTTCTCCGTGCATTCTTGAGCATTGTTAACACGTAATATATAACATGTAATATATACTATTCAGATAACTTAGCGAACCATTCAGAGATTGGCATCAGCAATCTCAACGGCCACGTGTCCACATTAAGCCTTGAAGAATCCACAACCCTACTGAGATCTCAACCTTGTTGAAGAGGGCCGGTAACGCCACAGCTAGGCCGTCTCGGTGCAGAATCGTGCCCTCTTCTTTCGAGCCGTTCTTACACTCCCACTTGCCTTCTGCGTCGTGGGGACTCCATACCCCGCGCGCTCTTCTTCGACGTCGAAGGTTTGCGCCAGTAGCTGCTGTTCTTCCGGCCACTCGAGACACCCTCCCTCTGTGCTGCTCTCGGCGTCTCCCTCTTACCCCTCCTCACTGCACCACCACACCGCTTCATTCTCCCTCGGCGGAGGTCGCGGCGCGGCGCCAGAGGAAAGAGGTGGTCTGTCGCCGAGTGCGACTGTGGCGCGTGGAGGCAGAGTGCGCGCCTCGGGGCGACTTCCGTTTGTCCCGCCTCTCCCACCAGCACCCCGCGCGCTCTCCACAGTGATAAGGATCCGCGTGAGGTGGAGAAAGACAGTAGAGTCATGGCGAGGGCGAACGGCGGGTGGAGTGCCGTCCGCTGCGCGCCCACCGCTAACAATACGCTAATCAATGCGGCGGCGCGAGCGGGCACGCTTACTCCTGGTGTGGCGGGCAGGGGCCGCGGCGTGGCGATGCGGCGCGGCTCGGCGTCCCTGCAGCTTCACGTTGCTAGGCGACGCCTCGGCGCAGCTGATTGGCCGGCGGCCAGGCCCGGATCGTTGCGTCACCTGGCAGGCCGAGGCTGCGTTGCCACGTCTCGAGGAGCGGCTGGGGCCAGCGCGACCAACCTGAGTGGTCGCGAGTCGAACCTCGACGACATTACAATCCCCATCCCACCCTCTCCTCGTGACATCTCATCACGCCACGTCACTCACTCTGCACCAACCATGCCACACCATCCCTCCGCACTCTCTCTCGTGACGGTGCGTACTTCCCCACCTGCGCCACCCAGTTGTATGTGCACTCGCGTGCGTCTCCGTGGTCAGACCCGTCTGTGACCGAGCGGCGCCCATAGGGGTTGAGGACGCCGGTCGACCACGACGGGTCTAGCGCATCAGAAAATGCTATCACCGCGATTCGCGAAACGCACCCGTCACCTCTCGTCACTTGCCATCGCGCACATGGGTATACGTGACGGTGGCAGCGACAGAAGCGTACGCACACGCATCGCGAACGCGTCACCTACTCTCAAAAAAACTAAACTACGCGCGCGTGGGCTGTCGGGCGGGGCGGGGCCCATGCCGCCCTCGCCACCGCCGATCGCCCGGTACTCACCTATGAACAAGAAAAAAATGAGCAGGCCTAACTCTCGCATGGAGGCCTTTAAAGTTCTTCCGAGGATTTGTAGTCCTTTCGAATGTCGCGACAGTTTAAATATTCGGAACACGCGCACCAGCCGGATCACTCGGAGGATGGCGAGCGACATCGCCTGGTTCGTCGACTTGTCCTGCGGGCTGACGGGCGCCCGCACCACGTTCATAGTGTTCTCCTCCTCCGCTACGACCGTCGCCAGCGTTATAAAGTACGGAATGATGGCGATTATGTCGATAATGTTCATCACGTCGCGGAAAAAGTTCAGTTTATTTGGGCACGCGAGGAACCTGACCGACAGCTCGAACGTGAACCAGATGATGCATATAGTTTCGATCAGGAAGAAGGGGTCAGTGATGTCGGGCACTTCGTCCTCTTCGATCTTCGTACCGTTGGTTGTGGTGTTGAACACCTTGTAATGCTTGAACTCGGGCAGCGTCTCCAGACAGAAGATCACGATGGACAGAAGGATCACGAACACCGAGATGATGGCCACCACCCGCGCCGCTTGCGACGACTCGGGGTACTCGAACAGCAGCCACACCTTCCGCTGGAACTCGTGCGAGGGCAGCGGTTTCTCCTCCTCCTTGATGAAGCCTTCATCCTCCCTGTAAACAGACCGAGGAACTAGTCCTCCGACCGAAAGCCCTGATGTCGTGCCCCGAAAAATTTCGTCCACGGCCTAGCGCCGGAGACCTCTTGCTAGGTGTCAGCCACTGTCCGCCCGGGTTGTCTATGGCCTCATCCCCCCTCTACACCCAGCTACGGGATCTAGGCTACTCCCACTCTACACCCATACTACACCCACTCTACACCCGTCTATGCCCGACTACCTCTACGCGCTGTACTCTTTCCGCGTACCGCAACAGTCGACGACAGTTGCAGGTCGATTACTCGCGGGGGCGCAACCATCGAGCCACGTGTGCGCACGGCGCGTCCGTGCGCGAGTCGGTCCCGTTCTCACTACCAACTACTACTTTTTATCGCTACTTTCTACTCCTACTCTCTAGACTACTCACGATGCGGCTCGACGTGTTGCGTCCGTTCACGGACGGACGACTCCGGAGTGTCCGCTGAAATCCACAGGTTCACACGCTACATACAATTTTGGAAGTGAACAAATATTTGCAGAAGCTACACAAAAATTTGTACGGATATCAATTTGGAAGCATTTAAGCACGAAGCACTTTGGACAAACACAACGAGCTTTAACACACATATAATTACAAAGTTAACATCAAATTTAATCACAACAGTTAATCACAACAGTCGTGAGCAAAAAGCCGTGAGCACATTAAATTTGTTAGTGTCGAACTGATGGGTAGACCCCTCAAGCGACAGCAAGTCCTTTTCAGAACTTGCGAAATTTTGTTACCAAAAGCAACAATTGCCACGACAAATTAGTTATACACTACAATGTATAAGCCAATTACGTTATTTTATATTACACGAACACATACGCACTAATATCCGAATCACACATAATACAGAAACGCACTACCAGATAGTCGAGCTAACGAGTACAAGCTAACAGACAGACGACACAGATTCACAGAAAAATTACTACAGGAACAAACAAGCTAACAAACAAACAAACAAGCTAAAACATCTAAACACGGCTAGTTTCCCTATCGGAAACCAGGCTAACAGAAAAACAGAAATGGGAGGTTGCAGTCGCCGTGGGTGGTGGCCGTCTAGATCGGTGTTCGTGATCCTCCTAGGGTGTTTTCTCGATCTGCATTGGGAAAACTGAGAGGGACCTGCGGAACAGAAACTGAAGAATACCTGTTGGACAAATTACAAACGTTAGTGAGAAGCCCGCTTTCTTCGATAGCGGGGTATCAGTTCGCGGAAAAGAACATAAGACAGTAAACAAGAAGAAGAATATGCGGGTGAAGCGTGAGTTCGGCCTGTAAAGGTTCGAGCCAGGGTGGTGTAACTGTGCTGTGGAATACAGGACAGTGTTGTTACAGAATAGTTAGTTAAACCGGGTAGGAATCCATAGGATTCGAGAAGGTGACGTCTGCATCGAAGCAACTGTAGTATTACCTACTGGTGATATTCGAATGTCGCAAAGACGGCGCAGAGTGAGCAAGCGTTCGCGAATTGGACAAACAAAGCATAAGGTCATGCACATTCAGAGTGGGGGAGACGAAGAAAGAAGTTCATGCTTGCATTCCACATATATTGAAGGGAAAACTCTACTTTTATGTTCATTCTGCAACAATATCTGAATGGTGTTGTGCGTAACTGATACTGGGGAATGTGATCCAAAATTGTTCGAAATATCATGATTGGCAATCATGCTTCTATGACAAGTAACATACATTCCAGTTTATCTATAATTTTTTATGCTATTATTTTCAACTGATAGTGCCTTTGAATCAAAACTTATCAATCACTTCAATCAATAATATCAAGAAAATTTAGAATAGTATTCCAGTAGAAACATAACATGTTGAAGAAATTATAAATTTACCTACTTATCATTCATATCCCTCCAATATCCTTTTAATTAAGCATTCTTCGTTTCTCTCACTAGCTATTTAAGCAAAAAGGATTCGGACATGCTTTGGGTTGATGCCTCGTAAAATTCTCGTATTCTCGGTGAAACGTTAATAACTGGAAAATCCAGTTGTATATTCTACTCAAAAGAAATGAACGTAGACAAAGAAGCTGAAGATAATATTTAGTCACTCTTCTTTATGAACTTTTTACTAGTTCGGTAAAAATTAATATTAACATATTATACTATAAAGTAGATGTAGTCATACTATTCAAGTTAATGGACTGTATTAATCAACATAATCTTTACTTGACTCATTTATGTAAACTCATTCAAACCAATTCTAACTCAAAAGTAATATTTTCATATTTTTACTGTATTATAATGATTGTAACATTGGTGTACTTGAAATCTGAACAATTATTATTGCATATGTCGATATAGAAATCTCTTAAATTGCGGTGAACCTCACCGCCAGGTAACAGATAAATTATGTTATACTAAATGAAAATGGGAGACGGGAAAGAGATTCGAACTCGGGACCTTATGCTTAACTCTCATGCGCTTACCAACTGCGCCATCCCGTTCGCTTCCCAAGTCAGGTTTCCATTTTCATTCAACTTGTAAGACTAAGCTCAAGGTCCGGAGTTCGAATCTCTGTCCCGTCTCCCATTTTCATTTAACATAACATAATTTATCTGTCGATATGTAAGGTTGTTATACACAAACAATATTCTATTTTTTCCAGTCCGATGACCTTCTGCTTCTTTCAAATTTTGATTTTACATACATTCAATCAATCAAAAGATTTTAAATGCAATAACCACATCACATTAAATAACTATACTCTGAGCATACCACATAATTAACTATATTAACAAGACAAAGTTCATTCTCAGACGAACTGGAACGTACATTTCAAGTTTAAGTCAGTGCAAACACATGATGCAATCCTAAATGTGACTTGAAAATTATTATTTCTTCGAGGCATCGATTGTTTTCATTCCGGATTCAAGTCCTCAACATCAATGACGAATCAACATAATCAAATTTCCTTCACGTATTGACAATGAAAAAGTCTTTCTGGTGTAAAGCTTCCCTCCAAATTTATGTTTTAGCTACATAACGGGGGATTAACATTATCCAAGTAGTATTTAAGAGGTTGAACTTTTCCTTCCGAACGCGGTTGCACCACTTCATCAAACGTCCATAAATAACTCGACAAGTTGTCAATCGATTATATATTTTCAAGATTCCTTGTTTCTCGGGCGACGAGAATTCCAATGAAGCGAGCAAGGTGTTTTGGGAAAGCTCAGGGATGTTTCATTAATAATTTATCCAGAATACAATTAACATCTGTTTCTAAATCACAAATTTAAAACGAATGTACAATGAAAAACGGAAATAGTCATTTGCATTGAAATTTATCAAATACAGATATTTATTAATCATGTTACGTCGAATGAATGTTACCTGGCGGTGAGGTTCACCGCAATCTAAGAGATTTCTATGTTTGTGGAACAGATATTTATGTTAAAAGTTATGGCAATCAGTTACTTAAAGAGTAAAAAGGAAGAATTTAGAGGACACACTCACCGAATTAAGTAAAATAAGAAGTTACCGTTCGAGAAAATTGTGCAGCAACGTACTTCGTTCCGTATTATATTCAGAATGGTCCAAACAGAACGGGTGATTGAAGAGTCAATTTTTTAATATTGTGTCGAGTATAATACTTTGTATGAGTTCGTATACCACTCGTGGTCATTTTGAAGTGAAAATGTTTTGAAAACCCGAAAAGGGAAAAGATAATGATACATAATTGCCGAAAAGTTGTTTGAAAAGACTGAGTGAAAAACGTGTGATTACATGACGAATGATAAAGATATACTACTTGTAAGTATTAAACAATTATTCTCATTTATTACGGTCAAAATACATTGATGTCAATCAGCAGAGACTGAATAGACCCAAGACTAAATAATTTCGTAACGAAGGAAATTTAAAAAATGTGTGACCATGGTTTTCAGTTTTCCAACTCACATGAAATCGGCAGACAGAAGTAATTAAAACCATTACTTTTCTGTTACTGGTGGATAATACTACATATACACTCAGTAATTTAAGATTCTTTAACTCGATTTCATGTTATTTTAGAATTTTACAAATCCAAAAATATTAGGAACAAGGCATAGTGACACTTTTATATATATTCAGCATTTTACATATTTTAATATCATTTTAGCACATATGTGACACTACCTCTAAAACACCGACAGAGAGCTACAGCATTATCTTCCTGGACCAATCTGAATTTTTCATCACCATAATCATTTGAACGCTTGTAATTGTGTAGGTAAGCTTCGCTGAAGACCGCGAGCTTACTCCGAAGCACCGTAACGGAATCTTGAAAGTCGATCAAATTCGAAGCATAGGCATTAGCTCGTTGAGCGCGCTGATGCCCTGAAGGCCGACTGGCGTCCCTCGTGACACGCAACTCGTGGCCGAGAGGCGATACAGTGAATCCCTCGACGCCCGAGGGCTTCTCCGCACCCGCGTCGGGAGACTCCCCGAGGCCATGGGAACTTTTATCGCGATCGTGGAAGAGACGAATCTCGACGACGGCATCGTGAGGAGACGGGTCGAAGGCCAGCCGAGACAACAGGCGCGAGCTGCCGCGAACCACCGCGTTTGGCAGCGCTCCAGACACACGAGACGGTGATGTTTCTTTCCACATCTGTTCATTCAATATGAGTCAACGTTAATCCGGGACGCGCTAGTGTAATTGGTAACGCATTGGGTGATTCCTAAGCCAATAATAGGCAGTTGGAGTGCATATTATTAATGTAACATTATTTCCAAATGCGAGGAGAGATGGGAGACACAAGGGGTCGGGGTCAAATCGGCAAGGGAGTGTGGAAACCAATTACATTACTGACTAAATTCTCCAAATCTTCACGGAAGATGGAGAAAATCAGCAATGATCTGAGAATGAGGAAGCGCGAGAAGAGGTGATGGCATCAAGAAGACGCGGAGGAGTTCCGTGATGAAGGAACGTAGCAGGGACGCCGTTTCACTAAGCGCCAGCCGCGGCTCGTGAGCGAACGCGGCGTGGTGACGCCGCTTTTGCGCGTCGCTGTACGCGCTGCGATCGAAGGAACTGCGGGAAGAGAAGCGAGGAGAATGGAGAGGTAGGGGGAAAAGAGAGAGCTAGAAGCGCAAGAAGCACCCAGAGGGGTGGGCGTCCCGCTGCAGCAGCGGCGAGGACTCTTAACCCGCAACCGGCGGCGACTCCAGTGCGGTCTTGACGCTCGGGTCTCAGTAGTCCCCGCCGCCGTCGCCGCTCTTCCGCGCGCGGACGCCGACACCCTGCCGGGAGCGCGCAGCCAGAGCACAAGTAGACAAACAGACAAAGAGCCCGCTGGGTCGTCCATAATTCTACCATGCACATGCTACTACCCCCATCTGCCGAGATACCACCCTCCCCCCAAACCCCTCGTTTTCCTCTCGTCTTCGTCGTGCTCCTGTCCCGCGAAGGGAGACGGTCGTAGGGTCTGCCGCCGCGTTCCGAGCGTGCCACGCATGCAGGGCGGGAGCGCGGCGGCGGACGCTACCCGACGCCATACGTCCCGTCGTTACTTGCTGCCCTCAGCAGCCTTGCGAGGCTCTCCACGCTGAAGCAGCCGACGCCAGCGCTTCGCTCGCGGCGCGGCGCTCAACCCTCGCTCCAGATAACGCCCACGAACTCATGGAACGGGAAGCAGAATCGTGTTGTCGTTAACAAGGCACGAAGATAAATGTGTTTACTTCTCGATATATATAATTTATTGACAAAATGCAGTTAAAGACTTTGTATTGCCATTGCCACATGGAGGACCATCAGGAAGGGTCCACCATTTAGATGTAAGTATTCGAAGAAATACTGGAGAATCATCCGAGTTGGGATGGTATTTCAGAGAAAAAGTAACACCGTGCCAATAATGTGTTCTTAATATAGTATAATTGTAATTAAGAATCAAAATTTACCTCTGAACAAATTAAAAAGACAAATTCCTTCCATAAGTCACATTAGACTTGTAAATTGAAGCATACCGATGAAATTATCTCGATACGACTTTCATTTAACTGAAACAATTATCACAAATGAACAATAGGAGGAATTAGTGATTGGTACGATTATTATGTTTGTTCTTTATTCCATCCTGTCCATGATTTATATTGATTATGAATATTTACTGTTATTGGCTTAAACTTTGTTTGCCAAATAAGGGTTGCTAGTTCCAAGCGCACTTGAGGTCTGTCTCATATCCGTAACTCGTTAGCGACGGTTCGTGAGGCGTCGAGGACCGACTTGAACCCTTCTCCTTGTTCTCCGACTCCTACACCTACAGCAGAACCCCGTTCCCCCTTACCTCCTGGTTGTGCAGAGTACTCTATGAGATACTCCAAGCACTTACCGTCCGGGGCCGGGCCACCGGCTGTGCGCGGCAGCGGCACCCCGCGCCTGAGCCTCGCCCGGGCCGGAGCCTGGGCGGCCGCGGCGGCTGCGCACAGCGGAGCCTCGCCGCCGGCTCTCACCTGAACTTGTTGGTTGCGAGTTCGCCCAGCTCGTAGAACTTGATCTCCTCCGAGAAGACGTCTAGTGGTACGTTGACCGGGCGCCGGAGCCGGCCGCCGCTTTGGTAGTAGTACAGGATGGCGTCGAACGACGGCCGGTTTCGGTCGAAGAAGTACTCGTTGCGTAGAGGGTCGAAGTAGCGTATGCGGCGCGCGGGGTCGCCCAGAAGCGTGTCGGGAAACTGGTTGAGGGTGCGAAGCTGCGTCTCGAACCGGAGACCGCTCACCTGCAACAGGATGGTCATGGTTGGAATGCGCCTTCCCACAGCGGCATCACACCTTTTCAAACCTCTACACTATCTGTAACTCACGACTTTAACAGACACACTCTAGTTCTCTCTCTAACACCGTCTCGTCGCATTGTCTTCAATTCATCGGACATCAGTTAGGTCTGCTGAAGTCAGAAAAAAAAATGAAAAAAAGTAAAGTCATCCGTGAAGGGGAAAAGCTCAGTGTTGGTTGGACAGCCTATTACTCTGGTTCAGAAATTATTATTATCTAACAATTTTTTCGATGATCCAAAAATTATGGAAGCGGAGATATATTGCGCTTGTCACCTAAAAATTGGATATATTCAATTCACTTTATTACAAAAGGTTCAAGTGTTTTATAGTAACACCTACATATTTAAAATATTATGAATACTTTTTTGGGGAGAAATGTTTCGAAACCGAGAGGAAATGAACATTTTAAAATTGAAAGAGGTTCAAAAATTCGAACTTGGGAATCTTCTTCGGAGACTGGCTCTGAAGACACCTGTTCATCTCAGATTGAGGATACATTGAGCATCTCCACTAGGTGAGTTCACTGATTTCCTTATCAGTATTTTTTAATGAGTATGAATATTGTACATTTCAACTAACAATGTTCATAATGAATCGAGGGGAGCCGTGACATGGGGTCCACGTGACAAAGTTTCAAATAAACGGGAATTCCTTTGAAACTTGTAAATTTAGGGTTCGAGTAGCAAGAATTAGGTTCCTTGCAGAAAGTTTGCGAGTCCAAATATCGCTAAATATTTTTTTAAAAGTGTCTCGTATTATTAATACAAATAAAATTACAATTTTCTTTGTGGGTACGAGTTCTTTAAGTAACTTTAATATAGGTATAACAAGTAAAATTTCACTCCAATATTAGATGATAGGGATAAAGTTGTACCTTCTTACGGTTCTTTAATGGAAATGTTTGTAACTTTATTATGTCCGATATGTATTTTGAAATTTAAAATCATGCTTGACTCATGAGTCGAAAATTTATCGCGTGTTTTTTGTTTCCCTTGTCTTCCACATCGCTTAGTTCTTTTATATATACACTTCGCAGAAATGTTTGTAAGCTTCTGTCTCCCTCTCTGTTTCTCTGCAGCTCTTGTTTCCCGTCCGCCTTCGCGCTATTACGAAGATACAGCTCCTCCAGTCGTATAAACAAAGTTATATGGTGCAGAGGATGGTGTAAAAGGAAACTAGAGGAGACTTAAGTTATAAAAGAAAGTTTTATACGAACTACGTGTTGACGTCTTATAAAACATGTAATCGCAATATTCCATTTATTCGCGGAGACCAGAAAAATAATCTATTTTTAGAATTCTACATAAACTGGAAAATAACTTCATTAAATTACAAAGCGGAAATATCCCACCATTTTACGAAATAATAATATTGTGAGACTTAAACGATTTCAAACTATAATTTTGCGTTATATATGGAGAAATAAACTGTTGAACTATTTTTTCTCTTTTTAGTATTTAAAGGCTCATCACTAGTTATTTTATTTTTATCAGTCTACTAAAAATTCATCTAAATGATCAAACTGTATAAATAACAAAAAAATATTCTATTATATGCTGTCCGCTTATACAAACTATTTCCGAGTACATATTCGAAAAGTCCAAGTGAAGAAGTCAAGTGCTTATTTTCTGTTGAAAGAAGCTAACATCCTCAGGGGTTTTATGATTTGAATCTCTCAGAATACATTCAACTAGCTATAAAAGTTTAAGAGAACAACTTCTTCTACTGCATGACGTCAAAGTATTCGAATACCCTGGAACTGGTTTGAACAAGAATGACATAAACTACTGAGTTCGATGAATAATTGAATCAGGAACTCAAAAGTCTCCATGAAACCGATAAATCAAGGTTTAACGTAAAAAATGTTTAAAAATTAATCCAAAATTAAACATACTCTAAGATTCGAGATACATTTTATTGAAAAATACATTGTTCCAAATATTATTGTTTCAATATTTAACACTTGTCTTATAAGTATTGGTTCACGTATATTCAATCTATGTCGCAGTTCCTCTAACTCATAAACGTAATAAAATTAAAGTTATTTTTTTCATTAAAGTGATCATTTCATGAAGGAAATGCCAAAGCGAATTCATTTTAAGTTTGACGACAGTCCTCAAGGAGGAGAGTGTCATATTTTATTCAAACATGATACATGATGTTGAGTAAAGAAAGTTGTCGCAATACAAAAGTATCGTCCATGTCAGTTCTCTTTTCAGGTAATTAATACAATTGGCGAGGAACAGACCCTTGGGACTCTGGATTTCTGGGAAGGGCGTTTGGCAAGAATCAAAAGTAATGAAATGAGATTGGAGGAGATGAGTGCAAGAAACTTTGGAGACGAGCGAAAATTTTCTAAGAAAAACTTCGTGAAGGTGAAATACGAGATCAAATGTGTATTACGACCGAAGTAAGGGGCGTCCAAATATCCTGACTAGGGATGTCGATAGTAATCTCGGTTAGTGAAACGAATAGTACTCGATAATATTCAGTACCAAATATAAAAAAGCGTGCTTATATTTCGTTTCCATGATAGAATTTTAAATTACCATAGTATCAGTAGTTTTTATAACTAATTTTCTGTAAGAATTTAATAGGTTTAATAGGCTTAGAGTTAAACAAATTTAATTTCACGCAGCGGTGAAGTGAGTGTTTACTAAGCCCCAAGTTATGCATCAAAATTTATTTGCAATATGTTTCGTTTGGATTTCCTTGACACGATATAATGCTACACTGTCATTACCCCTCAAATTACTCCCTCTAAAACGTAACTTTCGGAAAAATGTGTGATTCGGTTATCTCCAATAAATTGTTGGTGTTATGGACTTGGTAAATTGGCTGATTTCCTATTTTAAAAATATAAGATAATATTTGATTGTATTAAAACAATAATGGAAATAATTGAAGATAAAAATAAAAAGATAAAGATAAAATACATTGATCTCTTGAATTCAATTTCCTAGTGCTCCAATTTTCCGACGACATACCTATTCTTCATTAACTAATATCTATCCCGTGACACTAAATACATTTTGTGAACATGAGAGTCTCACCCAAAGGTACTGAACAAACCTTATTGACACTGCTGACTGAAAAAGTATTGCGTGAATTTTTCACAGTATTTAGCGCTATATGACAGTTTTACTTTTCTATATTATGGCCCAGTATTTATTTGACGTTTATTTGACATTCCCTTTTCATAAAACACAATTCTAATTAAATCATACATAGTGTGAAAAGTGTGCTAGGTTTGCATTTTTATAGGCCCCTTGGTGATTGATGTTACCCATTTGCGGCCTCATTGACAATGTTCTCAACTCCCAGTGTATATCAACAATCTTCTTCTATTCTTATGGTCAATTCCACGTGACAAATGTTTAAACCAGATATATTTCGCCAAAGTGTCACACGCCTTCACGTTTATACCTATACAGTTGAAATTCCGTACTATACTCAGCGATATGAAAATGGGTGGATGGATAAGAAAATATAGTGTCTGTGGTCCTACTGCTGACAACGCTTATAGACAATTGTGCACCGTAAAGGTAGCTTAGTGATGCGTGAGAACCTGTGACTGTCAACCATCCTTCGCTTTGCCAGCTCCGTAAGTAGTAACGTTACTGTTTCCCTTATTCATACCACTTCGTTTCGCGACGAGTCATTTTATCACACAAACAGATGGCGCAAAGGGCCAGTGAAAACTGAAAAAGAAGGCAAAAGTTTTATTCCTTGTTTATCTACATTTTTCGCTGTTCTGATTTCAACTTCAGTCATCTTCTTCTTATACTAAATACTAAAATAGGGAATGCCCATCTTGCTAATATCAAACCTGTGATGAACCATACTCTCTCAGTGTGCTCTACTCATGCAAAAATACACCTATAAAGTATATTGATAAAGAATAATTTCCTGTGAATTCATTATAAATGGAAAACGGATCGAAAGGATATCTTACGATGAATATAAATGAATGTCTTACAATGAATGTGAACACTAGTCATACTTTTGTGGAAAATATTTTAAAGAAACCAATTGGTCAATATTTTGATGGATACAATGAACATTCAGTATTGGCTTCTTGAAAATTCTATTAAAGTTAATATGATCTGAGTACACAAGCAATGTTCGAAATTCACAACACACAGAATTCAATTGGCTATCATAGATTGAAGCAGTAAATGCTTGGTATCTTTTTCAGGGGGTTCAATTTTTACCTTTTATGAGATTATTAAATGACGTTAACTCATTTCTCACTCATGTATGGAACAGTATTGTCATTTTGTAAAACTCTAAAATGTTCATTAACTTCTGTAAAAAAAATTACAAGGTATGTTAATACAAATATGAGACTAGGTTTTTCAATTAAAATTACTAAGACTACGTCAATATCAGTAAATTAACTTGAAAACAACAATTTTTCATTCACCAGTTTCACTAAGAGTGTTTCGTCTGGAGGATGTGGTATCTACGGATGATGTTTTGGTTTTCTGTGCAGGTTTTTAACAAATTATTCAGCTTATATCCATTTGCTCCGAAGAAAGTTAGTTATATTATAACTTATACTATAAGTCCATCACGTGAGATTTAATTAAATACTGAAAACGTACTGATTTAATATCGTAATTTTGCACAAAAATTTTTATTATTCTTCAAGTATATATTGTTATATTTCATTTTAGTTGTATTCTGACTATACAAATAGGAGATATTTTCTTTCTAGAATATCAGACGACGTGGTTGACTTGTAACGTGTTAGTGGTTCAGATATGTTTCCGTTAACCATTTTTAATCTGAAGTCAAACGCTACATAGAAGTTAAGTTCACAAAAACATTCCACATATTGAAAAGAGTCGTTCTGGTTCAATAAAAATTAAATATTATCGTGCCGTAAAATTAAAATAAGTACAACATGATTGACCAGCAAATATCATCAAATGTAATACGACTATGTTATTCGTGACCTAATCTTAAGAATTTTGTGTGATATTAATATAAGTTTTTGATGAAGAAACAATATCTTGTAGTTTGAAACGGATCTGTAAGAGTGATTCATCTCATAGATAAATGAATTCTATTAAATCATTTTTCGATGACATATTATTTCAACGATAGAGCGAAGAGGTGAGTGAAATCTTTAACATTGCGTGTTAACATACAAGTTAAGGAGGTTCCTTAATATCCACACGCGTCGGGGCCCTTTCCGCAGCTCAAACTCATTCCCTTGAATTGGCCTCCCGGGAGCGATGCGGCACCTTCAGGGTGCAATCTTGCAAGGAAGTCAATGCGGTTGAGAGGAAAATGGAATTTCAGCTATTTACTTATTGTTCGGGAGCTCCATTGCAACCTTCCCTCACGCGAACATCACTTTCGAATCAAAGTACGATCGACTTAATTAACGGATCGCAACTTCTTGAAGAGGAATTGAGCTTGAGAATTAATATGACACGACATCAGCACTGAGCCCTCGAGACAGATACCAGTGTACAGGAAAATGTGTTTTGCCCATACACACGTTCTCTGTAATACTGAAAGAATTTAGTCCCAGAATTCCGAGTTGTTTTTGATGCAGGAGTGTTGCGTGAGATTCAAGTTCTCGCATGCAACTCTGTAGAACACGTAAGACTAGGGATAGCAGGCTTGTAATGTTGCTCGGTCTTGTCATGAATACACGTAGCAGGTGCATTTTATTAGCCCAGATGCTCATTTTGTTCTATATTCTTAGAACACTCTGAATTCAAACTTAGAAGAAGTAGATTGCTTCACTACAATAAAATTAAGATGAACTAACAAATAAAATAGGGATACCGAAAAAGGTAAAACAAGGTTTCGATAACACATGTAACATGAAAATAGCGATGACAATTAATTTTGGACGTACTCTTTTATCCATTTATGTCAATGCTTTTTGATGGGAAAATTATGTTATCTGATTTCGTAGAGAAATATTCGTATGTATTCACCTTCACAGTCGGACCGTTTTCGTTTCTCTTAAATTTTCCTCACGTTTAAAAATCTCTAGCGTTTATGGGACTCCAGATTTGAGAGAATTTTGACATTAAATACACAATTTTTCACATTTTTCATTCCTGTTCAACTACACCAGACTATGGCTTCTTCACTTCAACATTATGTTTATTTAATGATTCAAAATAAAATATTTGTTAATGGTTAAATTGGCAGTCAACTATCCCTGTTTAACTATACCAACCTTTCATGTTGCAATTAGCAGTTCAAAGAATCCGTTAAAAAGGAAGTTTTTAGCTCCTCTTACAAAAACGGTTTTACGAAAATCATCAAACCACTGTAAACCGTTTCGCATAGGCATATATGTCGCAATGTATGATATAGCGTATAAAGTGTCGCAAAGAATAATGTGGCAATATCGATAAAATCAGAGAAAAATCATGCCTTATATTAAAAAGACATCATCCCCAGCGTTACCTAAGCCGTATTTAAAATATTAGCTTCGTTGAACAGTGCTTTTGAAGCTAAGTTTATTCTAGAGAGAGAGAATTGTATGTTGAGGTGAATGCGAATACAAAGAACAAATTTTTGACTGTGCTTTAAGAGGAGATTCAAGAAAAAACAAATGTTAGGAAAGAAAATAATTTTAAATTTTTTTTGCATAATAATTCTGAATTAATATAAGTACTTTTTAAGTACCTGGCAACTTTTTCTTTTTCATTTTACGTATTACAGTATTAAACCATTAAATTGCTAGTGTTGGTAATTTTGGTTATTTCATTTACATTAAAATTTGACGTGCAAACTTGGTTATTTATAACAAAACGTCTTCTTGCCTGCCACGAGTAATTTCAACAAAGATATACTGTTATAATAAAATTTATCTTCGTTTGATACAAGTAGTTTGAAACTTAAAACACACTCACTAACACATAAAATAAGGTTCAAATAATTTAGACGTAAGTTAGGGTCACATTTTTATATGCAGCCGTATTAAGTATAATTGATCAAATATGTGAATGAAGAAATTTTATTTCAAATCACTCTCAAGAGAGTTAAAAAAAATATTTTATGGTTCTTTTGTCTACTAAAGAGAGTCATCGTTACTTTAAATATAGTATAAGTATGACAAGTATTCTGTGATTCAATTCTCAGGATTATCTTTGCGTTAACCGAGTATCTCCATTACTTTGTATCTTCTCAAATCGATTTCATGGAAGAGGTATGCAACCGGCTCCCAGGTGACTTGAAATATGGCTTCATAGATCACGCGGACATAAACGTATATTTGTGGATTACACGTTTTAACTTCTATCGCGTTCTTTGAGCGACTTCACAACTTCGAGGAACGAAAGAAACTCGAGCGAGCAGAAATACTCGAAATTTTGCGGCCAAATGTCGCAAAAGAGACGACGGTGAAATCATTTTATTTCAAGCGACCGTCTCTCGTGCCGAGGAAACACAAAGAAAAACAAGATGCATAAAACAAAACAATAACTGGTTCTATAATATTTTCCAGAGAAACTAAAAAAATGCAGGAAACATCGTAAAAGTATATTTATCACACACACGTATTCGATTTATGAACCCAACAATTCTCGCACACATAAAATTCTTTTGTCCGACTCATAATTTTATCCATATCGATATCTGGATTCCTCGTGTGAACTTACACGGTATTTGCTCGGAATTTAACTGCAGTCATAAGCGTTATGATACTATTCGTGTAACGTTCAGGTAATTTGAACTCGTTTTTAGTAGCTAATGATAGGGATGGAGTTGAATAGTAACGCTTTGCATTATCGTAAAAAAATACCAAATTTCAAGGCTGTAGTTTGTCAGAAAAGTACTGGAAAATACGGGAATTCGAGCGCTACAGACAGACTAAAGAAAAATCAGGTGAAGGTAAAATGGAAAGAGTAAAATGATTCAAGAGAAGTTCGACGCGAAAGGAACGGGAAAGTAGTAGAAAGGCGCACCTTGGCGACGACCTTTCTTTGCAGTTCTTTGAAGAGGTTGATGCTGCAACTCCTTCACTTCGCTCGTCTTGAGCCATCTTATCTGGGAGTAACAGTTTCTCCCATTACATTCCTGCAGTCTTCTCAGGTGTGGCATTTCGTAAACGCTTTCGTTCGTGCGGCAGAAGAGAAGAGACCACGCGAAACGAAACAGGGCAATAGAAATAAAATGTATTTTCAACCGATTTCCTTGAAATGCTATCAGAAATACGTAAATAGTTCTCGAGAATTCGATCGATAATGGAGCCTTATAGACTTTCCAAGGTTTCGGTTATCTTTGCTCTTTTCAGTTACTTTTCAGTGCTTAGAATTGCTGTACCGGTAGATGTTGGCCAGTTTGGGAGATGGAAGAGAGTTGTGTCATGAATATAATTACATGGGAACAGAATAATAATCCCAGAAAGAACTAAATCAGATGCAATAAACAGCCGAAACGTTTACCAGTTTATGGGGGGTGGGAAAAATTGTCATCGACTAAATTCTTGAGAAACAATAACTTTGTGGATTTTGTTAGAAGTCAAGAAATTCTTAACAAATCAAAATTAATTTTTATATTTATTCTTTTTCGTGTGCGTTAATGTTTTTGTCTGTATTATTCTTTAATTAGCATTATATAATTTTTTTATTTTTGTTTGTTTGTAGGGTAGGGTTTGTATAAATTATGTCAGGGAATAATAGTTTTGTAATAGTAATTTATTGTAAAGTTTCTACCGAATTTATATCCAAGGTAATATAATTGTAAAAACATTGTTTAATTTACTTAATATACAATATACTTAAATTCAGATGAAAAGACGGAAGAGGGGGTTGTAGGAATTGGACGATTTAACAAAACAAAAATTCAACCCAAAGAAGATACTTTGGTGCAGGGGTAATAGACTGATAAGGAACCTTAGAAAACATTGCAGAAAGCGCGACAGGATATTTGAGGGATTCGGGATGAGAAACAGGTAGGACAAAAACCTTGGTAAGCAGAAGATCCGAGCTTTCCTTAAGATTGTAGTAGGATAAGAAGATATTGTCTCAGCACCTTCTACGTTAAACAAATGTTTGAGGAGATTACTCTGATGCTTCGGGGATGTACTGCCAGATGAAACTTAATCTTAAGAAAACTAGTATCTACCGAGAGAAACACAAAGATCGCTTCTAAGAGCTGCAGCCATACTGGGTAATCTGAGACGTAGGCCATAAATACATATTTGAAAATAAGAAAAGGGGAATTTATGGGAGGGATGAACACAGTGAACAGGTATTGGATAGGGAGACGAGCAGAAACGATGAACTGAGAAAGGCTGGGACTGTAGAAAAGGAGGCGAATGTTACGGTGATGAAAGTGGGAAAGCAGAGAACACGTGCGAATGAACTTATCAGCAAAGGAACTCAAGAGGGTGAACGGTCTCTGTGAGTTGTGGCTGAGAAAACGTACTATCCAGAGAGGTTGGAAGGGAAGTCATTTACAAAGTTAGGCGTGACCAAATAAATTGAGAGATGAATTGGAGGAGATACCAAACTGTCATGTAACTCCTCGCGACCGACAATATCATAAGATGTACCTTCAGGGATAAATTAATTCAAGGTGGCGAAGACACGAGGCATTACAGGAAATTTAGCGACCGAAATGGGAAGGCAGGACTGTTTGCACGTTTATCTCAAGTAAGTCCTTAAAACCACCCTTCAAATAATTTCTTAATCACTGTAATTTAACACAAGCCAACTAAACTAATAACAAACAATTTTATATCAATATATTGAAAATATTGGATAATTTCAGTATTTCTTGTAAAACACTTTGTTTCTACAAAATGATACTACATTTAGTTACGCTATTATTATTTTCATCGACTCAAGATAATAAATCATAAATTCGGTTGTCCTAGTTATTAGATTTCAAATATTAATTTTCAAATAGTTATTTTTTCATCACTTTAAGATGTTTTATTTTTTCATAGTCGAAGACATCTCGTGAAAACAAACATTCTAGCATTCATGTAACTCCTATGTCTGGAGGTAGGGAAAACTGGTATTAAAAGCGTTGACCCTTATTCAACGTACCGCACATTGATGAGTCAATTTGGGAAATCTTGGGTAGAATCTATCTTATGTGAGGACTAAGACAATTACGGTGAAGAAATAGTGCAGAGCATTAATTACGACCCTGGACGTGCAAAAGTGCTGAGAACTAATCGAACTTCGAAATGTTATTTTTGTGACGCAGAAATAAGTTTCATATAGATAGACCTATGATATACCCATGAGTGTGGAGGCTCCACTTGGACTTGTTCCTCTCAAATGCTGAGAAATCAAGGACAGGCTTCAATTACATTATAATATTTCAATCTATTTCGTGTTAGCAATACAATTGCAAATATAGATTTGCTAAATGTCTAAAATTTCTTTCCTAGAATGACATTCTCCAGGCGTAAATGCCCTAACACTAAATGTTTTGTCACAAGTACCACGCATTCAGTGATCTCTGAAGCTCCTCAATTTTCTTGTGGTTGAATTTCTGAATCTCCAATGGAGTGTCTTAAAATTAATTTATTACTATCATTATTCGAAATATTATTTCAGTATATTTCTTTGCACCTCAAGCCCCTCATTCGACAACTTCGTCCGTATGTTGTTTGATTATTTTATTACAAAACATTAGTACTAACGAGCTAAACTAATGAAATTCCGAATTGGATTTTAATTTCTTTATGTTTATTTACAGTTCCAAGATTAATTTGTATGAAACTGTAAAATATCTTTCGTATGAAATAACGTATTAAATGTTTGTTTATAAATTAGTGTTTCCAATACCAGAATGGCGTTATAGAGCAAGAGAAATAATTGATTCGAGTTGTCTTGTGAAATTAGTTTATTTTGTGTTTTGGAGCAACCTTTCATAGTTTCCAAGGTGAGACCTCGTTTATTGTACTCTCAAAACTTCGAAACGTCTGCCAGTCGGAATAATTTTCGTTTCCCGGAAATAAGCATCTATTACTCTATGAAATACAGGACATAAATTTGAAATCATTTTAAATATCTTTGGCCTCTGTAATTAGACTTTGTATGGTCCAAATTTCTAAATAATTGGAAAGAACATAGCCTTTTACCTATTAAATGCAAAATTTGAATACTTTATTTTTGTTATTATCCAAGTTTTTGAACATCGAACCTTAATACGTATTCAACAACAAAGTTTACCATTTTGGTATTATTTTCGGGAAAAGAGAACTTTGTTGGATAAACGCGCATATTTCATTGTCTTAGACAAATATGATTTCAAAAGTTAGTTCTTCTTTGAAAAATCAAACATCGTACTAAACTTATTTTTCTTTCTCATATACGTTCTTGCAAAGTAAATTTCGTTTATTTGCTATAAATGTGAAAGATCTGAAAATGTTCCGGGATAAAAGAAAAAACAGACATTTATAAGAATGAATTAGATAAAACGGATTTTTAATATTGTACAAAACAGTTCATCTAAATGCATTTTATTTTTATTGCAATTCATTTATAAAATTTTTACAAAACGATAAAAATTGAGTTGGTTGTACATAAATTTTGGTAATATTCTTCAGTCGAAAAACTTGGTATTTCGTAACCCCATAATTCAGAGAACTTTTATCAATTCAGTATTGATTTAGCGGTTTTCTCAGAGTGTCCATAATAATAGTAAAAACAATAGTAATTCTCTTCTTCTAAACACACACCTACAGTCGGTTTTCAGAGCGTCTGCGTAAAGGAGGCTTCCGTATTTACGTTTCATGAGTAAAAGTTTTGGACACCAGAAGGAATTTTATTTATAGGTGTGAAACTTAGTAACTTTGCTGCGATGAGCATAAGATATTCATGGAGGGGCTAATCAGTTGAGGTGGTTCCAAACGAATTTTACAGTGATGGAATGGCTTATAAAAAGATTTTGGCTAATATTTGACTATACAAATTAAATCATTTTACTGTAATTACAAATTTGTAACTCCAAAGTAAGATATTTTTTGTGAGACAGTTCGTAAAATGATATATTTTTATTGCATTTCAGATAATTGTGAGTATGAAGGTAAAAAATCAAAATTTCTTCTTATTTATCATACGAATGAAGAATTAACTCAAACCACTGTCGTTTAATACACATTTCTGCTATAAAAAGTGTTGTTTTTATTATATATCAACCCATCTAAGTAAATGTAGGCGAAACTTTCGATAATGAGCATTCACTACGTTAGTGTTTTAAATACCTATGATGACCATAATATATCTGACAAACCCCCGGAGTGTTTAAACAGGTAAAAAACTGTTCAACAGTTTTAAGTACTGTTTGTATTCTTTTTTCTTTGTTTAAACGTACATAATTATTTATATTTCAAAATTAATTACTTCCTGATAAACTGAACACAAAAACAAAATTAAGAGAAATTGTCTCTCAACGTTTTCACCATTACTGCAACTTACAGAAAACAAGTTTCAAAGGGTCCTTGATCGGAATTGATGGGATGGTCCCTTGCTTGCTTCGGGAGAGTAAATTAGTTTATTGTCCTCCACGTGGTCATACGCAGTTTGTACTGCTTTTTTGACAATAAATTTATTATTATTATAAACAACAACACTCACAGAAATAACATTCATATTTATCTTCCTTGATCTCTTTTGGAAAAAATATGTATCACATGATGGTTTACCCGCCCCAAAAAAAATTCACATACAGACATACTAGGCAGCTTTGAGTGTCTGCGTCAGGGTGGTTTCCGTATTTATGTTTCACAGATAAAAGTTTTGGGCGTCAGAAGCACTTTTCTTTATAGATGTGAAACTCAGTAACTTGACCTATTCTATTAGGTATTAGCTCCTTTCTATGCGCATAAAACCTGTCTGAAGGGCCGCAACACTTAAGGTGAAGGAATAAGGAGTGTGAAGTGTCAAGTGGTTGGAGGAGTGTGAGGATCTGGGGTAGCATTGTTCTCAAGTACATGAGGAGCCCGGTCGAAAACTTCAAGTCCAACCCGGAAACCCATTCCCTCTCGATGTCATAGGACGTGGAGAATAGATGCTAAGGTTATGTCAAGAATTTGGATGTGAACATAACATTGGGCACAAAAACCAGTTCGATGTACGAAATCAGTTTTACATAGTTCTGCAAAACTGTCAACGATGTCGTCGTGCTCTGGTAAAGTGGGAAAATAAAAGTTTAAATTTGGACATTTTTCATGCTTCACTCGTCCTCTGTGGGGAAGCTACTATTGCTTGCGCTCCAAAACTGGGTTGGTGTCGTAACTCGCGAGTAAAAGATCCATTTTAGCAAAATACGTTTTATTCCAAAGGTTCTGTTTCAGGTGTGTCCGTTTCGATTCTGGATTGCTGTGAAGATTGAGGAAATACTCGTGGACTTGCCTCTTGGCGCACCTCCCCAAGGTGGATGATATTCGAGAGGGCGTCATGAGTTATGGATGATTCTTCTTGAATCAACTACTTTTTTCTCACTCAATAAAGGATATAATTTATTTTTAACCAGTGAGAATTATTAACAATTTACCTAGGTTTTGATGGTCGCCTACCACTTTGGAATAGAACAGAATATTTCCAGTATTACTATTATATGACTTCCTCTTCAGAAATATCCAACATTCTTACTATAATCGTATGGAGACGTAACTAGATTGTTACGAAATTTAACGACCTCTTTTAGACAAATTACTATATTTTAAGACATTGCGTTTCAGTCAGAATTACGGCGTAAATCAGGTGTTACCATAAATAATGCAGAATCCTATTACGCAGTAGTGAAATAGTCGTAAAGTGTTAAATTGTTATTAGGTAGTAGACTTCGTGTGATAAGAAATGTCCAGTCGTTTTCCATCACAACAGGAAATCAGAGTATATTGTCAATGTGATGACGAAAATGCATTCAACTTTGAGATAGAGCACGCATCGAAAAGTAAACAACGGGGGAATAAATATATGATGGCCCGATCGAATGGGTTGTCATTATAAGCAATAAACGAAAATACCCATGCTATTACTTCCAATAGAACTTTCAAATTGGTATGTTATATGCAACCAAAGTACCACTAGAAATCAATCATACAGGAAACGTTGGATGATGCATTGCCTGAGGGAACAAAAATTTGGTATTATCTTGTACTGAATAGAGTAAAACACACAGACAATGTTGAAATATTACTACATCCTGCAGTGATGTGACGGGTGACTAAGTTCTCTAATGATTATGTAACTGACTGTTCCAACTTCGGTGAAATATTAGAACCGCATGCTTTTAGAATCAGCCACTCACGGAAAATACGAATAGTTGAGTGCTGACTCTACAATAACCCTAATGACTCTAGGATCGCAAGGAAGGTCAAAACTTGACTTCATCGGGCATCTAATTCTTTGAAACTCCATAGAATAAAATACATGAGAATTAGGTATTAGGGTTGGTCTAATAAACCGATCCGACCGAAACATTTTCGGTTTTCATCGGGTCGAGTTGATTTGGGGTTGTGAAGTCAGTTAAAATCTATTCCGAAGCCCGATTGTGTAATTTAAACTATGTCTTTTCAGATATTAACTGAAACGGTGTATTTCCTATATATTTGTACAAATTCTTATATATTTGTAACTTCCATGTCGTTCTATTTCCTTCATGGTAGTTTCTTGATCAATTTCCAAGCTTTCCGTTCTTTCTAGCTTGCCTTTTTTTATTACTGTTTTCGCATATTTGTCAATTCTAAATCTCATCCCAAGACCATCGCTGTATTCATTCTGTTTTAAGCATGCCCAGTAGCTCATCTTCATTTTTGGCAAATATCTTGAGATCATCCATGTAAAAATTATGGGTTATGCTCTTGTGTTTCTTTAGAACAAAATTCTCGATAAAAGGAAGAGACACATACCAAACAAAAGGGGAGATAATGAATCCTCTTGGAATATTCCTCTTTTTATGGGTATTGGTTGAGTTCCTTCATGTCCGTTATTGGAAATCGAGACCAAACGTGCGCACCATTTGGTCATAGAATCTCTGCATAATTGTTTGAGACGTTCATGTACCCCATATACTTCCATGAGCTTTACAATAAGTCCATGAAGTACACTGTCAAAGGTCTTTTCATAGTCTACCCAAGCTACCGCCAAATTTCTTTTCTTTCTCTTTATCTCCTGCAAAAAGATTTTGTCTATTGGTAAAATCTCTTTACATCTAAATATTCGCCTTCTGCATCCAATTTGTTCCAAAGGTATTATTTCGTTTTCAGAGAAGTGTTGATACATTACATTTGCTATAATTGATGAAACCAGTTTGTATGTGGTTGACAAACATTGGTCTAAAATTCTTAGAGTTGTCTGTGGATTTGCTCTTGGGAATTATGTATGTTACTCCCTCTGTCATCCATTCGGGGATAGATTCAGTGCAATTTAAAATTCTGTGTATTGGTTTCAGGAGGTGAGGGTATAGTCCAGTGAGTCGTTTAAGCCAAAACCATTGTAGTTTATCCACTCCTGCGGATATCTCCAGTGAGAAAGGGGAAGGAAGAATAATTACTTGCACATTCATTCCCTTTAGGAGAGTCTCAGAAGAAGATTCTGGTAAAGTAAAAATTAATCTCATGAAACTAAGTAACAGCACATTTTTCTCGTCTACGATAGACAAATAAAACAAACTTTGAATCACACTCATACAATGTCTCGTTTCCGAGATAAGATTGTTACTCAGAAAATGATGTGTATTACCGACAATGTTAACCCTTGATATATATTTCATAGATTTTATTTGGTTAAAATAATGTATTAGATAGTTTTACTATATATTGTTTCTATTGCTGACACTAGAGAATTAATTTTTGCAAAATTACCAATTCCCGTCCCCTTTAGACCTTTAACTAATTAAATGATAATGTATTTCTAAAATTTATGCCAGTCTAAAATCAGCTAGAATAAATCTCCGTCAATGTTTTTCGGTTAAACACTTCGTCAATTTCTGTTTGTATTTTATATTGTAGAGTGTTTGTAATTTTTTCAATATTTTACGTTTATTCATATGTTCATACACCGAAATGTGTTTCATTTTAAGCAACTGAAAAAAAGAAATCCTAATGCCTACAGTGCTTTTGATTACTTGACATTATTTTGAAATTGAAATTTTTCACAAGAATACTTTCTAAATACTGCACATAAAGTGATGGAAAAATGCTTCAAGAGACAGTTTTGTGTACAAAGAAATATTTGACATACTGCTTTTGTCGTATCTTAGTATAACTAAGAGTTAAACAGTAACATAATTGAACTCCCATGCGAAGCCGGGCCAGGAAGCTACTATAAAATAACCTAACTGGATAACCACATTAAAATTCAGTATATTCTCTATAACTTTCCCAGAGGAAGTTTTTTCCGGATCCAAAAGTTAAAAAGTTATTTATGCGATTTCATTTCAAGGATATTATTTAAAATAATGTTAAAATAAAATATTGTTTAACATAATTGATACTTTTTCTCGCGCAATTAGTTTTCAAAACTCCTCCTGAAGTAATTAGTTTCATATCAATTTTGTAGTATTGATGGGTGGTTTGTCGAAATGAACGCAGTGAGGTATTTCGATTCAGCAAGGAACGTGGTAGCACTGAGGGGATTGTTGTTTTTTTAAATCCAAAACTGGACAGCGTTTTTATCGATGATTTCTTCGCTGCGTTTGTCTATGCTTTGAATGGTAACTCAACTTTGAATGGTAACTTTAAAAGAGTGAATGCCATCTATGGAACGGGACGTCGCGTCGTAGAAATGTGATTAAATTGTGTTTAATTCGTCTATTTCACACGAGAAAAATGAGCTGTCTCTTAATAATGATAGAATAATGGTTAATTTTATAACAATATGTACTAGGACTTTGAACTGGCAAATAGGAAAAAATTGACCACAAGAGATAAGGAAAGGTGGAACTACCTGTTAGTGCCCCTTCCGAGAGGGTTTCCTCCACAAAGGTAAAGGGATTTGGGATTTTTTGGCACATTTTGTCGTGTGGGATTTCTTTGCTGAGGGTTTTCTTCACAAATCCGTTTGACCCGCCTCGATGCCCACCCCCATTAGGTATACTACTCACAAACCTGCAATTACATCACATAATAGACCCTCCCTCAAGTCTTTATAGTAGTAATATTTCATTAGTAAGTTTAAATTAAGCATTTCACGTAGCGAAAAAATTAAAATCAACGCTCGATCATGTTGCCTTCACATGTAATGGAACTTTCTTAAAGATTGACCATGCATGGTCAACCAAATTGAGGGCGTAACATTAACATTCCGGTAATAGTGTTTCTCGTAAATGTAGAGACGTACCATGTTTTTGGATTAAAACATCGTCAAGAAAGCAAACACTCACTCGAAATAATTATACATTCTTTAATTTAGTTCTTCGATCATTTGAAAATTAAAATGAATATCGGATCTTCATCCCAACCAACCTAGACGCTAATAAATTTACATTAGTGTAAATGTGGTAAGATTTATATGAATATCTTCTCGCACAGTCATGTTTTATAGGACCCGATGTGTAGTACACACTTCATCAAGCAAAAAGAAATCTATACGATGTTATTCTTCTTGGAGAAATCTTGTAAAAAATTTAAGCATTTGAATCATGTGGTCATATAATGGCAAAATATCATATAATATATTAGTTTGGAGTCGTAATTAAAATCTACATCCTAATATTACTTTTCTAGGTAACATTGCAATTTAATAAAGAAAACTATTTGAAGTGTTATTTTATAATTATAACATAAATAAACAATAACATCACTCATGCCGTGTTAAGTTCACTACTTCATAGCAATATGATACGTACATAACGTAACAAATTTGATTTTAATTCGGGTGAACTCACTTGTCTATATCACTCTATCTAACAGATAAATTTATGAAATATATTATAGTGTTCAAATACGATAGCGATATCTTTGTATTCATTATTTTCAATATAATGTGAGACAATATGGATATGTTTTTAGTAACTGGATTTCTCGTATCCTCTTTATTAAAGAGAGAAGAAACTTGTACGATATTGTTCCACAGTCAGAAACCTTTTATGTAAATTGGGGCTTAAGAATAGGGTGGTTGGGTGTTGGCAAGTTCTGGAAACACGGTTTGGGTGGTAGCGCTCAGCGATTATCTTTCCTTAGATTTCGTTCCTGCTCTGAAACTATCCCATTAGGGAAGATTAAATTTTATGAACATTTGGTAGTACAGTTACCTCTGCTTCATATAATACGCATTGAGCCGTGTCTGCCAAAATTTAAAATTGTGAGTCGTACAAAACTCATTTTTCATCAGAAGAAATGAAAGAACGAAGCGATGTTAGGTGAAATCTGTTAAGAAAAGACTAATCCGCCACCGAAAATTCGCACATTTAAAAAATAAGTTACATAAAGGTGTGTTAAGAAAGAAATTGATCACAAATAGAAAAAAGAAAAGTGTTTTTCATGTGTGCTAATGCAACGTAAAAATATTCAGATCTTGTCGTTTCAAAATTCTCTTTACAATGTGAGTTGTTAATAAGGAGCTTTGTGAAACATTTGAAAATCTGTTTTGATAATACGCAAATGCATAGAATACACGACGTCATTGGTCGTAGTTTATTGTGTTCAAGTCCCAACGTTCTTGTTGACTCTCCATTTTACCGAGAACCCACAATTGAGTGCCTTTTCGTCAAATTTTAAGAATGCTGACCATAATCCACTGAATTAAACAATTTTGATAGAATATATTTCACTTACGGTCAATAACTACTGTCTCTGTGGAACAGCAGATGACAATAGTTAGTGAGAGATTAAAAAATTCTCTTTTAAAATAACGATGAAATTCTGTCATTAACACACCAGTTTTACATTTAAACTATGACTGACTATGTCGTTGGGTGTTCTAGATTATCAACAACTGTATAAACCGGGCATTATGGTATACATTTACCGTCACTTGATTAATCGTCATTAATCTTAAATTCGGCACTCTTAAGAGATTTTAGAGTACAGCAATAGTTAAGCAATGTGTCGAAGAACACAAAACGACCCGCATTTTTGGGGGTCGATTATGAGTAAAGATATAATTCCGTTTATAAAAACGTACTGAATAATATTTAATTTTGAAATTTAAGCTTTCGTGAAATGTTGTGTGATATCGACTCGGAATAACTGTTATAATCTGCATCTGACGTATCGCATCAAACGAAAAATATACCAGAAAGCAAGTTATTATAGGCACTAAAATTTGATACAAAAACTACGCAGGAAGACTTTTCCTTTTAAAAAATGTAAATTTTTATTCTTATTTTATATCCTGTCCTAGGTACCAACACTAAAATTTTCGAGCGCATCTCTTCAATAGCAACTTCCCTGAATGTTCTCTATCTCTTGCAGTGCAGGGTATGTGAGTCGATGACGCGGCTACCGTTCTCAACAGAGCCTTCCTGGTGTAGCGCCTATTTCACTTTCGACGCTCCGCGAAATTAGGCACCCTGCGGCGCCCTGAATCGTCGTCCTTATCGCCCCGTTGACGATGTCGCCGTTCTCTCTTCCTCCCCTCTTTCACTCCTTGAAGAAGAGTAGACATCTGCTGTGACGACGGCGCGGCGGCAAGACAACGGCTATGCTCCTTGATCTCCAACGACATGGCAGGGTGATTCTCGGAGCCACCACTCACATGGATACCTGACCTATTCGTCTCTGGAAGTCGTGGCAGAAGTAAAAATGAGCCGATATAAAACAAGGTTTGCCCCCTTACCTAGGTTCGTCAGTAGTTATTGAAATATTTGAGCGATTGTGAGTGACATTCCGTACTCTTTATTCAATAGTGACTACTCCAGTCTAAATACTGGGACAATTGATTAAGCCTGAGGGAGAAAGCTAAATGACTCGGACATGTGTTACTTGCTCTCCATTTTCGATTTGTACGTTCATCAGCATACATAATATTTTGCGTTAAAGTTCGATAAAATGCAGGAAAATAATATATCTCCGATACATTTCCACATCAGTTTACAATTTCTAGAACTTTGTTTTCCTGTCGTTCTGCAATTTATTTTTTTAAATTTGGTACATTGAAAGTGTTATTATTGGGGGAGATTTGAACTAGGCGCTGGTTTCTCCATCTGATGGAACCTGCTAGGTGTAACACTAGAAGCGTCAACATCTTTGTTTCAGTTTCTGTGCTGATTTCATTTTCAGATAATTTTTCTACTTTCATTTTCAGAAAGTGGATTTGGCACGTGTGTAATTTAACCCCTTATTTACATACTCACGAGTTACTATAAGTTATTTTGGAACGAATGGGACAATCCAGCGATATATTTCTTTTTCACTGTTTTCGTTCCGGTCAAAGTGGAAAAATTGCGAAGGGGAAAGTTTTCGTAGATGACTTGGCACAGATCAATTTCATTGACACTGCAGATGAGGAAGCACTGAGGTTGGAGAAAGAACTGCTATAAAACAACTTATACCATATAAAAAAAGAATACAAAAAAAGGATTGTGAGTGAATAAGTAGAATCAAGATTACGCTGCAAGAAATAAGACTTCATATTGGCATGAGAAATAGAAGTCTCGAGTGGTGAGGAAGAAGAAAACTGCTTGTGAATTTATTTCTTAGAAGTTTTTAGTAATTCCAAGCCCGTAAAAATTAAATTAAATTAAATGAGCTCGTTTCAAAAGATGGGCTCACAAGACAAGTATCAAGGAGAATCCACAATTTTTGTTTGTGTTAATTGCAGTAGATGATGAATCTTTCATTTAAAATTTTGTTCCATCCTCTAATTAAAGAACAAATATCATTTATAAAGAAACTTGATTTACTACTTGTCTTACAACATTTCAAATGTGTGTGAAATTTGCTTGACGCACCAAGGTTCGGTGCCAACCGGATAGTCATCACGACTTCGATCGTGGAAACCTTGGAGAAAATTTGTCCTTTCCCAATATTACTTCTTTCCTCCAGTAGGAACGATTTTCGAGTGATCCACTTGCAAAACTATTAACATAGCTTATACTGTGTTAAATTGGAGGATTAGACGAGGAATACGCATTAAAAATATTTTTAAAGATGTGCCTGGAAAATGCACAAAACTAAAGAAAAATGCGCAAAAAACACTACTTGACCTCCTCTTTGAAGAAAAATATCATTTATTTAGATGTACAAAGTTTGGTATAGGGGTGTTAAAATTATTTCTCTGAAAATGTTCTCAACCCAGGGGTAATCAAATTTCGGAAAACTAAAACACATATGTGAGAACGTCAAAATAGGTACGGGAACCGAAAATTCGCAGTAAATATGAAATTGTACTAAATAACGCAAATTTTACAATCCTCAAGAGGAAAGGAAATGACAAAACAGACACAACTACCGACTATCCGACCATCCTGCTGTGACCTCCTTCAGGGGTGTCAGAGGCCAACTCGGTGTCGTACACTTCTGGACACTACGCAGAGTACGACAGCAACTTTGGTCTGTTCGAATATGACATCCTGAAGAAGCCAAAACCAGAATGAACGAAATCTTGGTAGTTCTGTCTACTGAGAAGCGGCTTGTCCTGGACGGCAAAGTAAGTTGTAGATTTTAACTTCCAGAATAAACTTCCTTTTTTATACTAAAACGCAGACTTAGATAAATGTATGAGGAAGTTGATGCAATGGCTTTGCACCACTAGCTTCCTATTTGTAATATTTCTCAGAGTGGAGTGGAGTTCAATAACTGTAAATCACTAGACACTTTCGTTTATCCTGAAGTAATACAAAAACAAAACACTTTAACTTATGTTATCGTATAACAAGTCATATTGTCATACATTTTCAAGTATATGGTTTTCTTTTTATGTTCGGCTTTCACGAGTAACGAAAGTTTCAGTATTACTCATCGATCTACCGTTTACGTCACGTCGGTTGCAAAGTTGAAAAGATTGTGGTTCTTTAAACGTTTAAAGAAAAAAAATATGGAACTACAACGTCGAGAACTGGAACGCCTGAAACATTTGTGAGTAACACCTTAGATATGTCAGAATGTTACTAAAATTATTAATTTTCAAAGTCTCTATAACACTTAGAATTAAATTTTCAAACGCGTTGAAAAAAAAATTTCAAAGCAACAATTCCACTTAGATAATTGTAATCATTCTCATAAGTATTATGTTATAAACAATAAAAAATTACAAACAATATTCGTAATGAATATAAGAATATCTCTGAATATTCCATCAATAATTACATTTTAGACATACGAAATTCAGCGTGTTTTGTGTTGCTAGTGCAGGTGTTTTGTTTATTCTTAGATTGCTTTCTGAACTCATGAAGCATTTTTCTCTCCATAATTTTTATAAAAAGGAGAGTATAGACTTGCCTCCGTCCAAATAGTACAAACGTTCAATTTTCCCGGTTACGCCTTCAAAATAGTGGACTGTAGCATTCAAGATTAATGGTTATTGTACTAAATCATTCAGAGTGAAAATATTATCTGCGATTTGAAAACTCAAGCATATTCTATATCTATTTTTACAGATGTTTTCTCCGTCTTGTATTAAAGTATTTAAACGTTTGCGACACATAATACGACTCAAGCCACAACCACAAATTAAGTGTCCAAGCATCATACCAAATGATTTGATGAAAAATATGTTTTCCGACTTAACACTTAATGATGAATGTTCCATGAAAAAAGGATAAATGGTTATATTTCTGATTAAATTGGAGGTAAAATATTTCTAACAATAGAAATCATCGGCAATAAAAACTATTTTGCATACAATTTTACGACATAAAATGTTGAAATTATTTGTATTTAATGTTCTGAGAGATAATTTAACTTGATCTCCAAAATCCTTTTTCTAGTTTCGTTCGTTAATAAGATCTGATAATTTACATACTAATTTTTTAACGAATCTTTTGGGGTGTAGTTCTGTAATTTCGATTAGATCATTTTAAATTATGGTTTTACAATTTATTTGATTTGTTTGGTTATGAATGAAATTCGACATGGAACTTTTAACTTATGAAATGATATGAATTTTCTGATAATAAATTTATTAAATTATACATGTGCGACCAATATTTGTCGTAAACATTGAGAAACAGAGAGATCTGACTCAAAGGATGTCTTCAACGCAATGAAGATATTACCTCATCACTCTTGCAAAAATAATTAACACTTTAATTTATTCAATCTATGCATCACTTTATTGGGTCTTATTTTTTAATGGCGAGTATGACTCAATATTTATTGAATTAATTATTAAGAAATTTAAAATTATGAAAGGAAAGTTAAAGAATTATAATTGAGTTATACTATTATTATTATTATTATTATTATTATTATTGTTGTTGTTGTTGTTTTAAAAAACCTGGAATGACTATGTTGGGTACAGGGGATATAGTGTACGAATAAAAAAATAAATAAATATTGTACTAATTTGAATGCATTTAGAGATAAGTGAATTTGTCAAGTAATATGTTCTATAGTTAGCAAACAAAACTCAAAATTCATCACTGTCCTGATCTGTAATAATATCATAATTTGCGGAATTAGTGTGTATTGTAAAATTATTTATCATTTAACTACTTTCTATACTCAATATACTATATCCAACAATAATCCAATTATTTACATTCTAAATGATGTATGACCTTTTAACCTATATCATTACTGGAATTGAAGTTAGTTGTGCAAACAATTGCATTCCTAGTCCACATTGTTACAGCACTCGCGGATTAGTCATTTTTTAGAATGTCATGTGAGAGGAATAATATTCATCGCAATAGGAATAATATTCATCGCAATAGGAATAATATTCATCGCCCCAGAGTGTCAACCACTCTTTGCCAAAAAGGACTTTATCATTCGGGAATCGTTCTATATAATTCCCTGCCCAAGAATATAAAAGACATTATGAAATTGAATATCTTCAAATCCGCGGTTAGAAACTACCTCCTGCACCAGTGCTTCTACACTGTAAAAGAATTTATTGATTTTAATAAAAGTTAAATCCGTCTTGTACTTCATCACGCCATTGCTGTAGCACTTTTTAAA
>NNCF01125998.1:774787-828351 GCA_002313205.1 Laupala kohalensis
AAATTAGTTTATTGTCCTCCACGTGGTCATACGCAGTTTGTACTGTTTTTTGACAATAAATTTATATAAAATTTATTAGCCAACTACAAATGACGAGGAAACTATTAACAAACATTGGTTCGAGTTCAATTTGACTCTTCGTGTCTCCAAGAGATGTCTCCCACGTGTATCCGTGATTCACGGTCCACAATGTATGAATCGCAATTGCCAGAAGAATTAGATGATAACTATTACACTTGTTTTTCTAATTATTTGTCTGGTAAGCTTTTTTTTAACTGTCTCATTTCGAGAAAACCAATATAACTTTTTTTGCTTTTTTAAATTTTATTTACTTGTAAGAAAGTAATAATAATAGTAATATAATGCATTTTATTTAAAAATAATTCATTTCTCAACATGCTCCCCAAACATAACGAGACAAAATTTAACGGGTCTAGAATATGTACTGTTTTGGGAGAAAAATGGGAAATTTGTGAGACTAAATTTTATGGAGAAGCTTTAGGACTTGACGTAAATAAAATTGAACTTTATGGGCTTTGGGGATTAGATATAGATATGATTAGATACAGACTAGGATTTTCAGCATTTTCGATCTGATTAAAACAAGTTCCGATTGCGCAAATACATCTTGCACTTTACACTGAATCTGTAAATGAAAAGTTAAAATTCGATTTTATCTGAAGGGGTGAGCATGAGTATTATAACTGATTGAGCTTAAAATAGTACGAGAAATTTTTGGATGAAGTTTATTTTTCGTAGAACTTAAAGACCTCTGAATTATTACAGAATCACAAGGTACCACTATACTTCTGTAAACATTATTCATGAATGTATAAGGAAGTGTACAATATTTCGTTATAATTTTTTTTCGTAAAACTCATGTTTATGAATAGTTTTATAAACTTTTGTTTTCATTCTATTCAAATCCCTTCAGAGTTAGAAACATGACTTTTGCCATGAGCTGTGTGTCACATTCTCTGCTTCGATTTTAGTCAATATTTCTTTTCACGTGACATCTTTATTAATAATTATATTTCAACAGATTTCGGACTGCCCTAAGGACTTTTCATTTCATTTGCTCATTAATTGAAATTGTTTTTAAGCAAAATATTGTATGTGACATTTATTATTTTAAACAAATTTAAAATTTAAAAAGTATGCTTTTCGATTATATGTGATACTCTGAAAAAATCTATATTCTTCCTAGAAATATTTAATATTTCAAACATGATTATTTTATATTTGTTCTACAAACAAAAAATATGTATTTGGAAGTTTCAAAATATTTATGATTATATTTTAGTATTACACATCCCTTTGCGGATTAAAATTAAACAATACAATTTTTTTACTTTAACCTTCCCTCACTGAAGAAGAAATTCTTGTTAAATATTAAATATGGTTTTATAACATTTTGTCACGTAATATTGTATGTTTAACCTGATTTCAACTCATACAATAAACTCGTGATCATATTGTATTACATTTTTGCTATTTGCTTGAATGGAAAATAAAGCGTAGATCAGAAATACGTTTGGTGTGATTTTGAAAATTTTTGTGTCACTTCTATTATATTAACAATACTTATCATAATCAATATTAATTTTATTATGTCCTTTGATATACTCGAATTACTTACGAGATAAATATTTAGAAATATTTTTCTTCAATAACGTACTGTTACGATATCTATCCTGTCAAATGGTAACAATTATGCTGGTACATTTTTCAAGCATTGGAAAAATTATTTCCTGGTGGAAGGAATTGGTATCCATGTTCGACATGAGATCATTGAAAGGTTTTTATATGAACAGTGACTGCAAAATTAGTGGAAATATAAGTGCACAAAAATATAGTAATCGGAGTGATTTTAAGTTTTAATCGATACTTATGAATCCTATTCGACATATTGTCAAAGGTCATTATTCTTTGAAAGTGCACTGAAAGAGTAAACGCTCGAAAGTTACATTAAACCGTCCTGGAACATCACAGATTAACTGGAAATCGCATTACGTGCGTCAATCAGCAATTAAATAATTAAATCAATATTATTTACGGTTGACATCATTCTCTTGGAATTAGCACTACAAAATCACAAATTCCGAAGGTTTTTAAAGTTAATCCTTTTGAAAACATTCATCAAAATGTTTGTAATCTGTCTGGTCTTATATTTCTTATATTAACAAATAATTTAAACTTGTTTGTAACGAGTGATAAAGGTAACGAGACGTAAAAAAAACATTAAAAATATTTATTAGGAATATGATCACTATTACATACCACGACATTGTGCATCTCAAAGAACATGGATACAGAGTATGAACTATGCACTGGAGCGAAATTATTACTTAAACACAAGGGTATTATATTTACTGACAAACTGATGATAGGAATTTTTAATTAATGAGTAAATTTTTCAAATAATTATGATAGAGTGTTTTCTCAATAAGAATTGCTACACTGAGAGGTAAAAAAGGTGGGAAATTTAACCGAGATTACTAGTAAAACACCCTTACGGAAATTGACTTTGGGCGAATTGTCTGAAACTTTGGTATTTTGTAGTTAGTTCCTTGCTGTTCCAATGTCCTTATTGGCGTAATGCAACAAATCATTGAATCCGGATGTTTCTCTAGTTACAATCATACAGTGAGGCCAACTTGTTGCTTTGAAAAGTACGGTCTACATTGAATGAATATTTTTCAAAATATAAACATGAAGTCAAGATGTGGCGATTACTCAACATGATCTACAGCAAAATTCTGGCAAATCCCGCAGTGGAACTCGAACTCGAACGTTACCAACATTACTACTGTGACATTCACTCCAACGTTCTAAATTGAAAATTCTCTCTTTGTTTAGTATTAAAGTTTGCAACAAATTTCATAATGACTGCAATGTACTTAATATAGATATCTTGAAATAGTAACCTGAGTGTCTACCTCAAAAACTCTATTAAAATTTTAATTTCGTGGCATTTCGAAGCATTTTGGGTGATATAATCACTTGACGTATCTTGGCAAATCTTGTTCAACACTTTAATCGCGTATCCTCACAATTCCTGGATATATTTTCCTCAGAGTATTTGACCAAATTCAATGTAGTGTTTTCCAAGAACAATGTGTTAAAATAAATCTGGAACTGTTTGTCAATATTCATAAGAATTCAATTTCTCCCTTACTTCGTCGTCAATCTTTAGAAGGTGTACCAATTTTTTTTTGTTTAAGTAGATAGTGTGATTGAATGGCTCTCGGTGTAGACTGAACACAACAAACTTAAGAAACACATAATTTTCCTTTGAAGCAATTAATTTAAATGGTAAATAAAAAGTTCTACTTGCAAGGTCATTATATTATGTTATAAAATGTTTAAAAAAACGTTTTTTAAAGAAATTTCCCTTAACAGATGAAAACATCTAATTTATAATTTCTTTTTATGTTGAATATTTTCATTGCACCAAATAAATAAGAGTTTACATTGAATTATAATTCCTAGAAATATTTTGATTAGAAAAACTTGTTAATAAGTCTGAGGGTAAAAGAAAACAATTCTTGTAACATGACGTCTAGATTTCAAGGTTTCTATGACCACATCTGCACTAATTGTATTAATATCATTTTGAATTTTTTGAAGCATGATAATATTTTTAATTTCAAGTCTCTGTGACCGAAATTTTTCAGTCCCTTACAATAACTATATTTCAATTGTGGAAGCATCATTGGACCGAAGGTTATGTTTCACTGAAATATTAATTTCACTTATTGAACTCTATTTCATAAGTATACTTTTATGCTAAAGAAGGCATCAATGCGTGACTGGTCATTTCTTAACATTATTGGATCACTTGTACTAAATCATTCCAGTGAGCTCGCATCTCTTCCCTAGTGGTATGGGAAGAAACAGCTCTCTAGTTCTAGGATTCACCACTAGATGACGACACCTATTGTATCTGACGACTAAAGTCTAACGGCTGTTTACTCGGGAGAATCCCCAAAAACAAATCTAAAACAAGTCAAATTCTTACAATGATGATGAGTCTATGTTATTGACTCGGCGCAGAGGACCAGTGACGGATTGTCCTGCGAATAAATATCATGGCGTGGATTCTCAGCTCTGAATGTACGCAAATAGCACTTTTTTTTATTAACAGTCTCCTTTGAAAGATATCGGCAATGGGTGAAGGAAACAAGAATTATACTTAAGAATTATTTCTATCGGTCGTTTCACGTTTGGAAGTTGAAAATAAAATTGATAATAAAATTATTAATACAACGTAACGACAAAATTACTTTGCTAGAAATAGCGTTGGTGGACTGTTTGAAAAAGGCGAAAAGTAATACAAGATTAGGAATCAAGTGTCTGCAATTTCATGAAAATTTCAATTACAATTTTAATTCAATTATAACATAATTTCACAGATCTCAAGATGATTAAAATGTTATGAGAACCATTTCTTTTGTATTCGTGTTATTAAATAAGGTTCTGATAAATGATATATCCATAATTGTCTCCTTTAATGTAATTATTGTGGGAACAATTTTACAAATGCTGTTACTTCGCATGATTCAACCAGTTTATTTCATGCAAGTAATCTCACACAATAAGTACCCCGAATTCAAGTACACCGATGCTAGCATATCTCGAAAGAAAAAAAACGGGTTTTATTATCTGTAATTTTTGTTCGGTTTTGAAGAAATATTAAAATGAGTATTGCGAGGGATATATGTAAACATTATGGAAAATGTGAAACTTTGAAAGACGTGTCGATTCAAAGTGAAAGTCGCAGAACATGTGATCTCCAGGAAAGCAATGAATGTGGAAAACGAAATGCAGGATACAACGACCACATGAAAGGCTGCAGAGATTGTTTTGAAAGGATCAACAAACTTCCGAACGCTGTGGGAAAGTGTGCGAGCGAGTTCAAATTTCATAGCGCAGAAAACGGCGGCAGCTACCTTGCTCTCCGGGAAAGCATCCGAGATCGGAACGATTTCGGGGAACGGCCACCCGGTGAGTCAAGAGGGGGAGGGGTTTCAGTGGAGATCGGATCGGTAGCATCGGATTGCACATTATCTCCGGCGCCGTACGGTGGAATGAAGGAGGAGGCTGAGGCAATTTGGAACTCGAGCACGAGTTAGCGTGAACGGAGGCGCCGGCTACCATGCGCCACGCTGACAGTGACGCCGCTAGGGTTCGGAACGCGGCGGTGCTGGTAGTGGCGCACTGCTGCAGATACAGACCGACTGGGTGGTGAGGAGGTGGGAAGGTGAGGCGGCGCGACGTGGTGGAGGAATGAAAGCGCCGTGTTTTTGTATCAGTGAGAGAAATTCATCACGGGAACTCGCGCTTATTTGCAATCATGCGCACTTTGTACCACTGTGAAATGCGGATGAAACATTGTTCATTTAAGTTTTGGATTAGTAGCAATAATAAGATCCTTGTGACAACTATCGGATATCAATCTGTCCGAATGCAATGAATTATATTCTCGACACATTACTATTTCTTTACAACAACAATGTCACGAAGGTGATCCAATATTACGTAATGTTGGTAACAAATAATACTGAAGAGAGATGAATAAATATATTTGTTGGTACTGCGCCGTTTTTCAGCAGTTTGGTATTTTCTCGTTCGAGTATACAAGAGATGTACGGGAATACAAAAACATTCTGAACTTTAAAAAATACTTAGCATTTCGTGAGGGATCATTGAAGTTAATAGCAAGATAACGTAAAAACTGCTTTGCTGGGTATTTTTTCCACATTTGTTAAAATTTTCATTGTTTGCTTTTAACGCTTATTAATCATTCTCTCCTCGAAACTGTTGCATGTTCCAGAAATACTTATTCGTTACACAAATATCAAGATAACTGAAACAATTTCAAAATAAAGTTTTTACAAAAAACTGTCACATTAATTCCATTATATTGGACTAGAGTTTTGGTAGCATGTACCATACATCAGAAAAACGTACATCGAAGTTCACTCATTCAGTTGGAAATACCAGTATCATATTCCTTATCATTTCGTTGTGCAAATAATCCTAGAATTTCCATCCATGTACTGAAAATGTTCGGTAATATCAGATGTATCGTTGTTGTGTAGAGTTCATAAGTATACTTAATTCTTTCATTTTACTAACATTATAAAGGAGAAAGTGTTTGTTTTTCAAACTACTAACTGATCAATGTGAAATTTAGCTCGAGAGAAGCAGCCTATTTTAGACTCACAGGTTATTTTTACATGTACACCTACTTTCCTTTCCTACTGAAAAACGTTTTTTTATGTTTGTCTTTCCTGGACGTTCTTCTCTAAACCAAACAATGCTAAACTAAGAGATGAGTAGTTTTGTATCAAATTTTTTAAAGTTCTAAGTAAATTTTTACATGAGAGATGTTACAGGAGAGCGAAGAAAAAATACCCTAAATTCGGGGATATTTTCCCCGAAAAACCTCACATAACATTTTTAAAACGTTTCAAGTATAACTGAATCATGATTTTATGGAGACATGTCATTCGTTCAATTATGTTCTTTTCATTGTTTGTGAAGTTAGAAAGATTGAACCTGGACGCTAAAAGAGATGATTGAAAAATACTAATGTTAGAAAAATATATCGATAATTCAAGTTAAATAGATAGATATAAACACAAACCCCTGTACAAGTATTACAAGTATTGTTATAATAATAATAATAATAATAATAATAATAACAACGATACACTAGGAATAGCATAAATTACATAAATATTTAACATTTTTATTATTTAATATATTTAAATTCGATACATTTTAATTGCGTGTTTATTATTTTTCATATTTTAAAATATGTGAAGTCTCCATGAAAAACCATGTTATATAAATAATTTTTAAATAAAACAATTTTTTTTAACGGCGTAAAATTTGGGGATACATTGAAAATTCTTTCATTAATCATTAGGAAGCGATTCGAGGGAGTTCTCAATCAAGTTATTACGACGTTGATTAATACTTCATAATTTATGACAATCAGCTGTAGAGCTGAGGAACTGAGTTCGGGCTTTGCTAATGAGGTCTGAGCTGTACCCCAGCGTATTATTATCCGCTCAGATCAATGTTGAGGCTGCATTGACCTCTTGTTTAGGAAACGGGAGCAGTAGATCTCCCCGTTAACCGGCCAACCCCCGTCACATTCTTCTCTGGGCGGCGGGAGATAGATGAGCGTAAATTGAGGCGAGCCACTCAAGGAGGCTTCTGAGAAACTCACGACGAAGGTCAATGAGCACGCGACCTCTCCCGAAGTAGTTTCGTGATTTGATGTCAACGTATATGAAATACTGTGCGTTTGAGACAAAGCTTGTCCTCACAATAAATAGATCGATTCTCTCAACTCGAAAATAATTAATCTAGAGAGAAATGAAACAGCGAATTTAATCAGTGCAGCCGCTAGGCGTCGAGACGGCGAATCATCTGGAGAAGGATTAGCGCGCTGGGTGATAATTTTTGCCTCCATTCCGTGGAGCGAAGTGGGAAACAAAAATTTCATTTCTGTTCTAGAGAAATAGAATCTAATCACAGTGCTCATCCGAGGCGATGCTACGGAGAGATCAGAAGCCAGTAGACGTCATCACTCTGAAAACGCAGTCGTCACTTTTCTTTTTGGCGAGTGCGGACATCGAATTGTAGGTGCATACAATTCTCAGTATTTAAGTGTCGGTTGCAGCAAACATGTGTTTTTAATAAAAGACTTGGGAAAATGTCAATTAAGAATTTTTGTGAACATTTTGACAATTTTCAGTAATGGCCTCAGAGATAGTAATATTTTGTGAATTATGTTCACTGATCGGGGAAATGTAGGAGCACTACTCATTGTTAGTTGATTTTTTAAATTAATTTTGACATTTAACAACGTTGTATGAATTCTCGGTCACACAGTGAATCGGATGACATTTTCGTATGTCATACCACTTACTTTAATGACAAAAAAAATTAAGAATATAAAAGTTCTTCGACGGATTTTCAAATCGTCTTTTCCACTGAGTGAGAAATATCCAAATTTTGGTAAGAAATTTTGAAAAATAAATTGATTGAATAAATAATAAATGTATTGAGTATTTCTGTAATATAGACATATTTTCATTGTTTCGATGTGTATATACTTTACAACCTTAGCTAGCAACAAATGTCACAGATGTAATTTATAAGTGGAATATAAATTGCCCTATTAACGGCCCCTTCATTATTGACATTGTTCTCTCATTAATACAGGGTACTCGGATCGACAGCGGTCTCTTACTTGATGCACGATGTGTCGCGATGGCACGCTTACGCATGGTGCTCCCACGGGCAAGGGGAGGGGTAACTGGGGGGGGGGGTAACGGAGTCAGAGGTAAGGGAGGAAACGAAGAGAAGGAGAAGGTACGCATTAGACAGAGAAAAGTGGCAAATGAGAATGGCGTGGAACGAGTTGGACATAATTGCAAAATGAGTGGGAAGAACTGGGACAGGCGAAGAGTAAGCAGGAAATTTGGGATCGCTGTCGAAAAGGAGTAAAGTGGAGTAGAGACAGAAAATAAGGAGGTGTGATGGATCACGTAAGAAGCAAGAGTTAAACCGGAGAAAAATACTGTAATAAGTGAGGTGAGATATAGAAATGGTGAGAAAGATAATGAAAGAAACTACAGTTAAATTTCTGAAGTATGTTCCAAGACAAACTCGTGAATGAAACTTGATTTCTTGGGTGTTAATCAGAAAGTGAGATTGATGTGCTTCGTTATAAACAAAAAAGAAAAATTAAGATGGTGAAATTAGGTTCTGATCTATAAAAAAAGGAGTAAGAATGTCGAGGGGGCCAACACTAATGGACGTCGAGAAACATAGAAGGCAGACAGAAGTATCAGAGATGAGTGTGAGCGGGAAACATCTAAATTAAGGAAGAGAAGAAGTTTATGCTCATCCATGAGTTCTAGGAAAGTGTGAGACAAGAAAAGAAGGGGAACTCTTAGAAAAATAAACTGGACGGTACATAAATGATACGTAAATAAGACTAAGTTGAACGAGGGTGAAATGATAAAAATAAAAAATAAATGAATCGACTGCAATCTCGCCTCAGAATGCCGTAATCACACGCAATGCTGAAACTCATGAACGTACGTCTCACATCTAAATTGAGCTATATGTTACGAGACCACTGCAATTGGGAAGGTTCGATTAATAACAATTTATATAACTCATTAAATGCAGATATCTGTAAATGATACAGAGTGTTTCTCACTCCAGAATTAATGAGTAAAGGATTAGCAACGTGATCACGCAAAAATTAGCAGCTTTTCTTTAGTGGTTTAATATTTCTTTAGAAGATGATAGAAAGACTAAAGTAACATTTTTTACATTTAGGAGAAATTTATGAAACTTTTTATTGAATATTGTAGATAATTTATCATGATTACTATGGGTAATTACGGAAATTTCGAACACAATAGTGAGTTCCTAAAATTCATTCTAAAGTAATTAGTTAACTAAATTGAAGAACTTTATAAGCATGAATATAAATTACAACAGTATTGGTTATCTGTAATATATCATTGGGATAACCGAAAATCCAGAGAATTATGCATTAAATTTCGAGTTTACAAACCAATTTACGCATTAACGTTTAAACGTTCGAGTTCATTTGAACAAATTAATTGGTTTGCATTCGATTGTGATCCGAAGATCTTAGATGTCTTTAATACTGCTATGTATCTCAGTAAAACTTCTAATTAATCAAATTGAAGGTAAAAAATGACGCCGACGGAGTTTCTGTCGGTTGAGAATTGCACACGTATAATAAAGTCATTAAAATAATATATATTGTAGTGTATGTAGTACTTTAGTGTACTATTCGCAGGAAATTTAGTCATTCCAATGCTCAAGGAGATATTGCGAGGTTTCCGACGTTTGTCTCCTATTATTTAGGCAGAAATAAAATTTGGAAATAGAAGATATCAATTACTTATTGTCATGTATCTTTCATTTTGCAGGTCTTTACATTTTCGTTCCCTCAATGTAAACTATCAAGTAATCTGTTATTTAGAATTCATAATATACATATTTTCTTACCAAGAAAGTAATAAAACAGAAAAAAGTAACTACTCGGGAAGGAGACCATGTGATGTCACATTGTATTCCAAAAACACTTCTGGTATGCAAACGTCACGAATATAGTTAGAACCGTTCTCCAGAGAAAATCCAGAATATCATAAGCTCACCAGACAAAATATTAGTCACTCACTAACAAGAGCACAGGTAGTTGACGACAGAGGGGAAAATTTATACAAAAATAGCTTCTTTTATTTTTTGTACGTATGTTTGTCATCTTAGAGATAAAATAATATTGTTAAACGTTTTTCTTCTACTTTTGTTTCAAAAATAGTAAGTAAAATTTTCTCGTTCTAAAGTAACTTGTAGACTTTTTAATGAAGTTTAACTTAATATTTAAAATCTATTGGTTCAAACCTAATAGTAAAAGAACTATGGGAAAAGATCCTTCTTAATGATTGAATTTCTACTCATATGTAAAAAATAACAAAAATTCAAGGAATATATTTCCTGGTTGCCAAAGCAAATTTTTTAAGTTATGTTAATATTTCATTTTTTGCACTAAAACAGAAAAATCACGATAAAAAAGCTAGGCAAATTTTTGTTACATAGTGATACCTATGCGAAAGGTAGTGTTACATGGTAATAGCACAATATTAGTCACCTGGAAGTGACTAATATTTTGTCCGCTGAGCTTACTTGGGTACGTACACACGATTATTGCTCATATTAATAGTATACAGGATACGGGACGTAGCGGGTGTATAAAGTTTCTGAGCAAAATGGACGAGAAGGTCATAGCGTTCTGACATTCGCACTCGTTCTGTGACTATGAGCAACTACCATTGGAACAATGTTCCCGGCACGTTTCGATCAACACTATATTTTTATATTTCGTTTCTTTACTCTCCAACATCATGAATCGACTAATTGATAAAATGATTCTGAATCGGTGGTCAGATTAACGTAAAAAAATAACAAGAGTTATCAGTTTTTAAAATCATCGTCTAACATTTTCACATACATCTGTACGACTATTCGATAGTGCACTAATATCTTAGCTTCTGGAGACTTCATATATGACGTCGGTCGATCAAAGATGGCTGGTGAAATTTAAATACGAATGGACCTTCAGGTCTTAAGCAACATGATTCTTAATTGGACATAAATAAAATTAAGAATGCATTGTCTAAAAGCTGTTCCAAGAATATATTTACAATGTTTTATAGTCCTTAATTAAAGAGTACGCGCCAAAGTACCCAACACAAACATGGTTTTCTGTGTCACGGATCATTTCTTACAACAGGATGTTCACCACAAAACTCTATAATATGGTCAAGAACGCAATATTAGTTTACGTTAATTTATGTGCTGTGAAAATATTAAATAATTGGATTCCTCTAAGAGAAAATCTTGTAACTTGACAGATAAAACGAAAACATAAAGAATAAATGAAAACATCAAACTAAAACGAACATATCATTGATACTATTTCTATTTAGTGTTGCAGCAATTTATCTGAATTATTTTTAACAGAAGCGTTTGGTTATTTGATCTCCATTATAATACCGCGCATATTTTTAAGGTATGTGGAGTCATGCAATATTATTTTGATCCATACACACGTTTGGAAACGGTATGAACATTTTAATGGAGATATTGTTAAGTTGCAGTCTCAAGATTTTGTACGCCTCAGAACTTGTTCTCGAGCGTTCATTGAGAGACCAATTTTCTTCTTGTAATAATATGTTGTTTTTTTAATTTCCGTACTTCACCTCGTATTTGTAACGAAAGGATGAATTAGTTTTAAAAAATCAGACAATAACGATTTTCTTAATATTTTTTGATCTTTTTATTCAATATCTAAAGAGATTCTTTAGCACCCATAGATGAAGGAAGAAAGCGTGATGAGAAATCATTAATTTCTACATGTAGTCCTACATTTACAATATGAACATACAAATCATAATCACCAACTCCTCTAAAACGAGTAGTAAAACAGCAATTAAGAGTGTTTATATTTGCATTTAATTTCGATAAAATATTTTTTTTTCAAAGGCAAATTCAACAGTGACACAGATATACAGCCATCGAGTATATTCCAAAAATGAATTTATAATTACGAGTCGCCATTAATACCAGTTAAGTTTTCAGCTACAACGTCCTACATGCATTTGACACACTTCAGCAGTTTTTCTCGTAAAACTTAAAACCTTATGCGTTAATTTAATTTATACTTATATATTTCATGCCTTTAATTTCCATCCATTTCCTCCTTTCAATTTTCATTCTCGCCTTTAATTCTCCGCACATATTCTTTTCAACCTTGCCTCCAAACGTATGTAACTTAAGCCCTTTCCCAGCAAACAGAGCCCAACATACTATTTAATCCCCGTCTCAATCCTCCAGCACTCACTTCACCTCGGTTACGAGTCAGATGTGAGCATTTGTCTGCTCCCTGTCACTTTCCTCATAGCCATGTCGCGTGCCCTCACTCTCACCCTGGCAGTCGTTCTCGTAACGCAACGAGCAAACGGCAGTTGTACGGCTGCGTCGGTGAGCTTTGAAGCGAATGGAAAGCGATTCGGAGGGATGAGAAGCGCTGGGATCCGACGGTAGTCGAGAACTTTCCGGTCGCACAAGCGTTGACCTACGATCTCGTGACAGAGATAGAGGTGGATGGGCGTTCCAGCGATTAGTGCGGATGAAAACGATACAGAAACGCCGCAAGCGTTAGGATGTTGTTTTGACAGGCGCCGCTTTTCATATGAATAGGATAGTTGGGGGATTGAGATCTTATGTGTTTTCAATTTACCTGTATAACTGGTCGTACTCGACAGTTTTAAAAAATATGAGATTTTTGTAGTGAAGCTGTATCTATTAGAACAATTAAGAAAAAATCTCATTCCTGAAAAATAGGTTATTGATAGAAAACCCAGACATTTTAATTGAAAACAAGAACTTGTGCTATCAAAACTGCCATTTTTACATTCTTTAGAGAGTACTCTTACTTTATAATGGAACGTTCAAAGTTCTGAGCGCGTAATGTGCAAATGCCAGTTAACACTTCTGTAACTGAAGAAAATTTGTTGCGTGAAGACGAATTTCCGAAAATAATTGATAAGGAAAGTTAGGTTATGATTTTAATGTAATTCCAAAACTGTCTGACTCCTCCTTGTATTAGAGAAAATGATAATACAAATGGACTAGGAAAAAATTACGTAAAACTTTATGGCTCTGATACAGTGAAGATTCTTTCAAGGTTACTTCACAACTTCAATAGATATTTGTAGGTGACTATTTATTAATTTTGTAATGAAATTAACCCTCCTCTTTCAGTGCCAACAAACGAACTTAAAAATCTATAAACGCTAAGATTTTGAGTAGATGTTGGCGTTTGATAAACTCCGCGTGTTTCAATATGTTAAAGGAAAGATCAGTTAAACTGTACCCCATGCAGAAGAAGGGAGAAGCCAGTTACGTGCCGGTGCCATCTCTCTGGCCACGCTTCCAAGGATATTAATAATTTCGCTTCACCTGCGAGGCGACAGTCAGCGTTCAGCCAGCTCGTCAACGTGATTACGTCCGAGTGGGAAGGGGGCATCCAAAGCTTCTTAGATGAGAACGGTAGACAAGGGTGGAGCTTGTGCACTGCACTGCGCGTCGAAAAGGAGCACCGCGATGCCGCATCCCATGTAAACTGGGAGAAGTTGGCCAACAGCGTACGAGCAAACGATAATAAATGACGAGTTGTAAACGCGAGGTCAAGCATGACGCCATCGCGAGACGACCGTGCTTTTCCGGTGGCGAAGACCGTTCGCCTGCCATTAAAAAAAGGGATGGCCATAGTACTGAACTGGTTGTGGTATATTAAACACACTCAGGGTCAGAATAAACTGGTTCATATGAAGACTAATTCATTTTAATTGTAGAATAATACCCCCAAAATGTAGGTTTTATCTTTATCTCCGGGGAGAGGAATTGAAAAAAATAAAATTTATCGTTTTGGTATAAAAACATCGGGTATTAAGGATTTGAAAATAAATGTTTTTCTTAATACTAAATATTAAGTCATGATAATATCGTCCAACTAAAAGAGGTCATCTTGGTCCAATGATATTAGGGTAGTCTTTATTTTAGTAGTGAGGGAACGAGAATACATATAACAGCGTCACCACCATACACTGGTCTTGATTGCATTCACATGCCTTGGCTCATTTCCCAAAGTTGACTCCCAGAAGGAGTAGCTGTTGGGAAGGCAATCGAAGACATGCAGCCGCTCCTGAAGACAACCGGAACTCGGCGTCATAGGAGCAAGGCATCATACTTACGTTGATCACCACCCTCTCGCAGAAGTCGTGGTCGTGGGGGATGGGCTCGAAGTGGGCCGCCACCCCCGAGAACTGGCCCGTGTGCGCCCCCGCTCCGCCCTCCGCCTCGTCCTGCGAGCTGAGCTTCGGCAGCGACCTGAAAGACAGAAAGCGACTCAGTCTTTGCCCACGCTCTTGGAGGATTTGGCACCGCGCACGCAGCGATTGCACGCGCGAACACACTGCTCTCGGAGGGCAGGAGGTGATCGCATGCAACCACTGCGACGTGGCACATCGTGGCGCTTCAGCTGGGGTACTCTCAGCAGGAAAAAGCAAGGAGATGGAGGAAGCAAGGCACGTGGCCCGTTCCTCAGCGTGCCGATGACGATTTCTCGAAGGGTCCTGGGCTCATGTGCACCGTCTCCGGCAGGCAGTCCTAGCAAATGCTGTGCGACCGCACTTACCGCTTGTTCCTATAAAAGAACATACTGCACCCGCGCCCACGCTATACTGCATGATCTGCTTCGCAGCCGCTGTTTAAAACCTCCAACGGCAGAACAACAACTTCCTAATTTAAAAGTGTGACGCGAGATCGTCAAGGGGGAGGCAGAAGCTAATTGGCGGTCACTTGTCGGCGTCCGCCGCTCAACACGCCCCCCCCTCACCCTTGGCCTATGTGTAGCGGCTGCGTGTGTGGCCGTTTGCTTCAGAATCGCTCCAATCATTCCAGGACGATGGAGAAGGCGAAGACGAAGCAGAAGTGGCATCACGAAAGAAAGTGAGAGTGGTTCATCCTTGATCGCCGTCGAAAGTCTCTCTCCTCATCCTCCTTGAAACGTGAAATCTCAATCAGACGCCGGCCGAGACACCTCGGCAACGTGCGTCTTAGTGAAGGTGTCGCCAGGGGGTGGTATGGGGGTGGTGGCGCTCAGTGGGAGGCCTTGAGCGTCGTGACCGGGGGCGACAGAGGCGGCGGTGGCGGCAGTTGAGGTCACCGGCGGCGGCCGGCCCGACGGCCCGAGCGGGAACAACATTGATCGGTGCCCCGCCGCCGCCACTCGCCGCCACCGCCGCTCGAGCCGTAGCCATGGAAACGCCGCAGCGCCGCTGCTTCCACTGCGGCAGCGTCTCTCGGCCGACGAAGCGATGCGCGCGCGCCTCTGCTAGCACCCACGCCGCTTCGTTTGCCACCCCCGAAATTGATGCGACCAAATATCGTGATAGAAGAACACCTACGAATTTTAGATCGAGGTTGTAACATGATACAATAGCGAAAAAGCGATCGAAAGTTTATTCCCATGAAAGTGAAATTTGGCTCAAAACAGTGCAAGTCTGATGTGTAGGTCAATGTTCGGAAACATAGGGCAGGGGACCAGTGGTTGCTGGCACTGCGCGAAGGCTACAATCACAACTTTCAATTCCATCGCACCCCGCACGCCTCGCCCAGCTGCATTTTCCTTCACCCACCCACCTACCACGGCGTGACGTGTTCTCCGATCGATGGTGTGTGAACTCGCGCGCTGGACCAAGCGTCACGCGGAACCTCGCGTGCGGAGCGATGAATGAATGCTCCTAGACGGGAGAGCGGTGGGACGGCAGGGAACGACAGAGGCTAGGGCGCTGCTACCGTTCCCCTCACCGCATGCAGGTTTTTCTTTTCATCCTGCGAATCTCCCTATCTTGTTATTCCCTGTTTAAGCCTCCAGCTGCGCATCGGTTCTTCGTATTTCCTAGCACTGCCGCTCTCTCCTATACTCCGGTCCACCGTGGTGGAGGGAGTTACAATTTTCCAGGCAAGTTGCGAGTTATGCTGCTGGCGGCCGGCCAGAGGTTGAGGCTGCCCTTGATAAATGCGAGGTGAGACATCTTCGCGTGTGGAGAGGGAGAAAGTGAGTAAAGCCGGGCGAGGTCGCAGAAAGTCGACGTTGAGTCAGTTGGGTCTCAGGTAGGAGCAGCCACCTTCCTGACATGGACTACATCGCTTCTCGCATGTCAGATCAAGGTGGCGGCTATGGATTTTTTTTGTGGGGCTTTAAGTCGGCTATGGAGCTGGCAGTGGAAGGTGGAGAGCACAAATGCGCGTCTCGCAGTGAAAGAGCGCGCCATGACTACGCAGCTGGCCCCACCGCAAGTCCACCACTAACTCCAGGAATAAGGCAACAGCATCGGATGGCCACAGGGTCAGCAAGATAGCTCCATCGGCTTCCACTCCTGTTTTCTTGAGCTTGCAATGTTTAAAGCGTAATTCTATCTCGCAGTTTTCTTTCAATTTGAATTGGAATTAAAGTGGTAAATACTTTCATTGAATTTGAAGCTTTTCAATAAATTTGCATTTGAAAATAATAACACGTGAGCATTATAAATTCTGTGTAAAAAGTATTCTCGTTGGATGGTTATTACCCTTTGGAAAGTTAACTTAAATGTCTGTAGGCTCATTTGTTCTAGAGTTCCTCGAACAATCTTGCAGAATAAATTTATGAGAGAGGTTTTGCTGCAGGTCACAAAAGGAAGTGTTTTTTCAGGCCAGAAAAAGAAAACTATGAGGATCTTTTCCTGAAAATGATTCACACGTTATCGTACCGCAGTAAAAAAGAAGGCCGACAAGAATAGAATACATACTCAGCAGATTGAGAAAAATTAATAGAGGCAAGCAGTGATTCATAGAATTATTTTACACCAATAAATTGTACATTTGTTCTAGATTCCCAAATATTAATTAAATATTTCTCAATACGAATGTTGTCGGTTAATCACCTTAGTATTCAATCAATTTTTTAAAAAAAATTAGTGCAACGTTGAGAGAAACTGAAGGAAAACAATTTCGATTTCTTTGTTGAGCCAAGAAGGAAAGAATGGAAAATACAGGTCTGGTTGAAAGTTTAGATGAACGTAGAAACAAAGGTGGGAATTGTTAAAACAGAGACAACATGTAACTTAAGGAGAAAATTAATGTAAAAGTGAAAACAGGAAAATAATAACATACAATAAGAGAAAACCTCATGGTTGTGAACACGGACATAATTATGGAATAGAATTTGAAAATGTAAGAAAAAAGAATGCATATTGTTTTAAATTACTTTAAAATAAATTCTTTGAAAAAGAGGAACTTGAAGATGTAATGGAACAGTATTACATGGATCAAAAATGAGTCTTCGGTGAACTCTCAAATGATAATAACCCTGGCAAAAATAATGTTTATTTTATCAATTTGAAAGACCGACGTAATCCGAAGGACTGCAAAAATTGCTAGAAATCGTGATGTGTAGAAAGAAGGAAATTTAATTGAGTAAAGCGTTATTTGTGTACGACACATTAGTACCAAATAAAGTTAACTCTGATCGCGGACCTTTTCCATGAGAAACATTGCGTTGTATTCCAAATCGTACATAGAACATTATAAAGATTAATAAACCTTGTGTGAGTTATGAATAGTATTGGAAGTGTAAAATCAGGGAAAACTGAGCTATCAATACGCCACTTGGACCGGTCCAGAGGTAATATCCGGTCCGAGTTGACCAAGGTCAGTTTGAGGACATCAAGGACAATGACTACGTCCGTTAAATTGGGAAAATACTAAGAAGAACCCGGAGCTCACAGCTGCAGAGAACAATAAAGTGCTCCTGTGAACAACCCTGTGCATTTCAATAAAGCAAATTGTAAGTTGGCGCCCGCCGCAGACCAATCGCAGTGAATCGACCGGAGCCCGAACACTCGCGAGAGCACCGCAACCCCTTGGCGCAATCCGCATCATCTAGCGCCCTCGCCCTTTTGTCCGCTCTCATTCTCAGACGTGTCTTCCACTCTTCCTCGTCCTATTTCTCTCCCTTGTGTTTGTCGCTCTCCGCTGCGAGTCCTCGTGCGTGGCCTTGCGGAGGAAGCGTCGCCAAAGCGCCTCTCAGTGCATCTGGCTGTGGAGTGCGCGCGGCCGCGGAGGAGGGGGGCGCTAGGGCGCACGCGGAGGAGTGCTCGCGGCCGGCTGAACCGTCACCGCTGCGCCGCAGGGCCGATGGAGCGCGTCGCACGCGGTGGCCAAGGCAGTGCGCGCTCTGAGCGGGTGCGGGCGGGTGTTGGTGCCACGGCCGATGGTGGCGGAGGAGGCGGCGACGAAGGTGGTAGGTCGATCGATACGCGCAGCTGCGGGTCGGTCTATTGCAGACGGGGGGACTTAACGTCACCGTCGTCGCGGCGCCAGCGACTCTGCTGCGAACGGCCGCATCCGGCGACGGGCGCGAATTCCTCATCTTTTTCTTGCTACTCGTCCCCTGTTGCGTCCCGAAGAGTAGACCTCGCCACCCCGAGCGCGCGCGCGTGAGCCAGCGCTTGAAGGCGATCTGCAAGCGCTGTCGCGCCACGGCGCGTTGCCACACCCCCCGCAGCATCACATCGGTAATGACGGCGGTATTCAGAATGTGGCAAGCGTAACGCTGATCACACACTCTCTCCCCTTTCCGTTTCCTTAGAGAACTTCGGACGGTGTTTCGACAATAATTCCCACATTATTTCCAAATTATTTACAATGATTTTAAAAGTGAAAAAATCAAGATACGATTAACTTATTACTTTGACGAAAAAAATGTAAGGCGGTCCCGTAAAAGATATCGCTAAATACGACTTGCACCTCCACGTGTAAAATACCAACATGGATACATAAAATAAAACAATGACGAATGACCGAACCGTCCGATGCATTGCTTCTTGTCATTGAATCCACCGCGCGTAGAGGTGAAGGGAAGGGGAAGGGAAGGGGAAGGGAAGGGGAAGGATGATCCATGTGTCATGAGGGCATTGACACGGCTCGTGTGCGTCCCCAGCGAAGCCTGTTCGACGTGACGCGCAGGTGACTCTTCAATGAACGCGCGCGTGGGAGCTGTGGAAGGGAGCGAAGTGGATTCGACTGAAGGGGTGGGGAGACACGACGGAGGATAGGACCGCGTGGACAGAAAGCTGAGTGAGGACTAGGAGGACTGACGGAAGGACGGCGACGGCTGCTACGAGCCCGAGGTCAGGTCTCTGTGCACGATCCCTCCGAAAGTCATCGATCTTCCGTAGGTTAGCGACATGTAGGCAGAGCGCCACTCTGTGCCCGGTGCTTTTACCTCTCGAAGGGGTGATAACATCTTAAGACACCCGGAAGAGAAACTTGGGCCTATTCTTGTTTCGTTGATAATACTCGCATATACTGAAAACTATTATTCTGAACCTCGCGCTCCCGAGTCGAAACTTGACCCGAGTCGGACACGCATAGAGTGAGATATCTCAATCACAACACATCCAAATTGAAAATTAATAAAGTGATACGAGAATTTACGTTTTGTAGCATGGCAGAGTTTCAATAAAAACCATTGGCTTCCTGAGTCATTAATATCATTTCTAATATTAATGTATTTTGTGGAGATACTATTTAGCAATCTGACATAAATATTTTGGAAGGACAGGTTTATATTAAGCCTTCGCACGCCTCAGCTCGAAAGCACTTGCAATCCATTGAACGATGTGCTGCGGAGATAGTCGTTTTTACGCAAATACTAAAAAGAAGCTTTGGTGCCTGCCACGTGGGGAACCGGATGTAACCTGGAATCTAGAACGAACCCGCGAATAGTTCCATCAGCACCTTGATCTCAGCTGAAACAGGATTTTTCAGTTGCCATTTTGTCCTCCGACTTAAGTCTGCATTTAGATTATTGCGAATCTCTACTGACTAACCATTCTTATTTCCCTTCTCAAAAATGGTGAAAATATACTCTGATTTTGAGTCATTTACTATTAATACACAACAATGTTTCCTAATTGTAGCAATAAAAATATAGGGGATTGTTTTTTGCAAAGGTTTTGGTACAAACGAAAATTATTTCATTAATCGTAAATAATTAAAAATGAAAATGAGCACAAAAACTTGTTTACCTGTCGTTCTATATTGATACGCTTGATCTCTCATGTAAATACAAACTTTGAAAATTATGAGTGAGAAATGTGTGGATAAAGACTTTCAAAGATCAGTTAATTAAATTACTCTTTCATATTCACGAAAGAATATTTTATAACTAATCAAAATGGAACGTTAACAGTTCAACGGAATAGTGTTCCAAACTCTAGCTGCACAGACGGAGTTGACATATCGCTGAAGTAATGCAGTCCAATCCTGCTTCTGAGCTTCAAAATGAGATCGTAACTCCAACCAATCTGCAAATACAAAAACATTCTTTTCCTTCTCTAGGCCAAAAATGGTCAAGAACCAAATTACCTCCTCGCACGGACGAATTGGATCTGAATCGCGGAGCTCGGGCAGCTCGCTATGCAAAGTGAATTTAATTTACATTCCTACACATATAAATATAATATTCCAATGCATATCAATTTATAAATGCCAAAAAAAAAAGATAATGAGAAACGATTTGCAATATCTTGACCTTTTTATTGATTTTATAATACCTCTCGATTGGACGTTATGTCAGCAGTTCTATTGAACGTTAAAAAAATTGCTTCTTTATCTTTACACCAATGATCTAAAAAAATAATTTATGAGTGACAGAACTAAGATTTTAAATTTTGTTTATCATGTTACAGGTGAGAACGCACTTTTCCAATGATGTCAAAACATGGAAAAATTCACATAATTTCGATAGTTTAATAGTGATATTCAGCATTTGTTTAATGTTGTTTCTCTCTTAAAGTAAATGATATTATTTGAATTTTCATCCTTATTCGTCGATCTCACTCATTACAAAAACTATTCAATCGATGTTTTAAAAAAATAAAAATATTATGACCTCAGAATTTTCTATTTGATAAAAAATGGACGAAATATGTTCTTCAAAAATTAACAGAGAAATGTCAATTTTTAACTGTGATATTGTAAGTAATTTGCAACAATAAAAAAGTTATTCAATTCATAATTTTTTATGAACTCTCTTTGCATCCCTAGGAAAATGACCCAACGTCTTAAACGCAAATGATTTGTAAGGATATCGCATTTTCTATTTCATTGGCATGTCTGTGTTTTTCCGCTATCTTTTTATTCTGTGGGTGAAAAAACGTTTACTTTATGAAACAATATTTGTTGAATGTATTCCACCAACTGTGATGAGGTTATAACATTTATATTTAATCTGAATGTTGCGGACATGAATTTAGAATCTTCCAGTTCTATGTATTGTATTGCATCTAAGGTCTTCTCGCTCGTTTGATTAAACTTAAGCCAGTGAGGTCATGGAGGGAATCTGCTTTCTCAGAACACTTTCGATGTTCAACGAGCTGTAACGCTAGCAATAAAGAGAAAATCAACAGAAAAAGCATGATTCCTTCCCTAGAAGTAAAGAAAATCTAGCCGCAGGGTACCAGCTCTTCGTTTTAAAGTCTTTCCTCGGGCAATTAAAGATTAAGAGGCTAAGAAGTTACGTTTCTCAAAGATTTTAAGATATTGTTTCCCAAAACAATGCGCTCTACAGTAGTTGCTATATTATAATTCTTCAACGACACTTCTTAATGTAGCTACACACAATAAAAATAATATTAATAACATTAATACGACTACATAGTGTTATAGGAAACGTAATAGGATAGGTGGTATGTTACGAATTTGGATTATGCTTTCATTTGGTTTTAATCATAGCAGTCGCTGAGAATGAATGGACTCACATTTTTGGAATTCGTCATTTGGATCATTATGTACAAGTTTTGATAAAATGTACGTTTTAAAATTCTTTTTGGTCTCCGTGTTCACGGAATATCTTGCCTTAGACGTTTGTCATTGCAAGATACTGTTCTTCAAACCTTTGTACTCCTTTCCATCATTTTCAAACGCCTCTTAGTTTTCGTATCTGGTGTTATCTCGACTTTCACCTCTGCCTCGAGGATGCGGACTGTCACCTACATCTGGCTATTCTAGTTGTCCTTTTTTAAGGATGGCGTTAAATAATCAAATGGACTTTGGTAAGCCACCTATCTCAGCCAAAGGAGATCGAGAGATCAGTGGAAGTGTAAACACGCCACTCAACAATTCAGTTTAGGAGACCGACCTCTGGTTCCAGTGGTACCGTACTGGTACCGTGGTATCGTTCACAGTTAATGACGAAATAACGTAGAACCGTAGTCAACATGAAAAATCCCTCTTAAATGTCAGTAAAAATTCCCAAAATAAGAATGATAGTCCCCGATATAAGATTACTCCTCGATATCAGGATATTTCAAAATTGATAAACTAACTTTTTTTTCTATTCTAACCCTTTTGCCTACCTTGATTACAACACAGTCATACTAAGGTTTCTCTTTCTCTTTATCTTTCTATATGTCTCGTTACCTTCAGGCAGCGCCATATAGCCGTGTACGTTTCCGTTCCCGCTCCCGCCCCGAGGAGGCAGGCGCAGATCTTCTGTTTACGTCATTATCATCTTGCCTTATTATTACTCTTCTTTTATCTTCTATTGATAATATCCCGCATTTGACCCAATTTTGTTATGAATTCTAAATGTTCTTCAAAATCTTCTTTACTTTACACTAAATTTTCAAAATTTTCCGTTGGAGAAAGTCCTTTTCTAATGAGTTTTCTTATGTACTATGCTCTTTCCCCTGTAAAAATTAACTGTGTTTCTCGTCTAAAATAAACTTTTACTTCTTCCCACACGATGCTCCAAGATGAATTTTGTATTTTCGATGGAGCGTAAAATAGCGCAAAAGATACTTCTTGTAGTCATCCAAAACAATTCCAACTGTGATTGTTCAAAATACCTTAAACTACAATAATAATTGGGTTTAGGTCACATTTAAGTGCCAGGGAATATATGGTTCATCTCAAAGTTTCGCCATCACCCGATATAAAATGATTATATGTGTTCTTGATGTGCAAGAGTCTTATTTTTCATCGAGTCCCTAATTATCTTCGGACAATAAGAGATCGCAGTTATGTTTGAGAACACACATATTGGAAATGTGTAACTTCGTTGCATTCTATTAATGAATTTTCGTTTCAACTAAAACATTTTTTTGTGTGGGGCTTTAGGGCTCGTCAACGGCAGGGTCATTAGAGCCTCTAAAAACATTTTTAGACCGATATAGCATATAAAATAAACAAAACACAATACGACTGAAATGTGTTTTACAATAATGCTATAGGAGTTATTGGTCAGAGAAAAATGTTTAATTCACACAAATAAAAAACAAAAGATCTTAAATGCGTTACGTCAAATGATAGTCACTCGACACCTTCGCAAATTCCTTTCATTAGCATAGCAATATCAGATTGCTTCGTAAAGCGATCCACCAATACCGGTAGCGACCACTACATCAGATCAGTGCAGCGGCCCAACCGCGACCCACCTCAGTTGTTCGGGTGTGACGCGCGGGGTGCCGTGGAAGACCATGGGTAGGTGAACGGAGCGACAGGAGAGGACGAGCTGGCCGTGAGCCAGGGGAACGGCGTCTTCCGCACAAGCCCTACAATTCCGCGCGCATGGCGTCGCTCACCTTCCCGCGCTCAATCGCATTAGAGTTCTCGGACCGGAGGAGGCAGAGGGAAGGGGCAGCAACGTTGACGACAGAGGATCTGCGGTTCTCGTATGAAAAGAGGTAGTGCACATACTAATGATTCGTTTACAAAGCAACGGTGTCCCTTGCTGCGAGTGACAAAGTCGCTTATTTGATTATTCCGAACAAATGTCCCCTTACTTAGTACGCACTTGTTCAAGTGCCTTGCTCTGCGTGACAACCCGAATCTTTCCGACGAGCTGATTGCGAATGCAGCTGCATCGAAGAGTGGGGTACACAGAAGAAGGGATGTGGGAAGACACCGTGCGCGTGTTCTCGGACACACTCGTGATCAGGTGCGTTGAGAGGGGTAAGGCGGGGCGTGGTGGTCGAGACGCGACGGCCCTCCGCCTTATTGATTTAGCATGATGCATGATTCCCAGGCCTTGACGACCACTTGCGGTGAGCAGTAGTCCGAGGTACAGTGGGTGGTGGCGGCGGGTATGTCGGCGACGGGGCGTTGGGGATCTGCGGTGATTCGGCCACGCGGGCGCGAAGCCTGCGGCGGCGCAGTCTTGGCCCGTGTCCAACAGACGCATCGCTACTGCGGATGTCCGTTGCCATGGAAACTCTTGGCTGTGGAGGGGTGTGAGTGCGGGTGCAGTTTTCCCCTCTCATCCCCACCCCTCAGCCTCTCCTTCACTACCGCGCTTTCGGCGCAGTACGCGAACCTGAAGACAAGTCCTCTCCAGGTTGTTCCCTCTTTCCCTCAACGCGACGCAAATGTCCCCCACCGCACTGCTCCCGGCATAAAACACGCCCCGACAAAAGAGTATTTACCGGTGGGGTATATCGAGGGTGAGCTCCGAAGCCCCAGCTTCCCCTTCTGCCCTAGTGACTTACTGGCGAGCTCACTCCGTCCCGCACCCTGCCCTTTCCATCGCTGGCTGACCCGAGTCCAAAGGATTATGTGGGGGGGACGGTAAAGGGAGAGCGCAATGCGCAGTAGCTGCGTTATCGCCACGCCATTGGCTTGCCATCGTTTTACATTTGTATTGTTAATTGATGTGAAGTAATAAAGGCCAAAGAAAAATGGAAGTGAAAATATGTCAGAGCGGTAGTTCGTAGCAGGCGAGGGACCATTCCTAAATAACGTTGAATATGTCAAACCATATCGATTATCCCGCATTTGACTTCACACGGACATGACCTAAAAGGAGAATTCCGAAGGACGTGTCTAGTGAACTAACAACAGCAGTTAGTGAATGAAATATATTTTAATACAAATGTTAATTATTGTTCTATTCTCGTTCGTTAAAATGTTCACCAATTTCACCAAATATTATGTTCTGTACAAAAATATTAAAAGATCTTCATCACGAAACTTACTTTATAATAACTATCAAGTATGTTGACAACAATGCTTCTATATTGCAAATTCTTTAAAACCCTAAACTTTGTATATGAAACAATTGGATTCCCAAAAAATAATTCTAGGTCAATATTTATATATCATCTGTAGAGTAGGGTTGGACAATGAATGCACATTTGGAGAGACCTTTTTTCTTTTAATGTGACAGGCGGAATTCGTAATGGATCTTTTCGTATTAACCTGACAAAAATGCCAAGGATATAGTGTGGAAAATACGGAAAACACTTAACAATCAAGGAAGAAACTCCTACTTGCCTTTAAAATCAGTGTGCACCTAATGGCAAACGGAAGAACAGAACAACGGGAGAAACACGGGAAGGGAATCGAGCCACAGACAGGAAACAGGATGATGAATGAACGGTATAGGAGGAAGAATGAGGCATAAAATAGTGGTTGAGGATGCTGTCAGAATAAGGGTGCTAGTACAAGCATTTAGCAAGTTGTTCCGTTAGTAGTCTTGTAGGAACAACAATGTATTGCATGAATGCGGTTTTCCTTTTGTAACAGTTTTTGTATGTACAAAGAATAGTGATGAATTGGATGATACGTATGTGAAGACGCTCTTTGGAAAGGGGTAGTTGGAAGCGTCGGGATAGAATCTAGTTTGCAATCTAAAATTGGTCGTTTTTATGTTTTCAAGTATTCTCGTATATCTGAGAGAAATAGCCTGCGAAACTGGTGAAAATCGTAGCCGGCAGCAGAATACCTATAGCACACCAGTGCGCTCCACCGGGTCCCAGTTCTGGCACAGTGCCTAATGGTTGACTGACTGCCCACAACACCGTATGAATGAATTATCCGGGCGTGCAAGAGCGATTCTTGGCCGTTCCAACGGGAGAATTACATGCGGCGTTCATTCAGTAACGAGCAAATTATTGATTATTCGGAACGAGAGCAAATGACCGCCGAATGCGGAAACGACATATTTCAAGGATCAAGAAGGTCGAGAGGAGGGAACAATACAGAAAGTGATAGCTTGCACTCAGTGTAGCTTCACAAGTTAGAGTAGAGTGTTCGAGAGGGATGGACTGTAGAATCGCATCTCACTGTAAAAGTAAAATAATAATGAAGTAAAACAGAAAAACAAATCAACTTCCAAATGTATTTTACCTCCTGTATCAGTATTCTATGTTTAATTACTATGGATTTCATTCCTAAATAAAAAATAAATTATTTTTTATACGAGAGCACGCGATTATTTCTGCATATTATTAATATTGTTGATTTGACAAAATTTCAGTGCAATTCTCCCTAATACATTGGATTTTGGAAAATCTTTCTGTCTATCCTGCGTATAAGATGCTAAGGCACTGGTGTATAAGTGATGTTAATTAATTTTGCGAGTCAGAAAATCACAAGCGAAGAAGTTGACACATTAATCATAGGTGTTTGTTTACCTTCATGCATCGCATTATCGCCGTGTATTCTCCTTTAGGTAGTTTTAAAAGATAGCGTGTATTACCAGAGTGCCGTCACGACTTACGAGACTTTACTTGAATGGGTGGATGGAAATGAGTATTTAATGGTATCTTCGAAGTACACAACTCATGATATATTATATATTACTCGAAAAGTGATCCAAGAACCTACAGCTCACAAGAGAAATGTGTCGAACCAATATGTCTAAAAGAAGAGAAAATTATTGGAAATTTTACGTTTAACTAAGAAATTTTGTTCTTCACATAGATAAGGACAATAAATAACTGGGCTGTTGTAATAAAAACTATTTGCACTTTTTGAAATATCAATGGGTCAACACCGATTTGATAAGGGCACTGCGCTCAGATTGTTTCTAAAACCACCACTTCGGTCTCCCAAGAGGGAAAATCAATCAATTAATCTATGTATCTATCTATCTAACGTTTTGCATAAAATATAAATAATGTTTACTACAGTAATTATTTTATTCTGGTGAAATTTTTTTCTCTAGAATCAGTCTCTTCAGAAGTATCGAAAATAACACACAACGCTGAAAATCCGGATGGAAAAAGAAGTAAATACATATTTAATTATATTTACGTTACTGAACCGAATTTAGCTCGTAGCTATGCTGTTCCCAAAGTCCATAACACTGATATACCATTCAAAATAATTGAATCGAGTATCAACACTCCATACAATTTATTTTCCAATGTTTTTGAAATTTAATACAAAGAAACATACCTGAATCAAAATTTAATATCACGAGCAGTTTTGATTTCATTGCAGAGACGCATAAATTAATAATACCTGATGGTTACTCCATTGTTTCTTTTGATGTTTTTTATTTACAAATGTGTCAAAAAAGAACGTCACACAAAGGGTAATGTATAACTAGACTTATATAAAAGAAAAATGTGAGATATCTTTGGGTTAAACGGAAACTGGATTAAAGTTCTCACTTGAATCAACGTTTTCTTACTTGAATCACATTTGATAACGAAATTATTAATAACAATTATGATATACCAATGGGAGCACCAATTCCTCACCATTCCTGGTGGATTTGATAATGCGTGGTCTAGAGGTATATTGTATAAATAGTGTTGATTATCAAATTCTGGGTTAATTAAATTATGTTTACGATTGAGAACTTTCTCTCTGGTGAAAATTATGACGAGTCGGGAAACGAACCCGGGACTCCTGTATCGATCGTAGGGGTGTTAATCACTACACCACCCATTCGCCTTTCACAATTATACTCCAGTTCCACCCAGACCGAATCCCGGAAGACCTGAGAGACATCCCCAAACAGGATATAGGCGAACCAGGTGGCACCCAATGCTGTTTGCACTTAAGTACCGGTTTTATATGTATCTACGTGTTGTTGGTTCCCTTCTCCTAGCAATTTTCATCTGACCGAAAGTTATCACATATCTCCTCCAGTATAGGTACACGGAAGAAATATACGCATTTTACGATTGTTTTTTAATTTTGCCAACTGACAATATCATTGATACGCATAACCTTTTTAACAGTTTTGACCAAAACTTAAAATTTACTTGCGAATTAGAACCAATTAATTCAATTAACTTTCTCGATGAGACAATTGTTAAGAAATGAAACAATTTTCATCTTCTCGGTATGCGTTTCAAATTATAGATCCTACCACGCACGACATAAAAAATAACCATGGTTTATAACTTGATCGATAAGGCCATAAAATTATTCAACAAAAGATTCCACTATGAAAATATTGAAATTGTACGCAATATCTTAAAATTACAATCATATCCAAACAAATTTATTAGTAAATATGTATAAAAAAGAATTGACTCTATCGCCAAAATAAAAGTCCAGTAGGTGAGAAAGAAAATAATGATGATAATGAGAGTAAAGTAAATAACATTATTTCTATATCAATTATTAACAGAAACACAGAAAGTATGAGCAAAAAATTAAAGAAACAATATTTACGTATTGTTCATGTAGTTGACAATAAACTAAATAAAATGATCACAAAAGGTAAAGATAAAATAAATTACTATAACAAAAAGGAACTTTGTGTACCCAATTAAATGCAAAGATTGTAAAAAAGGTAAATAGGTGAGAAAAAGAGGAAGCTAAAACAATAATAAATAAACACATAAAAATATCAAGCAAAACCCAAAATATCATGTAGATACGGAACATAGAATAAACAATAGACGTGATTTCAACGTGGCAGTGTTAGAATTAAGCAAAAAGAAAAATACTACAAAAAGAGTCATAACGGAAGTGAAACAATGATAGTATTAACTTACTCTCTGATACAGATAAGTTCTCTAACATATATCTTCCGTTTCTTTAAAAATGGTATTCAAATTTTGTCATCACTGCACTGGCATTCGTTGACATCTCCTCTTTTCAAAAATATTGAATTTCAGTTACGGCATGTCCTCTTATGAGGACACATCTGTTTGTCTTATGATGCCAATGATTGTTTTTATTACGTTGAGAGTAATGTTTTTTAAATGATATGCGATATTTTAAATGTTTTTTGGGAAAGTATGAATTTTTTATTCACCTGAAGAGAACTGTGTTCACAGTCGAAACACGGTGATTTAAACTGTGTTGAACCAATAGTCTGAAAATGATGAATTCGTGTTTTATTAAATAAGGAATTTAGATGAACTAGTCTTCATAATTTTCAAACAAAATACTATGCCCTATCAACTCTAATCGTGATATATCCGTACATTCGAAGTTTACTAATTAATTATACATAAATAAAGTAAAGTGAAATGTTTCGTTCCAGTATATGGAGTTTTTACTACTGATAAAGTAGTTTTGGTAATTTGAGCTAAATTCTAATAATTTATGGGTACACATAATTGATATAGAAATATTATTTTACTGGTGAATTGATCCCTGTTTCCAAATCCTTCCTGTATTTATGTCATTAATATATGATACGTTTGGAATTATTTGCAACGAAGTTGAATTTAGGGTCTAAAATAATGGGTTTCGATTACTTCATGAAATGAATCTGAAGTGAAACTTATCTCACAAATTGTCAAAACTAGAAAAGCTCTTAGTTTATTCTATTCATTGACAACAAGGAAAATATTGTCTGCTCATTGAAAGAATATTGTCTGCACAGATTTAATACATTTCATATAAAAGAGAACAATTTTTTTTACATCTTTTTGCTCTAGCGATATTTTGGTGCGCAAAACGAAAAATTACGACACAAGTTTGAAGCTTATTTTCGCTGCTCTGACTAATAAACTATTGGTTACACTTCACCTCTATAATGGAAGAACAAAAAAAGATGAAAAAAAGCGGGGAGTTTCTCCTTTTTCGTGAGGTCCGAAAATAGCGAGTGGCGTCGGAACTATAGTGATAACAGCTGCCGAGGTTTTGGATGGGTTGCTGGTCGGCGAGTGGGCCGATGGCGGTCAACGCTCCGGTCAGCCGGCGCAGCACGGCGGCGCATCGACTGCCCGGCAGCGAGTCGTCATCCATAGTCGCTGGACAGCTGAACCACTGAATGACACTCACGGCCAACAAACGACCTTCTTCAATGCGACTAGCGTGTGTCACCGATAAGAGAACAGAGCGAACTCATTATATTGCGGTGACGAGTGGGCACAGGAGAAGAGGGACACCGAGGAGGGGCACGATCTCGTTGAAAGCGCACCTACCAACGAACTCGACAGCTTCATTGAGAGTATTATAGAAGCCAGTACTGACGGCTAGAGTGTGTATTAATATAGAGTTCAGGTCGATAGGAGGGAGGTTTTTTTAATTTGCTTGTTTCACTGTATTTCCAAATTAGTTAACGCTTCAGAGCTACATCAATATTTAGGAGAAGTGGAAAAAATGTAATATGTATTTAAGAAATAAAATATTATATACATTTTATTTTCAGATTATAAAGTATATGTTATTGATCATACCTTATTATCTGTAAGCTGAAAGCTAATGATCTATCACATTTCAACTTCAAGTTTTAAAATATAAGTAAGAAGTGTCACTACACTGAAATACTTGTCTTGCACCACTATCGGATTCTTTTTATGACCCCTCACTTTGAACTGCTGTAGAAGGCACAAAAATCATAGAAGAAAATAATTAACACCATAAAATTTGTCATGTTCTTGTGCATATACTTAAAGAAACAATAGTTCTGATAATGAATAATGTTTTTAAAATAGCAGAAATGTTTCAAAAAACGCGAAATTTTCACAGCTTTTCCCAATACGTCGACTTTACTCATTTTTATACACTAAACTAAAAGTGTCAAAAATAATTCTTATTCACCAAATGATTACTATTATGTTTGTGACAACATTTAAAAATTTTAAGCTTCTACATGCAAAATATAACGAGTTATTAACATTTTTCGAAAACATTGCTAAAAACGACCAGGCACGTTTTTAAGGAATAAAATTATACTGTCCCCTTAAGGAAAATGCCGTGATCACATGATCAATGAATTTAAACGTTTAAAACTTAGTATGTAACCACAAATAAGTGATAAACAGAATTGTGTTTTCATTTGGCGACCAGCGGTGCATCGGCGGTGAAGTACAGTCTGGTCGCGCGCACACAGTCCACACTGAACGGCGACCTCAGCTGAGGTGGCTACATACGAAGTCATTAACTTGTTAAAGATTGGTAAAAACCCGGGTTATAACCAAATTACTCTGGATATGGTGAAACATATGCGCACCAGATATGTGGACGAGTTAACTGTTTTCTTTAATTTATGTAAGCAGAGTGGTTACATAAATCGGCGCGGAAAGTTGGGGACTTACGTCTCTTCAAGAAACCAGGTACACGGGACCCACAGATGTCATCTTCATATCGGACTATCACATTATACCTGTGATAGGTAAATTATTAGATAAAATACTTGCATGCGAGATTCAGACAATTATAGACGGGAAATTAAGTACATGTCAACTTGGTTTCATGAAAGGGAGGGAACAGAGGATGCGCTGTGTCATCTCATGTGTGCTGTAGAAAACACACAAGTAAATATACACTATTAATATTCGTGGATTATAAAGGCGCATTTGATAGCATAAACTGGGCGATTGCCTTAGAGGAATTGCGTAAGAAAGGCGTCCTAGAGAAAAACAATGTCTTTGCTATGAGATTATCTCCGAGACAAATATGTGGTTCTGGAGATGGGGCAGGAAAATCTATATCATGAACTGCTGAAAGGGTGTCCTCAGAGAAGTCATCTGGGGCCCCCTTTTGTGGAATGTCACGTTAAATGCTGTTTAGGATCGCTTAGCTTCCGAAGGAATAAGTTTCACAGTCTACATTCTCGTTATTTTCGGCAAAAGCAGATATGAAATTGAACACCAGGGTGCCGCATTGATGAAATTAATAAATTACAGAGCAGAAATGGATTTGGAAATATCGGAAAACAAGACGGTGGGTATGATTCTTGGCCAACGTTGTATGGCGTCCAAACGTAAACCAATTGTGAAAGTAGGTGCATGGCGCCTCCGTTTCGAAGACCCGATGATGTATTTGGGGGTGGTGATCGATAATAAGCTAACGTTTCTAAAACATGTGGAATATTCAAGAGCGAAAATATTTAAAATGTTCTATAGATTACAGCTAGTAGGAATGCCAAAACAGACTCTCCCGTATCGACAATTGAAACAATTATATCACGGTGCATTGGTGCCAATAATGACTTCTGGCATTACAACGGGTTAGTTTATTGTATTGGTTTGGGGGATATTGCAAACTAAATCAATACTTGTTGTTTTAGGGTTACTACCAATTGATTTACAAATAGAAGAACATGTGCTCCGTTACAAAGTACGGCGACATCATATGGTGCAGATAGATGAGGTCTCGGTAACTTTGTCTAACAGAGGTTAGTGGAAGAGAATACGACGTAAGATGTTTGAATGGTGGCAGATTCGATGGGATAAGGCCACAGAAGGAAGAAATTTGTATCGCTTCATAAAGAATGTAACCTTCGCAATCACTAATCACAAATGGTTTGAACCGCGCAAGACCTTGGTTGAGACATTGACGGGACATAGAGATTATAATGCTTATTGGAGTAAACGTGGACTGCGGGATGATTCAGGGTGTTCTTGCGGCAACCGAGGAGACAGTACCGCATATGTTCTACGATTGCCCCCATTACGATCAAGAAAGGGCAGAATGGTAATCATGCACTGCGACAGAAAGGAATATATGTGTGGAATAATTTCACACGATTTATAAGCACACAAGATCTATACGAAGTCACTTCAATATATATGGAGAAAATATATGACATAAGGGAACTAATCGTTAGATAGTAGAACAAGTACCAATCTCCCCGCGGTTAGGAACGGGAACCAACAGTAGAGATAGGCATGGCTTGTCCCTATGTTTGGGAAAAATGGTACCGCCCTTGCAGGAGGGTGATAACGCACATGGACGATTGTAGGCCTTACGTCTATCTATATTGAATAATGATACCCTTACTATGTACTTCTATACGGACAGCAACAGACGATAATATGAAGAGGCAAGGATTTAAAACAGAGATGCTTAAGAGAGAGAGGAAAATAGTATATGGTATTCTATTAAGCAGGAGTGTATGATACATCGTAGTTCTTGAAGGAAGACAGATATTAAAGGTTAGAAAGAAATGTATGCAAATAAAATTAAAAAAATACCGATTATTTAAGAATTTACAGAACACTTCATCATGAATAACTTTTCGTAAATATTTCATAATTTTGTTATATGATTTTTTTGAGAATAACTTTTGACAATCATGAGAGTTGGAATTATTTTTCCCTGGTTGGAAATAAATAAGATGTACAAATTGAGACAAAATTGTCAGAAGGAAAGAAATTCCCTCTTTTCCCAACCTTGATTTGAGCACTGTTTTCAACTGAATGTGAATCAAACATGAATCAAAATTATATTGTAGTACATAAGATTTAAGACAGAATGGGAATATTCCGTCACGTATCAATAATTGGATAACTAAAAACAAAAATAACAGAAGTATTGTTTTGTAAGTTTGGCACTAAGAGTAAACGAACGGGAGACTTCTAGAATCTGTCAGTAGAAAGGTTTTAAGTAAAGCAAGCTGCAGGCAACACCTCAAGAAGTCATAAAACTATCCACAACTACTGATAGGGGACGAGAGGAGTGAAGAAAGGAAGAAGGGATCGAATACAAAGGAGTACTTGATAACTGTTGACACAACTGCGCAATACATAATAAAATTAGACTTTGTAACTCCCAACGAAAGAACCTGCGTCCCGGATTCCTCAAAAGTTAATTACAAAAATTATTTTTAATATTTTTGAGAACCGAATTAAATATTCTAACATTACCTTGTTCTAAATACGACAAAAGTGATTACGAAATTACGAAATATTTGCGAAAAAGTTATCTATGACATGATGTGTTCGCGATTGTGTGCGCGCGACATCAGCACGACCAGACTGTACTTCGCCGCTGATACACCGCTGGTCGCCAAATGAAAACTCAATTCTGTTTATCACTTATTTGTGGTTACATACTAAGTTTTAAACGTTTAAATTCATTGATCATGTGATCACGGCATTTTCCTTAAGGGGACAGTATAATTTTATTCCTTAAAAACGTGCCTGGTCGTTTTTAGCAATGTTTTCGAAAAATGTTAATAACTCGTTATATTTTGCATGTAGAAGCTTAAAATTTTTAAATGTTGTCACAAACATAATAGTAATCATTTGGTGAATAAGAATTATTTTTGACACTTTTAGTTTAGTGTATAAAAATAAGCAAAGTCGACGTATCGGGAAAAGCTGTGAAAATTTCGCGTTTTTTGAAACATTTCTGCTATTTTAAAAACATTATTCATTATCAGAACTATTGTTTCTTTAAGTATATGCACAAGAACATGACAAATTTTATGGTGTTAATTATTTTCTTCTATGATTTTTGTGCCTTCTACAGCAGTTCAAAGTGAGGGGTCTATAATAAAAAATCCAATAGTAGTTGTTGGGTTGATGAGTATTGAGACCTGTTTGAATTAATGCGGACTTATACGGAGAATCTTTCGCGTGCTAAATTTATTTTGATATTCTGGTAATTGTACCGACTTAACATAGCGAAAAAACCCTACTAAAATATAGCAAGTGGAGATAAGAACGCAATGACGTTAAGATTTTCATATCTTACGGAGCATGTACAAGAATAATTCTCCAAAAACTGTGGAAAATACCTTTCGATCGGAAATGTTACCCGCATCACAAGACTGAAGACAATGCGACTCTTGTCAAAGAAATAGTCAAACGACAATCTAAATTTATTAAGTTTTAAAATCACAAAACAAATGTTCTCGTCTAAAAAAACAGTAAAATGAATTATTAAATAATAATAACTACTTTGGTGAATATTTCCAAGTTTCGTGAATAGTTTGTAACTTGACTTCAGTCAACGCGGATATAATACCTTAAAGATCGCTCAATTCAAAACCCTGTTGACCTATATTGTATTTACGCTAGTGTCAACATAGGGTGGCAAGTTTATTTTATTTATTTAATTACTTCTGGTGAGGTTCTGTCATGTGTCACTACTGGAACAGAAACAGCAGAATTGTAGCTAGCTATTAATAGCTTATCTCCATGGAATGGGTCAGGAGGGGTGACAGGAGAGCTATGGTAAGGATATGGACCTGTTAGTTGGATCCACGGACATCTTAGCCCACGTGTGGTTACGGAGGAAGGAGGTAAAGTGTCCTGCTCCACCTATAACCATGCATTAGGCGAAAGAATTGGGAACGGCCTCGGGAGACACTTGTTTTCATGCGAATCCTTGTAACAGTTTTCCTGTGAGTCTTGACGTATAACAAGAAGAGAAATTGCTGGAGAGCATGAAAAACGTAAGAAGGTTGTCTCAGAGTTTGCTGCAGAACGAATAATCCGTGAAGGGTACGTAATGAGTGTGACGGTAGGGTGTCGTGGAGAGTCACTAGTGAACATGATGTGTTTCAGGCGGGCTAGATAATGATTTCTAAAAGCGCGCTCCTTGTGGTTGCCACTTGGAAGGATTTCACGGATATAATAACGATCTACGACCGCAAATGACCAACAAACGCAAACAATAGAATATCATTTTCTCATACATTAACTCTAATCGATTTTCCATCAAGCTTTTAAAAAAATTTCGGTATAGTGTCAATATTTATTGTTCGATAAATAAGAGATTCGTTAACTTTTTTAAAAGTTGTGTGGATGTTTAGTTGCTTTTTTCTTGAACTCTTTAGCTCGAAATTATAAGGTGCCATTAAAGTGTGATCGGCATAAGGTGAGATCTCTGAAAATAAATAAAAGAGAAACATGTAACATAACATAAGATAGGTATGGAACAAGTGCTGTAGAATATGGACTGTCTCTTATACACATCTAGATGTGTATAAGAGACAGNATATATATATATATATATATATATATATATATATATATATATATATATATATATATATATATATAACATAAAACTCAGTGTTCATCAAATTCAAATCCAATTTTTTGCCTGTCCAGTTGTATCACTGAGATTATTTCCCATATATTTCACCACATAAAAAGAAACAGTCACGCAAATCAGTTCTACGTCTTGTAAGAAAAAACTGAAGTAAACTATATTATAATTCTTACGGATCTAATTCGTGCAATGCAGGTACAAAAATAAGATTTAAAAAATATTTTTCACAATAGTTATTGAATTGTAATATTTATTTTAGTAATTTACTGAAAATAGTTCAATAGAAAGTACAATAAACATATAAAAGCACGAGAGTCAATTCAAAGCGTCTGATGCCAATTTGCTTTTCCCCTAAAAGGGAAAAGAAAGTTACGAGCATTTTGTTAATTAAGTTTTCTCATTACAAACAAATAGGTTCGTAAAATATGTAGAAATATTATCTAGGACATCAGTGCAAACGATTCCATTAATTATAAATGGAAATAAATAAATGTAGAGTCAACCACAACTGATGAAAACCCTGCAGGGGACATCCACGTTGCATGACGAGGTCCTTCGAAAGTTCCCGATGGCTTCCCGTCTTAAGTAACTTTGTGCCTCGTCTAAGAAGATAAGCCACCCAATCCCGAACAAGACCCCATATCTAAGCTAATACTGCTTTAACCTTACACAAACAGATTGCTGCTCACTCAAGCCACCTCGAGCTTTCATTACAGTCGCTGAGTCGTCACGAATCCAAACTCCTCTTCTCTGTAGTCGCAAGGAACCACATCATTTGTTTCAAAGTTGGCAACTAATTCCCATTACAGATTAATTACTGAATACTTAAAATACGAATTTAATTTTAAAAAGATGAACTTAAAGGTAGACTCAGGTATCTTCACTTTGAAGGAATCGCAATTTTTTTCCGGCGAACAAGGCATTTTAAATAAGACTACGATGACTGTATGAGGAGATAGATATCCAATATTATCTTGCTCTAAGCTCGTCCACACACTCATTAGGTTGATTTTAATGTGAGGGATGATTCATCTTGCGGTGCACGTGCGAAAAAATACCGAATATCTAGAATACCTAGGCACTACTGCTTTATGCCCGTTTCCGATTAATTAACACAAGAAAAAAGAAAAGAAATTCCTGTTCCAAATATACAGAAAATATAATTTTTTCAACAAGAGTAACAAATAAACTTTCCAAACAATTATGCTCAGATTAGTCGATAGTTCGCCGTCAAGTCACCGGATAATGCCATCTTCTTAAAGAAAAACGAAGCGAATTGTGCTCAGTACTGAATTTCCAATTCACGGCCTCAAGTGATTTTAAAATACCTAATGCTGCATTAACCGTCCATTGTGGTTCTATTCTCGTGTCATTCCAGTTACGGATAAAGCAGGGCACGCACCCTCCTTCCCCGGTTCTAACTGCCATTGGGAACGCGGTGGTGCAGCGTTTGCGGTGCACCGCTGCGCGCCCGAGTTTCCGCGTACGCGTCGACTGCATTGTCCAACACGGTAGGTTACCGAGTGTCAAAGCGCAACAGGAGACGAACACAAAACTGCATGGCACAGAACAGTCGGTTGTCGTGAGGCTCCAGGAGTCAAGGGTAGGTAAGATAGAGTTGCTGGAGTAGAATACATAAAGTAGAGAAAATAAGTGGAAAAAGGAAGAAAAATTGGAAGGCAGTATTCGCTGATACAGTGGGGCGGGCATATTCTTCACAAAAACATATCCTACTATTTGGTTTAGTCTACTTCCTTTAATCCAAAAAAATTGTGGCGCATTTGGCAGCACTCTGATTCATCCGCCTCCGCGATAAAATTATTCAAATGCCAATTCTGGAATATTTTCTTAAAATGGATTCTTCTCTTCTCTACCTGGTTTGACGGTGTCACAACCGAATGGAACACTCGTGCAGGCAAAAGTTTAGTAAATATTGGCAGGTGTGTCTAAAGAAGAGTTGTACTTTTTTAACTTCCTCCTAAAGTTATAGAGTTGTTCAAAATTAAATTACTGGCAAAGTCAATTGTACATATTGATTTATATTGTACGTACGTAAAACTTATTATCTTTTTTTTTAGTTTAAATGTTTGTTATTTTTTAAGTAAACCAATTTGAACAAACTGCTGTCTTTAATGTTTCAAAATATATACAAAACACTTTTGAAAATTATCATTTCATTTTTAAGATTGATTTAAATTATTTTAAATTATATCTGTGCTTGATTTACTGGTTTTTAATTTTATTTAAACTGAAAAATATCTCGATTATTAATGGTCTCATTACGCAAATGAGGGTGGATAATATACTGTGAAACGTTTTTGACTACGATGTAGGAGACTATGTAAAGAAAAATGTACAATAAACCAGTGTCACACAGAACAAATTACATACTTTTTAATAAACTTATATTCCGAAATAATATTATAATGGTGTCTTGATTAATGTCACCTCGTCTGATACTCCTTTCCTATCTTCCATTTTATCTCTTTCTTCCTTTCTTCTGTTTTGCTCAATTTTTCCTCTGCCATTTGTATATCGAAAATTACTTTTATCATTGCTCTATCAGTAAACAGTTGGCCGCCCCTCCAGTTCGCATCATCTCTTTTGCTCATTGACGAAACCCTGAACCCTAATGTGAAACTTCGATCAGGTATATTTTGAAAGTTATTTTATCACAATACTGTCATTCCTTTGGTTTAAACTTTTGAAAATTACGAGCAAAATGTATACATGCATGAACAACAATGAATAACATCTTCGTGTACGAGATTTTAATATAATAGGTTCCCTAAGAATGAAAAGAAAGTAAAAAAAGAACAAAGGATTGGGGGATACAGGTAATAGGATATACGTTTCACTTTGTCGGATTCACGGTATTTCCACTATCAAAACGGGTGTTTTCTTAAAAACTTGAGATCAAGAGTATTCAAAACCTTTTCTAAATAATGTAGTTGTCAATCGAACTCATACGTATTCATATTACGGCCAAATAATGATGCAAAAATGATTAGAAAAAATAGTATTATCAGATTACAGCGCAAATGAACACGATGGGGATAGATAAAGAGAACGACTTTGAGTCTGCGATGTTAGCTCGTGAAAATGTCCGGAAATGTCTGGTCACGGAGGTGAGAGTGGGGTTTATTTCGTCATGGACTCAACGTTTCACATGTATATGAGTAAAGCTAAGAGACAAAGCATAAAATATATTGAAAAATTGTGCCAGTTCCACGGTTCTCTTGATCGGAACCTTCAATGGTCCTCTCACGGATTCCTTAACTGTGTAGAGCAGGTGGAGTCGAAGATATGGTTTCGACTCCTCTAGATTTCTCAGAGAAGGAATTTCAGAAATATTGTGAGGGTCAAAGTAACGAATGTGAACTGGAATATATTATGAGAGCATAATATGATTAGTCCTGATATATGATTAGATGCCATTTCATGAGTTTAAATTAAAGGTAATATAATGCGTATTAAAATTAAAAGAATACGTTTATTTGAAAATATGTTTATATAACAAAAACATGAAAATATTGTCAAATATTCTACTCAAATGCAACATTTGGAAGTATTTACGTCATTGTGGGACACTGATGGCTTATAATTTATAAAGATACCGTAACAAGTATTTGGGAGGGAGGCTACATCCAATCACTCCCTTCAAATGCCATCTATGGTATAAACAGTGGGACGTTAACGGCATTACTAGGTAGGTCCTTTTGATGCTGTTTCGACATGATGTTGCCATCACAATCACGTTAAACGAACTTTCCACACAGATATTATTTTAGAGATATGATTTGAATGGCGAAGTTCAACCCATAACACCTTTTGAAAAAATGAAATATTCAGAGTTACCATGGATACTTATTCTGGAACTGTCAAATAGCCAATGCTTTATATTTGACTCCGGAAAGAGTACTGGTAAATATAAAAAAATGTAGTATATCTCGTGAGAAGAGAAGAATTTATATGGAATTCATTTCTCACTGTTGAATATTAAGGGAATCCAAAAACTTCATTTCAAGAAGAAACGAGCGATTGGGAAGGGATGAACGCGTGTGTATGATGAATAGTGTCATAGAAATCTAGGAGGCTCGTTTGTGAACGTATCGAGGATGATAGATCGATAGTGATCGAAGGAAAAGTGTGACATCTTGTTGCGGGCCAATCACAACGGGCGTGACCTCAGAGCTCGCCGCCGTCCGTGAGGCATCTGCTGTTTGGGTCGCTCGCTGCTGCTCGCGCGTCCAGATACAAAAATACCCGCGCCGAGCCGAGCCGTCGCCGCCAGCCGCTCTAAAGCAGACCGTCGCCTCCACCTCTCACAGCAGCCTCTTCCCCATCCTGCAGATCCCGCCCGTCTCCTGTACCTTCTCTTCACCAATCACTGCAACTAGCACGTTGATCCAACTGCACGCACTCATCCACCATTCCACTCCCACGCAGCTTGTAGTTCTCCTCAACTTCATCTGTTTTACGAAACCTCTCCCTCTCTCCATTTTTCCCCTCGTTCTTTCCCCTACTGTACCGGTCCACTCCTCTCGTACGCGGACAGCGCCCTCTAGCAGACACTCAAACACTTCTCGCACCACGATATCACTTCTCCACGTCACAAAGGTTCACAAGATCCCAACTGTTATTGGTTGTGTAGGAAAGGGTGTTTTAGATAAGTCGATGCAAAGTGCATTTCTCTCTCTATTTCTTTTACAGTTCTTCTGCGCTCAACCTACGAATTGAGCATCGCATAAAAGCGGAGGCAGGATGTCATGCGTCTTGTTCATTTGTTTTCCGATCTTGAATTTTTTTTAAACTTGCTCTTTTGGTAGGAGGGGAATGTACGAACTCCGAGAAACATTTTGCGTCATTTTCTTCTAAGACACGCACAATAACATTTGAATTATGACTTCTTTTCGATACAAAATAGGGTGAATTCTCTGAGGAGAATTATAGAAAGAAAGAAATTTATTATTTCACAAAATTTTGTTTCCATGGAGAATAAAAGTTTCTCTTGATGACATAATGATTTGTTGGTCCATTCTAGATCAAATCCTAAAGCAAAGATTCAATTTGTAAGTTAACACTTACTTCATAAATAGTACTTTAGTTCTAAAGACGAGGATGACTATTGGGCCACTGGGACCCGGGGGTGTAGGTGAATTATATCAAGACAATGATAATGTCCAAATCAGTTGCAATGAACATGATATTTCAACATCGTCAAGAATGTAGCACAGAGAAGAAAAGGGGTGAAACTGTGGCGAGATTTACTTCCCCAGGAAACGAAAAGTGATACGTTTCGAAGGAAAACGCAGAACCTGTTAGGTGATGCAGACCACAGTGTTGGACGGTAAAATATCCAAATTGAAGAGGAAAAAGCAATAATATAAAACACGAAATGGTGAAGCCGACATAAAAAGTATTACAAACTCGTTCTGTCAGAGCGTAGTTCATCAAACTAAAAATATCTTCCCAAGGAATAGAAAAAGGTAAGAAAAGTAAAAGTATTATACAAGGAGCAAGATACGAACAACCGAGAAACGTCCTCATATTGATCAATAACATTACTGCCGAATCTGGGGAAAGTTTACAACATGCTGGCGTCTGAGGAATAATCCATCGTGGCATTATTCAGTCACGTATACGTATTATTCAGTCACGTATACGTGTATAAAGATGGCTGTTGTTCTGTAAATGGATAACATAGGAAAAAATAGTAAGAAGACTGATATGAATGATTTTAAGTTTTTTGACTCAAAAACTCATTCATGAATTCTAACCCTAATATATTTACATAACCGCTTATACATGTTTATAATTAATTGAAAATTGTATTTACTTTTAATGATACTTTTTGTATGGTCTTCTTTTAAATTGCTATTTCGCTACAATTTGTAAAAATACTTGAAGAATCTTTCCAGAACCCCCTCAACAGCGACAGTTGGAAGAGAATTGGACTAAATGAAGTGAAGCTTAAGAATCCTATTAAATATTTTTGAGACACACTAATAGAACACTAATAAATCCATGAGTAATTCTTATCGAACTTTTAGACAAAGGTCGGACACAGTTACAATTTCAACTTATCTGATACTAGCTGAGTACCCGCAGCTTTGCTAGCGTGAATTCTGAAATATGTCTCCAACTTTATTATTTCTCATATCCCCATTGACGTGCACTGAGAATGCTATCTAATAACATTAGTGGTATGCTAACGGTATGGGTAGTATAATTAAACATCTACCCCCATAGTACTTGCTGTCAGACGGTCAGTAATCTGTGTATCAAGTTTGGTTGAAATTGCTCTAGACAAACCAGAGTTATGGTCAGATACATAAGACATTCCAATCCCCATGTCACCCCCTTAGAGATGGATTTTTGTAAAATCCTTTCTTAGCGGATGTGTGCATCAAAAAGAAACCTACTAACCAAATTCCAAGTTTATAGGCTTTGAGTTTTTCAGAATCGTGGTAGACTAATTACAAAGAAGATCAATCGCGAAAAGCAAATATAGTAAATAGCAACTTTTCGACTTGTAAAATTTTGTTTTACATGTGAAAATGTAATATTTAATGTCACAGTGAGTTTGTGGAGAAAGAATACTCCAGATCAATCACCATCAACTTTTGACAGTAAGGGAGAGAGACTTTTTCCTTCATGAAATGAATAAAAACTAAAGAACTAGAAGAAGCACATATGTTTTCACTATACATATTTAGAAGTTTAGAACGCTGTTGCACGTTTAAAAGTGTATGTATATATATATATATATATATATATATNATATATATATATATATATATATATATATATATATATATATATATATTTGTGGGGTTTTAGGGCTCGTCAACATTGAGGTCATTAGAGCCCATTTAAAAGTATAAGGAGGAATACATTCTCTGACGTGGCTAATGTGAGATAAAAGTACACCATACTAAATTCATTCTCGAAAAATATTTTAAGTCACAATGAGAGACTACGACACATGTAAGGTTTAATACCCTCGTATTTAACAAGATATATTTCTTGAAAGAGTCTCAGCCTTAAATAGTCAACGCTCATACTATTAGTTTAATTTAAGATGGAAACATGTAAATTTTTAACATTTGCTTTTTGACAAAAATGTGATTTTTCGTGATTCTTCTCTTTTTGAATAGTATGAAATTTTATGTCCTTCCACTGTTCCCGGTTTTGCTTACGAGCACACTTTTACCTCTCCTGAAAGAACCTGATTGGCCCCCTCTTCAGAATAGTTCGATAATAACCATCCAACTACTATCAAAGATGTACCATTAGCAAATAGGCGTCCTCCCAAATTCAGATAATTTAATTTTAATTATTTCAAAATCATTAAGAATCTAATGATAGTATGCATAACTAACAGAAGTTTTATTTCTACTATCATGGTGAAAATTCGTAAATAATATCAATTTTAAACCTCATCTATTCTTCCTTACATTTGGTCGCGGTATTATTATTATTATTATATTATGAAAAGTAACATCGGTTCAACATCAAATTATTTTTACAAACCGAGACACTATTTTCGAAGGATGGTGGTTTTTAGTCACAGTCAGTGTGCATGAGATAGGTTTTATTTCCAATATAAATTAATAACGAGGTAAACAAAATCACATTTGTAAACGAGAACTAATGAGCATGGTCGCACCAAGAGATGCGGAAGCGCTGAGAAGTGGAAATATAAAATACACCACATAAACACACGCTAGAATTATAATAGTGCAAAGAAAACAAAAAATCGAGCACATTGAGTAACGCTGTTATGGAAAGGGAAAAGTTTAGTGTAAAGTGAACTACGTAATAAATGTGAAAATGAACCAAATATCGAGGCTAAAACATTAATTAGGAAAGTATAATTTGGATAAAATAGCTTTCCATTCTCTGTACTCGTGTATTTATTTTCAGTAACTTATAAACTATTTATTTAGAAATATATTTCAGCGTTTTCTTCGAATTCTTAGGTGCTTAATGTTTTTGATAAAAAAATATTTCCTGTGATATAAATAATTCGGATCCCGAAGTAAAAGAGGGATTCTCTCGAGATTTAAAATAAATTTTCTCTCAAAAATAATATATTGGACATACATTGTGATTTTTCGTGGAGAAGGCTTTCGTTGATATTAATTTGTTACATATTTTAGTTGATATGGAACACAGAATGGGCTCTAATGACCTCGATGTTGACGAGCCCTAAAGCCCCCCCACCCCCCAAAAAAAACAATGAAACTGTTACTCGTAATACGTCACGTTCTTCCCATGTATAAATGAAACAAATATTGTCAATTTTTTTAGTAGAGATAACTTCAGATTCGTCCTCACGTAATGCGTCAAGAAAACTTATTTACAAACTGCCTTCATTGTCAATCAGTCATTTCGTGAATGACACGTTTATCTCCCATAACGTCCGACGTAAAATCAGATTTTAGAATGTTTTGCATTCTATTATACGTAACTTGTCATGATACTATTGATTTTTACGAGCACGGAATTAGTGATTCTAGAGATTGCAATTTGGGAAATCCTTTTCCATTCTTCTCTGAAACCTGTCTAAAATGTTACTCTTAGGAGCATTTGTTCCGATAGTGGATGTATGATGGAGAAGATTATCCAATTTGTTATTTCCTTTTGTCTTATTTTTTTTAAGAAAACAATGAGAAGTACTATGCATAAACAAATAAGATGTTATAAACTTTTTTTAGTTAAAGTGTAAATACCATTGATAACTTGTTGAAATCCGAGGGTACAGCAGCGTTTACTCGCACGACAAGTACAAGATGGCGGGCTACTGCCGTGCGAGGCCTTTAAGGCCACATGACTCTCGCCGGGGCAATGCGAGACTCAGCGAGCATACGAGTGTAGAGGATATACTTGCTTCGCCGTGTCTCCCCTCCGAGTCGGTGTTTCTGAGTCGAAGTACGAGTCAAATGTTCTCAGGTTGTCTTGTTTTCGTTGTAGACCACTTCCACATTCTCGCCGTTAGTTGCGCGGTTACTCCCGTTGGGTGCCGGCGAGAGTGTAGTGGTGGTCATGCGCTTGTATCGGTGAGAGGATTTGCTTAGATATCTCGGCGAGAATGTGGAGAAGTCATTACAGAAATATTTTACACGCCTTTTTTATATATTTTTCTCCACGTAACTTTACACTGAAGATGGGTAAATGGTTGAAATTTGCACCTTCACGAGAGTACTGTATATTTACTTGAATTCAGTATTTACAAGCTTCTTTTCTGAATACATCCAGAATTACACGAAATCAATTTTCAGTAAATTTACCGAAAGTCTACAGCCAATTACAGCACAATAACTCTGGGGAGCTGAAATTTGGCATGATATACCTCTTAGGCTGCTTAAGGAAGAAAACGTATTCTTTTTATCTCATAAATCGGAGGATGGGTTATTATGTATAACTTAGTTACAACAATAAAACGAATAGTTTGGATTCGTAATAGTGCTATTAACTAGCTCACAAAAATATGATATCCTCCAAAAACACGAATGTAAGAAAGAAAGCTAAGTCCAAGTATCGAATGGGTTAACCTGAAAAGCTCACTTGCTATTGTTAACATATTCACTATTTTGTAATTTTCTTTGATCTTGAAACTTGACTGATTTGAATAGTATAAGATCCTATACAGAATTGTTAAAAATTATCCATGTTTAGGGATGAAAATGACATAACAAAACATAGAATGGGTTAACATTATGAACACGTAAATATAAATTGTCTTTTGTTTCTTGGTTCAGAAACATTTCTTTGGCTACTATCACTGTTTTACTTGGAACTCCACTTCTATATTTCACAGTTCGTTACCGGTAACCTGATTGCTACGCGGACTTGACCTTCTTTTTATACTAGTTGGATTGGTTGGATCAGATAGTTCCGTCAATATATGACAAGATTACATTATTTTAAGAACAATTAAATATTTATCGTCATTTACTTGACCTATTCCACCATTAAATTCCACTGGTTAGTTAAAGATATATTTGAATGCAATTAAATTTTATTCTTCACTTTAACAGGGGAAAGATTTAAGTATTTTTCTTCTTCGTTATGTTTCAAAAATATATCAAATGGAAACAACAGGAAATACTTTCAAAATACATTTATTTCAATTGGAAGGAACTTTGAACAAATATTTTATGAAAATGAGGAAAAAATTATAATATTTTTGTAAGACAAATACAGTATGTATTACCCTCAAATTATATTTTACTATCGTTTTTTTTTTCAATAAAATTCATTATTGAAACAAAATTAAGTTTACCACATCCCAAAATAGGTGACCAGACACTTCTTAAATTGTTATTTCCAAATAACAAAAAGACATACTTTCGAAGATGAGTACGAGGTCACAGTATAATGACGTGAACGAGAACAATAGAAAGGATAGTCAAAGAAATAAAAAGATTTGGAGTGAGGTCAAGTAGTTGGCAGTAAATCGTCCCAGATGAAAATGCTTTGCGAATGCTCTAAGCACCTCTGGCAGAGAAGCGAATTAAGAATGTGTCGTTAAATTAGTCGTGATAATTACAACAGAGGTTGTTTGTGCCAAAAAGGTAAAAAGCATACCAAGTATATGTGTCAAAATTTTATGGATTCTTGGCACATGTTGATGAGTTACATCGATTTAATCTCGAACTCCGAACAGGAGAAATGCTTTTGAATTGCAAAGCTTACTCTTTTCTTTGAATATTTTTTCTATAATGAGTTCATGAACGCACGTAGTTGGATATTGTTAACTTCGAAGTCATTTTAGATTTGACCTACTTCCAAAGTTTACGTTCTTTACTTGAACGTTATTTTAACTTGTATAAAAAGTTCTTTCGAATATTTATTATTACATCAGTTACAAGATTCCATTGCCTAAGACTTCAGAAGTCACGAGATGAAAATTTGTTTTTTTCCAGTAGTGAACTGGTCGGTGACTGTTTAGGCAGATGTCTGTTTCCTCAGTTTATACAACCAAGTACTTATTCAAAGGGTCACAGCATTCCTGGATTCTTTTCCTTTTCGTAACGAAGCAACTTAGGCGCACGTGGAAACTGAAAGTCGTGAATGATATAACAAATAGTCATTCATGAGAATGCTACAACCGTGCAAATAATAATAATAACGACATCCTATTGTTTTCAACCCACATTACTAGGAAGTTCTTGGATCCATAATAGATTCATTCTCCCAACAGCACTTGATTTTATAATCCACTGCTAGCAAATAATCCAACACAAGCTGAGAGATAAATATTGTATAACAATAACAACCTTGACTAAAACAAAGCTTTCATTAGAAGCATTTCTCATAGAAACACTAGTCAAAATTTTGACTACACTCCTTTTTTAAATAAGTTATAATAATAAATAACTCTTCGCAGGTCAAGACTCTCCGCAAGAACCGGTCTGAGATAATAAATCTTATATTCTCAGCTTACCCCATTTTGGCAAGAGGACTGCTTCCAGAGACGTAATTCTGTAAGCACTTTTTCAACAACCTCTAAATTTGTCAGAGACATGAGGCAAACGATGCCACAATTAACCTATAACTCAAATCCCTAAACAAAGGCTGGGAATCTCGATTGTACGTGACTCTGATTCCCAGTCGATTGTACGGGACTCATTCACTCTGGCCGGACCAAAATCACCATTCGAACTAATACGCCGTTCATTGTGATCCGAGAGAGCTCGTCAACATCCTGTTTGAATATATTCTAGATGTTGTTGTCACATGTTTCAAGAACGCCAGTATTTCGAATGTGGAAACACAACTTAGATAAATAAACTAGCGCTCGACACTTAAAATTTCCGAGACAAATTATAAGGTTTAATGGTACTTTTTGTGCTGGTTTCAAATTTGGTCTAAACCAAAATTCAATGTCTAAACCAAAAAATGTACATACTATGCAATTTATGACGGGCTCGAAGCGATACTAGAGTTGAATCAGTATGTTGAGTCATTCGTCTGAGAGACAGTAACACATAGGGTTGTCGCTAAGAGAAGTTGTATTAACTTTTATTTGTCGTCAAACTATTGTTATCAAGCATGAAAATTCTTATTTTTTGTACATAATAAGGGTGTTTTTCTCGTGAAATGGAGCTTTTGTTGTTGGATTTATTCAGATATTCAGGTACGAGAAGGCGTCGACTCATAGAGCGGAGTTTCCCCCCTATTTTCAGAGAGTGGCAGGTAATTGAATATTAAGAAATATAAGTACAAATTAAATCATTTAAGAAATCTCTAAGCTACGGATATTTGGAATTATATATCTCTTATTATTAGATTTCAGTTTCCATTATTTTACACTATTTTGCGGATTACCGATGTGAAAGATGTGAATAAAAGTTATGAATAAATGATTTGTAATGAAATGCAAGATGATTCAATATTGTGAAAAACTCATTATTGTTTAAATAGCAAGAATTGTTCCAAGTAAATAACATGTTTGTCACCGTTTTGAGTTCCAAACTCAAAGTCAACTGCTGACTCAATCCATTCATGACACTGTCGGCTTATGATGCAAAAATTAGTTAGGAAGGATGTAGTATTTTCAGCAGCAACTTTCTCCTTAGTTTTAAATAAGTATTATGAAAATAGAAGAATCTGGTGAAGAACAACAAACGAAACATCAGAATCCGTTTTTAAGAATAAACAGAAACAGAAGTAAAGTAGTCAGATTTTGAACTTGCTTGTCAGAAGTTGTGGAGCACGTACCCTATAATGTGAGGATGACGCCAAAGACAGCAACAAATAAAGTATTCTGAAACAGACTATATTGCAGTAATTAGAGGAAAACTGGAAACTGTAACTAAAGTCCATAGAATATTCTAACGTAACGCATAGCAGTCTCCATGGAGATCAAGTAAGATGGTGATGTATGATGCAGTTCATATACCTCGATACCGAAAGTCTCATATACATTGCACTTGGGTCAAGGAGTGAGACCCTCACTCGAGAACATAGGAAAATGGAGAATAACCATGCTAATATTGATAATAAATCAAATTAATAGACAAATACAAAGGTGCGTTGAATATTTTAACTAATTTTTAAAAAATATTTCTCTGAAAAATGGAAAACTTTTCATTGAAACAACTTTTTTCTTCTCATTATATACATTTGTTAGCGTGTTTGGCTTCCCAGTTATTAGAGTCAAGTTTAAAAAACATTTTTCAGCTAAACACAGCAATTTTACAACTTCTTTCTACTATCCAAATTTATTTATCTCATTTCTTATGGCGAGGATCAGGTCAAAAGGGCTGCTCTTCCACCTAATCGTGGCTTGAGTGTGGAATTTGGGAAGGAAAGGAGTTGGGTTGTCAAAATTAAGGTATTTGAATTTAAAGGTAGTAAATTATTGGCTGATACCTAACCACTGGTAGAGGGCGGAAAAATTCCTTGACTCTCTTGAGGACGGAGTGGCTTCAATAACCGTTTCCATTCGTATACTATCAAGAAAAGAGATGTGTAGACACGAGGTTGAAGTCAAAAACATCGAAACGGTTCATTCGATTACGCTGAAGAAATTTAGTTGATGCGTGTTTCTGTTTCGAAAAACCCAACATACACGGTTAAAACGATCGTGCAGATAACGGATTACTAAACACCTGGAACGGGCAGTCAACTCCTGCTTAAAGGTGTCTCTTGCGCCAACGCAGTTCTGCAAATTTGAGATTGCCGCTTAAAAGATATATTATATTTAATCAGTATCTCGTGGGAACCACGAAGGAACAACACGTCTAGTCCCGCCGATTACAATTAAAGAGAATTAGTTCCCACTTACGCTAACAGGGAGCGCCAATGACCGAAACACCCTCGACCGCAGGGCCGGACAGTTGACAATCATCAGCTGCCGTTGTGGGGAGCCAGAAAAGGACTAAACTACGTATTGTATCTTTATTAAATTCATAATTTGGTCATTCTTCCATACTGAAACAACTCATAACTATTCGCATTATTGCATAGTGTGAATTTACTAGTAAATTCAATGCATTATTGATCAAACCAATATAAAGTTATCTTGACAATGAAACTATTTTTAGAGCACCCAATCAGATAATTTTTCCTCAACAATAAGCTGTGTTTTTTTATTGACTCTTCCTTAATCTTGTTGGTGAATTGTTAGCAGAGGTTGCTGTCAGCTGGAGAGGTGAACGTGTATGGAGCTCTTCTGTTTTGTGTTAATACATACCTGTACATATAAATTATAGTTCCACCAGAAATGAATAATAATGTAAAATTCAGAACAACTATTTGATTTTTTGTCATTTTCTGGTGAAAAGAAGATGAAATGTTTTTTGAAAGAGCCCATTTGTGTATTGCTACCTTACTCCATATGTTTAAACTGTTTTTCCTCCGATAAACTGTAGAAATTCAAATGTATTGTAAGTAATTTTATATTTTTATTATTAATATTTTCTGAGAAAATTATTATTAATATTGTTCAAAATGTTGTTAAACAAGCAAGGACTATTTGAATGTTTGTATTAGAAACACGTTTGTCTCCGTTTCGAGATGTTTGCCTTCAAACTCGAGTCAACACATTACATTCCTTGATAAGAAATTGATGGAAGCGGAAGAGGGTACATCGCCTTCAAGGCAGAGGGGAAATATTTCAGACCTCACGCCGAGTGTGATATTGACCCATAGTGCTCAATTCAGAACTAGTTATTCGGTCTAGCCTAGTGACTGTCCCACTCATTTATTGTAGTAACTTACGTGACGCTTGCCGACTTGCGGAAGGTTGGTTTACGGTTCACGGGAAGTGTCTTGAAAACAAATGCAATCAGTCACGTATCGGAAATTTAAATCTTTTCAGGAGTTAAAATATCACTTCACTTCGAAAATTTAATAAAAATAACTTCTTCATTAAGACACCATGTATTTTGAATACGGTTAACAATGAAAGAAAAAAATAACTCAATAATAGAACAGAATGGGTAGAAAACTGAGAACAATAATACAAAGTAATACTCGATTCTATACTTTTCTATTTAATTGTAATTTCTCCAAAATTCTTCGATTCTCAATGACTTTTAAAAATTTCATATTTGAACCTTTCTGTATAACCATACAAATAAAATATTACCGCTACACGAACGGCAGATATCTCGTCATAAAATTGTATATCAACTTTACTTCAGATATTTTAATGATGACTGGAACTTTTTTTGGAGAAAAATTACCAAGAATGCAGAATATTTTTGCTTCACTCAGGAAGAAATTAGTATAAATTGGAGAGCACTCATTTAGAACAAATTACAGTCGTTTACTCTAAACACAAATTTTTAATCACTGGCAAGATAAGAAATTTTTCCATTGATTTAATCCATTTTAAATGATGGATTGTATGGATTTATATTAACATAATAAATAGTGCTTAATTAATACACGCAGTATGATATTCTTATATTTTTTCCTCAAATACGTGTCTCTCTCAGTTTAGCTTAGCTAATTACTTGCGGTGTATACTTCAATATTGATTTTCATATTATAGATATATTACAAAAATTATTAACAATCATTTACTTTGTAAACTTTCATTATATCAACGAACAGCAACATGGTTTCTGCACATAATGCTTCGTTTACTAAGACAAACGAGAGCTTTTAATTTGTAATATTTATGGTACAAACACATCTGCTCATGTTGGTAATATTTCTGACTCATATGTTCTTAAAGTTCATCAAGAAATGCGTTTTTTAATTCCTGGTATTTCAATATCTTATTTTTCCTTGACCAAATGTTTATAGATACCTTAGTATTTTCTAGATATCTGTGCTGTATTAAAATCAAATAACCCTTAAATAAAATATTCCTCGCATTTCTAAAATTTCTCATTTACCATTTGTCTGAAATTTAGTTATTTGAGACAAATTTAATGAGTTTTGACGCATGATATGCGTTATTTCTGTTGTATTTTTCAAGAAACTGTTTCTATTCGTAATTGATTCATACCATTCAAACATCTGGGGAATAACTAAATTGTTCACCTAGAACTTTCTTTGAGTACTGTTTCAATTTCATGCGTCAGCAGCGGAAGTCCGTGATTCGTTCTCGACATATTTTTTTGAAGAAAACAGCGGAATACACGACGCTAAAAATCATGCAGAAATAGCAACGAGAGTCAATAAAATACATATAGATGATACGCGTTAAAGACATTCAACAAAATGACACATAAGTTTTAACACTATTTAAAGTAAAACTGTCGTGATGCCTTAATTGTCGTGATACCTTAATATTGTCTATAACAACTCAGTTCGTCAATATTATTGAATATTAAAAATTGAAAAATTATAAAAATTGGACTGAGTTTTTACCCTAAAATTATATTAAATCTAAGTAAATAATAAGCAAATTAATGAAGTAATCGATATTCTACCACCCGCCCTTACGCCCCTATCCTCAATGGGAGGTTCTGGCGGTGTTTCTCATACTGTACTTAAAGAATAACGGTTTCTAATTTTGATTTCCTGCGTTGAACGTAATTCTACCATTCATATTTTTTTTTGTTTCATTTTTTTAAATCTTTGCATGGTCGAACAGGAGAACTGAGCTGGTGGTTTGAGTATTACCATGAAATGTATTATTTTTATCGTGATGCTATCCTGGTTACCCCAACACCTCAGGAGATAGGATCTACGTCTTTGGTGAAAGAACTGAATTATTACTCGTATTAATATTATTGTTGTGCAACTCTAATAAAACTATATTGTGGAAACGAGCGTCACTGTCATGCCGGAAGTAAGTTTTAGTCCAAACGCAGAAATTTCCTTGTTAAGGACATGTTTGACAAATTATCCATCGCTGCACTTCAGATATTTTAAACCTGGTCGTTATATTTTGTAAGATTATTTTAATTTTTCACAAATTATAAACATCCTAACTAAAAACGATAATTTCTACTACTATTAATGTCCACTATATATTCTAATTAAATTAAATAAATAAATATACTTATGACCTTTTATGGACGAATAATATTTATATTTTCTGTGAAGAGCTCACAATATAAACAAATGAAATAATATGAAAATAAGGTAATCTACGTGACTGCGAATTTCGAAGCTGTTTCTTTAAATATGTGAGTTTCTTTCATGTTTGTATTTCTTCATTAACTTTAAAACTTTTTAATTTGCAGAAGACAGTATCGCTTTATTTTCAAGACTTCTTTATATAAGCCAAGGCCTCTGTAAGCGAAATGAATGATAAATACGCAGTAATAATTATTTAAAAAATCTCCAGGTTGATATAATTGTTAGATATGTTATGTTTGTAACGTATTTTGTTGCGGCTAACGAGAGAACATGGTGTATATATATATATATATATATATATATATATATATATATATATATATATATATATATATATA
>NNCF01125998.1:828501-955845 GCA_002313205.1 Laupala kohalensis
ATATATATATACAAATTTCTCGGGAGAAATGTCTTGGATATTCATCTAGTATTCTTCTACATTCGGGACGATCTGGAAGCTCACACTGCCCAGAAGGGACCTTTTAATAGACCATCTTCCAGGCTGCTCGCATTCTAATGCATTGTTTTCTCTTCAAGATGAGTGGGAGCTTCATCGGGTGGCGTGAAGCCAGCATTGTAGCCTTTCTAGCTCCCTTTATGAATAGCACCTGGGTTCGATTCCCAGTGAGAAGAAATAAACCGAGGGAGACAGTCGCTTGTGCTAACAGTCGCTAGCTGTCGACTCTACCAAGAAGCACATAGAAGCGCGTTTCAATGGTGATTGCTGGAGACAAGCCAAATTTTGTAAGACGCTGGCCGTAATTCGTATGTCTCATTCCCGCTAACGCAGTAAAAAATCCATCTTATTTTCTACGACATCGCAAACGGAAAGAATGATGAACTCCGTAATTAATTCGCCGAAATTCCAACTACAAACAACAACTATTATCTGACCTCCCGTTACAACAAGGAACTCGTACCCCCCTCTTCCACGTCAATGTGACATCCTCGCATGGAGCATGTTAATCCCCAAACATTCATGTAAATAAGATCGCGGAATTCAATCAAAGAAATTTAAAACTTAATTTTCCGTCTGGGTTAATAAAAACTCATGAGTTTCTGTTCACTTGGTAGACGGCTAGGCAAAGTTTTGTGCTTCCCATCTTTGTTTCATGTAAAATGTGGACCACCGAGCCTTGTTTTGTAACAATGTAACAGTGAGACGAAGAATATTAAGATGTTACATTTGAAGAATTTCTAAAAAATTCATATGTTCCACAAGTAGGTTGAAAGATTTACATTTTGTAATTGAAACCCTGAGTAATTAAAATTTTCTAGGTTAATAAAAATATATCATGAATTTCCACGACGGGAATTTGACATTGAATATTTTAAAAAATACGACCTAGAAAAATGGGAACTAAATGGTTACATTTTTTGTGGCTCAAGAATATACCCGTATCGAGAATAGTTTTACTAGTTTTAGACAAGTGCTTAGGAAAGAAACACCTAAATTAATTCTCTTTTACAATATCCCTTAAACCATAAAAAATCAAACAATTGTTATGCTCCTATTTATTATGACGCATTCTGATGCATTATCCATTAGTGTATAACAACATCAGAACGTAGTCACTATTTTGAGACCAAAATTAAATGTTTAAATTAGAATCTTATAACAAATTAATGGATTACGGCGTTACAAATTTCAGTAACAAATGAAACCAAATTCATCTTGAATTGAGTCCACTTCGTTCGTTGAGTCATGGTCAGTAATCTTCCGCCAGCGGACCACACAAACAGAGGGGAAGGACGTGAGATTTGGAATCCGATCCAAAATAAACAAAATCTCACCTACCGTCTCTAAAGCGTAAAATGAAACCAGTTATTGCCACAAGTAACGAGGGGAACGAATAGAGTGAATGAGGCTAGGGAGAACATAGAAAGGGACAGACACAAACGAGCGAAAGACGGCGAGTCTAGTATTCTATATATAACAGTAAACATCCTTCTTTTTGCCACCAGATGCTTCTGCACTTACGTCAACGCATGGCAAAGACATTGTTCGAAACATAAGTATTCAGTAAATACGACGTTTATCCAAACGTCACCCGAATTATAATCACTCTTCCTGTCGCATTTGCCGGACAAATCTAGATATTATGTGAAATTAATTAGCGTAGTCCCTCCAACCATATATTTATTATTAAAGTCAATTTTCGACCGAATAGCTGTCATATTCAATAATCTAAAATTAATACACAGAAATAGACACAAAATATACAGAAAATAAAACAGAAAATAAATACAATAGCATTAAAATTATACTCGTCTTGTGTCCCTTTAATGCTATGTGTTTATTTTATGTTTTATTTTCTTCATATTTAGTGTCTATTTGTGGGTACTAATTTTCAATTACTGAAGAGGACTGCTATGCTGTCGAAAAGTAACTAATAATAAATATATGGTTGGCGACAATACACAAATTAATTTTATTTTTAATTACGCCAACAAAGAGTCACCAATACCATTATAGAAATTATGTGTTGTCCTCTACACGTCCTTCAAAGAATCACAAACCGGCATAACATTCTAGTAATTGGAATATTCCTAGGATAATGCGAAAGCACTATAACATCAGAAAAGACGCCCATGAAGACCAAAAACACTGTGAAAGTAAAAATAAAATAATAATCATAATTTGTTTAATGTCTTACTCAAAAAGATGTTACACTACTGTCAAAGATTTCTTGTAACTTTTTTTAACGTCATTAAATTTGTTAAGGAAGTATATTTAATATCACAGTAAAAGGAAATTAATTATACATGTTATACAAAAAAAATGTAACTATCAAATCATTGTAAACAAATCAATTCTTGTCTTCCTCCCTTCCATATTTTAAAATGGCGCCATTCTTGCGTGGTTTAATATGGCATTTGTATTTTCTTAAAGTCAATGCAATATTTAATTGCACTCTTTGAGAATGTAAAAAATTGCATCTCAAATAAAATCGTACATGTTAAACGAAATTCTCGATACCCGGTGATTCTTGAAATTGTCTAAATTTTACTTTTCTAGAAGATTCTTCATTTTCGAGGTCATTGTGCTGTGAGGCACATAGTGACATACGAAACCAATACTGGTTGATATGTACCACGATATTATTGAACTTCTTAGAATAAAAATTTTGGATAGAATTTAACGGTAAAAATAATCACAAAAACGCGAGAAATTGTTTCAGGAATGAGAGTATAAAAAAATAGCTTTTGAAAACATATACTAATTTTCTTAAATCTATGTACGCGAAATTTAATCTTTACAAGAATATTATCAATAAAATATAAATTCAAAATAAAAGAAAACAAATAAAAAAATATGAGCCAAATTAAAAATGTTTGCCCTTACCTATTATTGTACACACGTGCGCATGCTGCAGTGCACCATTTTCACTGAACAGTAATGAATGTCCGTTAACATTCATTCCAAAGGATTATTTACCCAATAGAACTTCAATTAATAGAAATTAAAATTGTAAATCTCAAATTTAAATTTTCTAATAAATAAATACTAGTACGTAATATACAAAGTAATGTAACTTAAATCAACTTTCTCCCGTCATTGAAGACTTACGGGTATTGTTCTTTTTCAAAATGTCCATTCTGTTTTATATCAAATTTTATGATTAATAATAATATAGCTATTTGCCATCAACGATACTAACATTATGTTGTATGCCGTTATTTGATGCAATCAATTCTACTGGATATCGTGTTTTATGCGATCTGTATTGCATTCTCCGACTTTTAAGTTTGATTAATTGAACAATTTAATACGAAATATCTACTGCTATTGTATAATTAGAGTACTATGTTCCTAATGTCACAACACTCGCGTCTTTCCTTCGGAGGGTACATAGAGAAAAAATTCCAGATCTAAGCGTACTGAAGCATTTTTTTCTCCGATGAAAATTTTTTCAATCAACATTTTTACACATCGTTAAATTTATTAAATAAAATTATCGTTTTATTTTGTGAAATTATTAACTGTAAATAACGATTAGTTCGCGCTGCACTGCTGTACGTTATCGGCAGCTTAGCCGCTCTGTCATGCGCCCTCCCCGTATGAATTAATGCGTGCAGCTGATTGGCTGTACTAATTAACGAATTATTTCTTAGGGGTTCATTAGAGAGAAAAATTGTCCAGGACGTTCATGTTTAGAAATTTTTATCGTCTCTTCAAAGGAAAGACCCGAGTTTTCGAAATTCAGTACATAACATATCTCGTACGTTTCGAACAATGATGAATTTATTAGTTCTTCTTAAGACATTCCTGCTTTGAATCTTCACGAAATTTTCCTGTCATTACTTGCCATTATTTTTATTCACTAACTTAAGCATCTTACATAGTTTTACACATGTTACACACCTACTTTACGATTGTGCTTTTGAACTCGTGCCCAGAAAATGTTTGATCAGCATGAAAGTACAGAACGTGATGTACTTCAACTTTCTCAAAACTAATGAAAGAACATTTTCCTTAGGCCGGTGTTACAGGTCACTTTTCTATGTCATATCTAAGATCAAATATATGATGAAAGGTCCATGAAAACGTATGTAATATATACATGATCATAGTTGAACTATGAACAAAGCTCGTGCATTACATGGTCATATTTTTGATCACACATCTTTGTTCATATAAATATGACCGTATAATACCGGCCTTAGGTTTGTTATTAATAGTATACTCTGTGACTGTTTAGGGATATTTGCGAGAAAAACACCACTTCAGAGAAATTCTTCTACCCGTCTTGCTCTCAGGTGGCTCTACGTTCGTTCGCTACACCTCGTAAATATGCATTCCATAGTAGTTTTGAGATTATTTTCGATATAAATGCAATTGTTCTTAAAATAGATAAGGATTATTCCATTTGGTGTAAAGAGTTCCAAGAATTAATTCGGAAAGATGTTTATTCCGTATCATTTTTCGCTATCGTATAATAAAGGATTTTGAAAATATGATACATATATTGTTCGGCACAATTTCTATCGTTTGAAACATTGTAAATATTATATTATGTGTGGACATTAATATTCTGTATGTCTTTCGTAACAGACTATATATTTGGTAATATATTGACAGAATCGTCTATTTTTAAGGTTCAGTTTATCTACCTGAAAAAACGTCAACAGTCCAACGATCCCATGAAATATATGAATGGTTTCGTCGGAATATATCGAGTGTTTTTCACCAGTCGCACATTGTTCGTCACCTCAACCTAATAATTCACGACACCTTATGTTGCTGAAATTTAACGCGGGGTTAAATTTTTCCGTTCAGTGAATCCCTAGGGAGCGAACAAAGAAACCAGCAGGCCATTCCGATGGAAAAGCGAGGAGGGGATGATGTTGAGGTAAAAATTTATTTTATAATTTTTTTTATCAAGTGGTGCAGAAAGGGCAAGCAAAGACTGTGTTTCAAAACTGTTAAGCATGCCTCAACGAAACATATTCATCCCTTTTAGAGGCCAAAAATATGATGAAAGGATTCCATTTTGCGCTTCACGCCTTCATATGATAAAGGATTACGTCCACCTTGCCCGATACCGCCTCGGTATTACTTCTGCTCACTTGTCCAAAAGTTTCGGAATATTAGGTCTTTACTGATAGTTAACCTCATTTTGGTTACAAATATCAAAGACTTTGGGATTCCGACAAAAAATATCCAATTTGCACACTCCCTGCTTCCAAAATCCATGCTCACTGACGTGAACGTAAGTTTTATTTCTGTTATGATGAAAGTAGTGGGATGGCCGAATTCGTAATCTCTCTGCACGAGCCGACTCTACATATAATAGTTCTCTTAAGTCTGCGTCAATATATACTTAACGAGAAACACGTGGCAAATAGCCTTCTGTGAAAGTCAATAATGTAAGAACTAATTTTAATACGAACCCTGAGAACAACCATCATCTTAGAACCTAACCTTGAAAAGTTAACGAGGTCTTTAATTGATTCTGAAACACCACAGATGGACACTAGAGAAAGTTTCATCGTAGAATAAATGACAATATTTATGAATTACTTGCACATGTATTAAAGTATCGGATAACATAATTCCAATGAATGAATCGTTCACAAATCAAGGAGATGGGAGAACTGGGGAATAGATCTCAATTCCAGTTGAAGCGCAACATCATTAAAAAAACGATGTACTCGGACCGAACTACCACTCCCAGACTTTTGACTACGACAACCAGTGACGGATCTATGGGAAAAGGCTATAGCCCCCCTCCACCCCACCCCGATCCAATTGGATCTGAACTCTCAACAGATAAAATTGAACTGGTGGGTAAACAGATAAAAAGGTCTGGATGGAAATGGTGTACTGTTGTGAAAGGCAAACGGGTGGTGTAGTGGTTAACACCCTTGCGTTCAAAGCAGGATCCCGGGTTCGATTTCCGACTCGTCGCCATTTTCACCTGACCAAAAGTTATCACATATCTTCTCTAAGTGTAGGGTACACGTAAGAAATATATACAGATAAAATTGAAATCGATGAAAGGCATACTTTGTTAAAGTATTACCAGACATTTCGCACACTACATTTACATGTTAAACGCAAACGTAATGCAAATTTGTATTATAACTTCGCGTATTCCATGCACCGGTTGAAGAGACTCGCAAAGCTGGACGTGATTCATGTAGGTTAAACTGCAGATCTTGTATAAGCGATACAGCGCAAACGCATTGCCAACAGCACAATTCACGGCCAGCTTCCAATGTTATTAACGCGTTGTGAGGAGGTAATAGAGGACGAATCCTTATCCTTTAATAACTATTTGCCATTCTAAAAAACATTAATAAATTTGGCCATTATTTAATAAATTGTTATATATCTATTTGATGAGACGATGCATTTTTTAAAATTATAAACATTATATTTTAATAAAATATATCGACTCATCAAATTGTATGAACATTATCTGTGTTCCAAAACCATTATTTTCAAACGGAAGTATGATTGTTTCATGCTTGTGGTCACGTCTTGGTTTTTCCTCACCACCTCTTCGCGATATATGTGCCACATGAACTGTAAGGGCGATATAACACTTAAACTAATGAATGAACGTACCGGCGATCTTCGAGTAATTTCGATTATAAAACTGGCGCAATTGCGGAAGTCCAGCGCGTACGTGATTGATTAATTAATTAATCAGATTAGAAGAAGGCAAGCAATACCCAAACAACACCAAGTCAAAATATATTCGGAAGTTTTCGTTTAGTGAATTATATTTCTATTATTAGTATTCTCAGAATTTAAAATCAAGATCGTCAAATATTATGTTATCTAATGTACATATGAAATATAAAAATAAATTTATTTAAATAAATTGTGAGAAACGTGTGAAAGAATATAAACGTTTCTCGACGCTCATTTGGTAGTAATATTTGTACATTGATAATTAACATTTCTCCGTAATTTAACTACTATCTGTATGAAAGGAATCCACATAAATTTGTTTTTATAGTATCTAACATCATTTCTTATTTTGAGTCGAAAAAAAATCATTCGGAATGGTAATTTACGAAACTACAGATAATCGTGGGGGAACATGTGTGGAACACACCAGCGTTTCTGACACGATAGCGATAGGGTGCGCATGCTGAAGCACGCGTGGTGGGTCGTTTAACCCGGTGCTGACGTTGCATCTGACAGCTTTCTCAGAACGAAGCCACTTATCTCGCCTTATAGACGGAGATTCACGATTTACATTCACGCATAGAAAGTGATGACGAGAACGAGAAGTCAAAATATCTCTTAAAATGGGTGGACGCAAAATGTACGCCATATTGCTCTCTGTTTACTGAGGATGAATATTACATGCTGAGGATACACTTGTATTAGATGGCAAGGAATACATTAGTCTCAACATTTAAGAAAAGCAAAACATTAAAATCAACATAAACAATACAACAAATAAATTTTTGAATAAAAAATTAAAATCGATTTGCAATGAAGCAAAATTAGTTTTTAATTATCAGCATTCAATGAAACAAATTATAATGAGTGTACACTTCCGATTTCTGTAACATATAGTTTTGGCCAGTCAAAGCTGCTATTGATTGGCTGAGGTTTGATTACCGAGCACACTCCACCACCATGTCAATATATCTTTGATAGTGAGACAGTGCACGAAGTAAACATTCGCGAGTATTAATGTTACGTATAAATTTATGTCAGATATCTTAATCTGACATTTTCTTTTTACAGTTTTCGTAATTATATTCTGGAGTTCATTTTTTCTGCTTTCGAAGGGGAAAAGTGAGAATCTGAGACCAACAAATACTTAAATTGTAGATTTATGTACCCTAAACAATTATTATTACGATCATTTTCTGTTATTGTACTGTAACAACGTTTGAATAAAAGCTGAAAGGATTCTATTGAACATATTTCCATTAACAAATTAAAAGGAAAGCCCGAAATGAGAGCGTACATACATAATTCGCTTTCATGGAATTCCAAAGACCGAAGCAAAGCCGACGACGCTTGGGGGAAAATTATGCTCCCCTCTCGAATACCATGGTGTATTGTGGATTGTCAGGATCAAGGGATGAAACAAAACATGAATCCATCGAAGTCTCCGATTGAAAACTACGTGAACTATTCTCGTCAATTCTCACCTTCCACAAGCAGCAAAAACCAAAACATTGATGCCACATGATTGGTGAATGGCATTCCGAGAAACCAGTTGTACGTTAATGGTGAAACGTTGTTCTCTGCTAATTGACAAACGATTGCGGTGCTATGAAGTGAAATATTTGTAATTATTTACCAGTAATGCAGAAAGTGGTTTTCGTGGAAACACAACAAAAGCGTCTATTCTCCATGAAAATATTTTTTCCGATACGAATTTCTCACGAAATTTATAGATAAAAAATTGCTAACAATGAGCTCAACAGGTCTGGTACCACCTCATATGCTTATTTCGAGGAATAAAGTTGCAGTAATTTTTTGTGTTGTGAAGTACAATTGACGAGAAGATATTCAGTAGATTAAATAAAAATGCATGCCAGCAAAAATGTTATAGAAGACAATAATATAAATTAATAAAAGAATATTCAATTCCAAAATAAATGTAGGTGTATTTGCGAGCATATTTAAATACCCATCCCATTGGATTTGTCATATTTAATTTAATTAAAAACTAAACAATAAATAAAACAAAAAATAAAACAATTTAATTAAAAATCTAAATAAAAGAATGAAAATAAAATCTGAATAGAAGAATTATCAACACCGTATTAAACGGAGGACTATTCATAAACGCATAAATGAGAGTAATTAAATATTTCTTCCAACATTTTTTTCATTCAAATTATTTTTCCCGTCCTCGCATCTATAGGAAACATAGACCTCATAAACATGTTATCGCTACACAAGCCCGGTGTGCGTACTTAACGATTAAATCACATTTTGGATGAATTTTCATTTCGGTTCTGACGTATAAAGCTCATAGGCCTGTTTTAGATGTCACACATCCACGAGAACTATGGAGCAACTCAAAAATTGGTAATTTTGAAATATGGTCTTCTATGCCCCAGTAGTGCGCCATACAATTGACCATGACTCTCAATCCTTTCTCAACTGGTTCCGACGTGACAACTTTTTTCGAACAATTACTTTTTGGAGAATAACTTTTGCATAAATACTTAAGAAAAGAAACTTATAGTTCAAAGAACTTTGTACAAGAAATCGTAAGAATTTGAAGGTGAAAAAATAAATCTAACATAAGTATGCACCAAATAATAGTGAGAGGAACAAGAAAAAACTTTGTTTTGCTTAACTTCAAAAGAACGTTATTTTGAGTTTTGTCACTACTCTCGTGGGAGAGTGAATACTAAGAGTGAATACGCATTATTTCGGTTCTAAATATTTCCTTTCACTCGATTGAGACCGATCCTTAATTCAAGAGACTGAGCACATTTCTATGAAACGGTCGAATTGCTCCTGTTACTTCAATAAGCGGTTCCATCGTGTTCCATAACTTACCACTAAGTCAATCATTAGCACATCTCAACACATGTATCATGCAAGCGTGAATATAATTTGTCCTCTCCTAATATTAAACAAATTTTTATGGAACTTTTTAAAACAATTTGTTTTGCTTGGAGCTTTAAAATAGAGAAAGTAACAATTTCTCTCTCTCTCTCTCTCTTTTGTGCGTCAATTGTACTTCTCATTATCTTCTCGTCAATTGTACTTCACAACACAAAAAATTCCTGCAACATTATTCCTCGAAATAAGTATATTTTTATCTCTCTTTCTCCAGTCACATAGAAAAAAAACTTTTAAGGTTTTTTATTATGATTTTTAATATTTATTAAGATTTTTAAGGCTGGAAGTCGAAACTGTTTCGTCCAATTTGTAGCTGGTTTATAAATGTTTTATTTTTTAGTTTTCATTAACTTGACAACTAACTTTTTAATATAGAGGGCAGTTTGACGATTTATTTTCAAGTTTTCCGATTTATTATATATATATATATATATATATATATATATATATATATATATATATATATATATANCTCTTATACACATCTAGATGTGTATAAGAGACAGATATATATGTGTGTGTGTGTGTGTGATAGTGAATGATAGCCGATAACGAAGAGGTTGACTCTCGACCGCCTGATAATCGAAAAGATAATTTTTGGCCAGTCAGTAAGATTTATCACTTTCACTGGAATATACTTAGAATAAGGTAACTATTTTGTAATATTGGCTTTCGTTTTCAATAAGAGAACACATTTAATATTATACGCTAGATCTACAATCCAGTATTGTAAGAATTTATAGCACTACATACAATGTGAAAAACATGGTGAAATTTCAATACCCATTTTCAAAACATTTTACCAAAACTTTGTAAAACATTTCACATTATCACTGAGCTATGATATCAGTTTACGTCACCCATTGATCGCAGTAAAGTTGTGTGCTTCTTACAGCGTGGAAGTCGCAATCCTACCACTATTCGTTCTAGAGATAAAGATTTGAACTTAAGGAAGCAAGATGGCATTTTTCTTTATTTTTTATGAAAAAACGGAAATTTGTTTTATCAATTAACTTGATTTTTTGTATGCTAACACACCGAGCAATTCCCTATCTTATTAACGTAAAACATTTTCTCGTAGTCACGCAGGATAGAGATAGGGGATGGGGGTGGGCATACCCTTATTGGGAGCGGTTAGATGATGGGAATTTAATTTTTTGTACAAATGTACTGCTTGATAGTAAATCTAATGCTTTTTATCACGATTTAATCGATTTAAATGTGATCTTTTCAAAAGGGGTGAAATGTCGAAAGGAGTGTCTCGCAGTTAGTATCTCCCAATAATGCAAAAACCCGTAAACCATTTTTTTTGACAAGTACACACCATCCTGAATTGTTTTGGAACATCTGAAACGCACACTCTTCACAGGAAGCAGAGGGTTAGGGGGAGCGGATGTGTCTTCAGATATGGGTGACTTTTTAACCTCAATTTCTGGAGGAGACATTATTGAGGTATACGTGAGACCAGTTCTCCCTGTTATCTTGAAGTGTGGTATTCTTGCTTGATTTTTTTCGAAATTTGCTTCTCTCTTCACTCTAAGGGTGTCCCAGCGTGAAAGGGGTGGCACTGACACCTCCCAATGATGGAATCTCTTGATAATGAATGGAAGCTTCTTAACCCCAAATTTCACAGATACATTTTATAACATTCATTTATTAAAAGATGAAATTACTGCGTGGCTAATTTTGACGCGTAGTGTAATATAAGAGAGGCGACACTGTGGAAAAAAGAGTTATCTTAATTTCTCCGAACGAAACTGGGATCAAATGAATTTACTAGTTCAATTCAGAGGTTAATGACTTAAATCAAACTTAGAACCAATAATATTACTAAGCTCAATGTATTGAGATGAATATTTGAATGAAATCTTAAGTTAATTCCTACCAATTTAAAAATTATTAGAAACGTTTTTAAGAACTTTCAAGTTATTTTAAATACGAGTCCTCAAATTTCCGATAAATTAACGTTTTGAATACTGCGTAGATATTGGTTCGGAAATACAAATTTGTCTGTTTTTTATGGTAATAAAATATTCCTGAGATTAAAAGCAATAAAAAAAGGTGTAATCCTCGATTATTTTATCTGAATACATTGGATAAATTTTACATTCCATTGAGCGTTAAATATTAAACAAATGGAATTCAAATATTTATATTAAAAATATAGTTGATTTAATGTAAAAAAACGAAAAGTAAATAAAGACATTATATTAATCCGTCTTGTACTTTATCACGCCATTGCTGTAGCACTTTTTAAATAACTTATAACAATTTCAAAAACTATTTTCTTGCATGATTGTGTTGCCGTATGGCTCATATTAATTTAGTTTTATGTGTACTCAACTTTGGCACGGTTGTGTACATTAATTCTGTAGCCCCATCCTGGCCCGGGTTTTTCTCCGTTTTTCCTTCGGGTAGAGGCGGATTTCTTATACAGGTTCTCTAGGCTTTGTCTAGGGGCGTGTTTATTGTAACAATAAATCGTGAATTTAGTGTTTTTTCAACTCTTATGATTTTTAAACACTATACTCAGAATAATCTATAGTTCGATAATAACTTGTACATGTAAATTTACAAACATATTTGCGTTAAATTACAAACATATTGACATTATATATGTATTATAACTCGCAGCTAACTTTTTATCTTATCTAGGAACTTTTGCTGAAATTTTTGAATCCGCCTCTGCCTTAGGGCCCTTGATCGGAATTGATGGGATGGTCCCTTGCTTGCTTCCGGAGAGTAAATTAGTTTATTGTCCTCCACGTGGTCATACGCAGTTTGTACTGTAATTTGACAATAAATTTATTATTATTATTATTATAAAAAAATTTAAAAGTATACTCCTGGTAATAGTAAGAATAAAATATGTGTTGCCGAAGATAAAAAAATTCAACCCACATTTGTTCAGTAAGAGGCTGAAACCGATGCGATTCAGAAAGTACAAATCAAAGTAGCCGCATTTCAAAGAGTAATGAAATGAGCAACGTTCTACTAAACCCAGTGCCATCGTTCGGTATGTTATAGATGCAGAGGAAATAGAGCACGTATTTTACATCCCGTCTCGCACACGTTCCTAGCGAACGACTACCTATCCACAGATTGACTGCACAGAGAGCAGAGTGGTTTCCGAACGACTTCGAAGATACAGGCATCGTCAATCAATTCACATAGGTCCACTAATATCCAACGAAAATAAATTGAATGTACCTTTCGAACAGCGTGATTGAATTCTTTAAGCTATTATGTTCGTCATTTTTACACTGCTCAAACAGTACCTCACGATAGTACAAGTATTTCATCTTATTGTATCTAGTATAAAGTTTATAATTAAACAAAATATTTGTTCTTAGTTCAGAAAATGTAGTATGAAAGGAATGCCGTCCTTTCTGGTAATTTACGAAATATTTATGGATTTCCTTTCAGGTCATCGTTTATGATACACACTAAGAATACGTGGGAAATACTAATGGTAAGTGTAAGTTAGAAACCTGAATAGAATTCTCAGACAACTGAAAGAGAGATACAACTAAAACCTAAAATACTATTTCGTCAAGTGGTGGTTCACTATTGTTTGCACAAGTCAGCTTTAGTTAGACTTTGTGTAGTCAGTGTGCTTTACGACTCGCTCATAAAAATTCTCCAATTCGTCTTGCCAAGAATTTTCTTATAGTCAATGCGATATTTCTTATGGAATAGTTAAATTTATATGATTATTCAATTTGAGATAGTTCGTTTGTATGTATGACCAAAAAATTAATAATTCCGTTAAGAATCCTTGATACACTCAAAGATTCTATCTGAAATATTAATTCAGAACAAATTGTCAGTGACTTTTTTCATTATTTCAACGATTATATTTGTGTGAAAAATCTTTTAAATAACTACGCAAGGGAAAAATTCCTACACTAATTTGAAATTAATCAAGAACCCAAAATATCATTTGCGTAGTACTCACCTTTTAACGTATAAATTTTTAAAATGTAGAATATAATCGTTTTTTTTTCTAATAACTTCAACCATATATTGCTTTGAATGAATCTGTAGACATGTACGAGAGTACCCAAATGACATTTTAGTATACCAATCAACTTAAAATCAATCTAGGAATGTTTTTTCCGCCCGTGTCTTAGACGAGTTTGCATATTAGGGTGACAGAACAAGTAACGCCCACCAGACAATTGTACCTTCTTAGTTCAGATTTCGTACAATATCACGCATAAAAAGTGAAAACACTTCGAAAATATCAGTTGTTGACGTCGCAGGAGCAGACGTTATGGAGTGCGAAACTTGGGGAGACACGAATAGCTTCCAACTTTCATTCCCACACGAGTTACTTAATAATATCTTGCGACTCGCCGACCCAGCAGCTCTGCGGCAAGTCAGATTCCAGCGTATTCCTGGAGAGAGCTAGAAGGATGAGGGGCCACGATGTTCATTACAATAATAGGTGAAAGATATATTTACATTTTCGCTACTGGGATATTTTCATTAAACCGTGAATAATGAGAATGTTGTACTCTTAGCTCACATTTATTTAGTATTAAAAATTCAATTGTTTTATTTACAAGATACACAATGAAAAGATTCTTGAGTTCCATGTATTTCCATTTTTGGATAAGTTCAACTTATTTACGAATATTTGGAAAGATGGTATTTGCGACAGCTCTTTTCGCCATGTGAATCGAAATCCACATTATTTTATAACGGTAGTAAAAATGAAATAAAAATATTAAGCAGAGAAGAAAATAATATTTTATGGGCGAATTTTTTCAGATCAATCCTGATTATAATACTGGTCAAAATCATAGTGTTAAAGAAACATCATTAGCGTTTACCCAAACAGCTGACAAGTACCTATAATAGCAATGTTGGCAAGGGAAGCGGCGGGAAAAGCACAGGCGTGTGAATACGGGGAGTCACTATGTGGGTGTGCGGCGACTGACACGACAAAACGAGTGCATTGCCTGAGAATAGAACTCGTGTCCGCGCGTTCCGTTTCGGACACTCGACTCCGCTGTTGAGGAATCGTCGGCGTTTTGTAAAACTCGGGTTTCCAATCATTAAACAAACATGTTTGTTTTGTTTTAGGATAAAAGTTACTATTAATAACATGGTTTTCGGTCTTCGAAAAAAATGTGAGCGAATACAACCTTCAACCAGTTTTGTTTACTCGAATAGAAACCCCTATTACGCGAAAACATTTTTACTTATATACTCTAACGAAAATAAAAATTATTCTTTCACTCTCTAACTCACGAGGTACAACATAAATGAATCAGACACCAAGAATAATAAACTATCATGTAACATACTTCGTAAATAGTGGTACAACAAATCTGATCTTAAAAGTAAGCAATCTTTATATGACGAGTACAATTCAAGTTGAAACAAATACTCGAAGGTTTCGCCTTCCTTGTTTCTTTGTCAATAAATCTGCCCAAAATAAGTTTTCGTGCAAGGACATAATATTATTTTATGGAGAGCCAATTATAAAGGTATATGACCAAAATAGTTCAATATTACTTCAATTTCGTTAAAGAATAAAAGTGCGCTTGTACCCGTGTATGAGATGAAGGGATAAACGTTTTTCAGGAGTACTAACAACTCTGATATTCATCCACCTGACATATACGGAAATCACAAACATCCAAAGAAAGTAGACCATGTAATGCCAATATAAAATTATAATGATTACATACAAGATTCGTTAACGTACATTATATTAAACGAAGAATACAAATATCAGTTGACAGCAATTGAAAACCTATTCCCGATAAATGATAGCAACATCAATGAAAAATAGAGTTTGATATTCAGAAAGCAAGTAATGATTTTCATAGATGCATTTGGCGATGTTCATTCTTCTACAAGGAATTGTGTTGTCCCACTCTTTAGTTTTGTATCTGAGCTTTTTCCACATTTTGGAGAGGTGAGCCGCGGTCCTCATCAACACGCTTTTAACTCAGAACTTGCCATTTCTTTTGAATCCCATAAAGAGTGCGACAATGGGGCAAGGACTGGGTCGGTGAGAGCTGTTAAGTGAAATATTCCATTCCAGCTGCCTCGGGTATTCTCTTCTTCGTTCTAAGCAGTTATTGCCAGCAGACCAAAAAGAGGTGATATACCTTCGTGATACACCAAAGAGGAGACTTTAAGATTGATGAGGAGCGTAAAGGAGCAAAGAGGGGAAAAAGGGAAACAGAGCAAAATTATTGGAGATTTTTGTTGAGGAAATGCGAATAAGTTTATATAATAGTGTTTAGCTGTGTGATAAGAATATACTCAATGACGAAATCCCAATGTATTTTGCGACGCGAACAGGAATACCATTTTACACATTTTGCGACACAGACAGGAAGAAAGGTATTTCACACATGAAATGACGAACATTGCGCTTTGTTCCATATATGTGAAAAAAAAGTAACTTTTATGATAGGTAAATGCATTGTTTTTCGGGTGAAGTTAGGAGACAGCCGACTCACAAAAGCTACGAGGAAAGATTTATGAAAATAAATAAAGTTCAAAATGATGTAACTAACTATTTTTCGGTTTTATGCAGTGTTTTCCACACAAAATAATCGAGTACACCAAATTAAAATTGTGAAAATCTTGAACTGTTTCTAACAAAAGGTAAGAATATTTCGAAGGATGTCCATGAAACTTCCAATACCGAGTGAAAGAAACGAAACGACTTTTCGAAAGTCGTAAAGAGCTAGGTATTGGAGGCTTTGGAATAATCGGCACAGTGAAGCCACGAAACGACACAGCGAAATCTACGAAAAGAATTTCGTGGCGAGGAAGCGATGATGTCGGAAATGCATAGCACAGTAAAGTAGAGCGGAAGGCAACCCGGAGATAATTCGAGCAAACCGCGGGGGTGGCCGTGCGGTAGTGTCGGCACGGTGGAGCAGCGGTGGGGTGGCGGAAAGAGCAGGACGTGGGATAGGTTCCGCGGGGAAGACAGGGGTGTCTGCAGGACTGCTTTGGAAGGGGTCGCCAACGAACCTCTCCGCTGACCTTTCGGCAGCGGTTCTTGCCCTCGCGGTGAGCAGCCGCTAATCACTGCGGAGGGTGGCTTACCTTCTTAATGAGAGAACATGTAAGAGAAGAAACGAAAAGGGTGAAAGGCGTCGGACGGGCATCGCTTTAGCGGATGGATGGATATTTTGACAAAGGCAGTGCTCGACCGCTCGCCGGCCACCTTAATATTTGTGCGCCTCCGCTTTGGTCACACGACAGACGGACGTCAGCAGTTTCTGTCTCCCCCGCTTCCCCTACGCAACCTCACGCTACAAGGGCACACGACGAGCGCCTACGCGACGAAGATTCTCAGCCTCCCACTCCAAACCGGTGGCGATGGCACTGACAAGGATATCAGCGGAGCACTCTTGATGCTACTGTCTCGCCACCGTGGCCTGGTCGTGGATCGACCCTTGCGTTTGGGAGCGGCGCGAAGGTCTCGGTGACACGCTTCGCGGCTACACGTGGAGCGACAGACACGTGCGGCGCGCGGGCTCCAAGTTCGCAGCTCGGACTCGTCACTGCCAAAGAGTGCAGCCACTCTGCGACAGTTGCCTCCTGCTGGAAGCGTAGTGGCTGCTTGAACGCACAGAGCGGGCGGCACCGGCCGCGGGGGCAGGGTCGTGTACTCAGACCATGTATACGCGACCCTTCCCGATCCGGGCTCGCGACAGTGATGATGGCGCGGCGGAATCGGGTGGAGAGGGTAGGGTTAGGTTCGCGAAGGTGGAGAGACGGCGGGCGGACCTCGACGGGACCGCAGGTGCCACGTTACCTGATGTCCGAGGTCTCCGGGCGGGGGCGGAGGTCCGTCCTCGGGCGGAGGACGGGGGTCAGCCCCCATTTGTCGATGAACTCGAGCCGAGAAATCTTGGGAGGGCGGGTTAGCTCGCCTCCATACTCTCCGCCGGCCTGGGCGCCGCTGTGCGCTGCGAGGCGCGGGAGGCGCCGGCGGCGCGCGTCCCGCCGCCCGCCACTCTACACTGGCACTCGCACACTGCACTGGCGTGTCCGGCGCGCGTGCGGCCGTTCCGCCCAGCCCCGCACACCCCGACCGCAGCCCGCCGCCGCACGCCGAGCCCCTAAAGGGCGCGCGGGCGCGGGAGCGAGCGCGGACGCGGCTGCCGAGAGCCGCTGCTGGCCCGCCGGACTGCGCGCGCGAGCGCTGGCGCGAGCGAGTGCGCGGCGTAGCGCCGGGCGCCGCGCGAAGACGGGGCCTCCGGGCAGCGAGCGGCGGCACGTTAGCTGCCCGCGGCGCCGCGGGCCGCCAGCATCACGCGTGCGAGTCGAGGGTGGCCGCCGCGCGGGGGTCGGGGCGGCGGCGGCAAAGACGCACCCACCCGCGCACCGAGCAAAGCGAAACTACTTTGCTGGACCGACCCAGAGATGAGCTGACTGCTTCGCGGTGCGGCCGCCCGCCGCGCTGCCGGTGCGTCTCCCTCGTCAGGGGTGCCAACACGAGCGCGGTGGCAAGTCGAAGCGGGGTGTGCGGGCGGCGGCGGGGAGCGCGCGGCCGGCGACGCCGCACCGGCGGGGAGTGCGGCCGCCAACGTGGTGGGCGTGGGCGCGGATCGAGGCGGGAAGGGGGCGTGTGACGCGGGGAAGACGGTGCTGGAGTAAGGGCGGTCGCGAGAATCGGCGCGCGGGCGGTGAGGGCGCCATGGACTGGGCGACGGGCAAAACACCCACGTAACTCCCAGACCTGCCGCGCAGAGTGCGCCGCCGTGTGCACGCAGGAAGGATGTGCCGGTAGGCGGCTCCGGGGTAGGTAGGTCACGTCTTGTAGAGGGCGGGTGATTGAAAGCGAACCAGTTAAATTGCCTAGATTTTATTTCCGGGTATCTATTATTATTTTGGGGATGCAGGATGAAATATAATCTTCTTTCATTCTTCGTAGACAAAATAAAGTAATGTGTCAGCGTTACTGTATTTGAAAACATTTTTCCGACGTCTTTCATTGAGTCACTTTTGAAATATCTTTATTGAGGTAATTCTAGAAACACTAAGGAGCGGTGTTTATTCTCTGAGAGGTCACGTGGGTGCAATCTGTTTTATATAGTCGGACGCGGTGAACGATGCCTTTTCTCAAGGGTCTCTTGAAAAACTTGAATACATCACCACAGAGAGACTAATACGATGCTCCAAAGGGAGCTTAGACATTCATAGAAGGTAGCGCGTAATGGTATTTCGTGTCCAAAAGTTCAATAGTAATTTATATCAAATACAAATGTTGTAACAGGCTCTAATTATCTTACGGTCTATTAATAATTTGAGAAACTTGGCGGCAGGGGAATAGCGTATTCGCAATTGAAGGTGGGATGCTATGAATCAGCAGTAGATGAACGAATTTGAATACTGACTTATAGATTGCCGAAGCAAAATGTGACAAAGAAAGATGATTCGGTCCAGATGTTTAGGAATGAACATTTTCAAACACTTACCAGACTTTTTTTCGGTTCAAAAACCTAAATTTTAATGGGTAAAAATTTTGCATTTAGTGAAATTATGGGGGTGATGTTTCAATGGTCGAGCGCGAAGTGAAACCCAAGTAATCCGCCCTAAAAAGGGTTTGTTGAAAAGGACTGCTAATCCTTGGCATGAGTTGGGTCCCAACCCTTTTCAGGTAGAAAGATGATACCATTAGGGGAGGAGACAAGCGCCTGAGGATGCCTCGCTTCTGTAACCATCCAAACTATGTTTAATTAAAAATTTGGTCAAAATTGTAAAGAGGTGATACGTTTGAGGGTGAGAAACTTCATTTGCTTGAGAATCAACTGAGATGTTGTATTAAAAGCTATGAAGAAAGCTAAAAATAAAGTGTTTGTAAAGGTTTTATATGAACAAGAATATTTACAATTAGATTTAATACACATAATGATATTGATTACTACCTATAACTAATAAGTTGGTTAATTCATATGTTTACTTATTAAAGCTTGTTGATGATGCTGTTTACAAAATACACTCTGTAAAAGAATTTTGATTTTATTTTGTACCAGTATCTATTTTCATGGACACGATGTCTGTATTAACTTTTATCCTTAGATACATGCATTGAATGTCCAATTAAGTGATGGCCAAAGAAAGCCAATATTCTAATTTATGTATTTTATCACCTTGTATGTGAATAATACAAATCTTACCTTTCACTTGTGCATATTTTATTATAGACAATCATATTGGATTCTTCAAACGGTTTTCTACCAACACATGATATATTACTTCATTAAATGTAATGATGAAGCAACGTTTCGAGAGAAAATTCTGCCTCCTCATCACATTGCAATTATTCTATGCTGATTACTCATTGAATTGCAACTCCTTACTATGATGAATTATTTTGTGAAATACGCACGTCTCAAAAATTAAAAAAAGAGTTACAATGTTGTTGTGATAAATTTCTTATAGGGTTGTTATATGAAGTAATGTATTATGTGTTGGTAAAAAACATTTCGAAGAATCCAATACATTTGTATATAATAAAATATTTAAGATTTGTATTTTAATTTATTGTTATGTGCAGTAATTCATCCATAACATGGATATTAGACTAGTCAAAATTCTGATAATTTTCAAATAATACTCTACAAACGTTCGTAACGAAGACTTTTTCATTCCCTGTTAGTAAATTGTAAGAATCATCGAAACAAAACATGTTATTACTGCTTTTCGACGATAAATGTACTTATTTATAAAAATTTATCCTTATAAAATAATAACTGAAAAAATTGATTCGCGAACTTTAGGAGCGTAAATAGAACAACGAATTTTTTCCACATCTATGACAGAGTTCGAAATATTGACGTACAACGAACCATAAACGAAACCTAACAAAATTTTCATCCTTTTCACTTTAAATTTGTTTTAAATATAAAATTTGACGTATTGCACTCCGGGAAGCTGTTCCTATACCTAAATCTACAAATAACTATAAAATAATAACGAACAGTTATTATTGGACTCCGTAAACCGAAGAGGTATAAGTTCAATTTGCACTCCATTTAGATTTTTTGCCACAGAAAAATTAATATTTGATATCGCTTCACTGGAACGTTATGCGCATTAACAAACATTTGATTATAAAATGCAGACAAATAAATATTTTTGTATTCTGTAAACGGCAAATGGCTAAAAATATATCAGCTCAATATACACCTCTTTTTACATTATTATCCTCCATCATTATTTCTTCCGCGAGAACATCTTATTAAATGAAACGATTTGTTCGTAATGTTTTAAAATAAATTTATATTAATCATTATTTTGTATTTGATTAATTTATTAATATTTGTTAATCATAATTTCATTAATTGTTTTTAATTTCATGACCTTAATTTTTTAAAATCATGTCCGTCATCATATAAAGTTTTAGTCATTGAATTTAAAAAAAGATTCATTTAATTATTTAAGTAAATTCACCAAAATGACGTAAGTAAATAAGTTACTTATGTTTTATTCAGCTACTGCTTAGTAGTTGCTTGAAAATGTACACGTGTAAGGTATTAGTGTTTTACTTACATTGAATGTTTCAACGAAAAATTGTGTGTATTAAAATAAAACAGTGCAAGTTAACTACAATTTTACAACAATGAGCTGGGGGAACGCATCCAAGTTAGACGGTTCTAACTCATATCCTGGGTACGGCGAGACTTGAGGTCCCATTCATGTTTTTATGTTACGTGAGTTGACTCTGGGGTCTAACACATGCCAGCCCGTTTCAATGACCGGAATATGAAATAAGTGGATCGTTCACATCTGTGGTTGCTGCGTGAAAATAGAAATCCTTTTTCCCTCTAGCCGCATAGCGCAAACTACGAGAGCGCGAAAAGCGGGAACTGGTGTTGGGTGATGAACATGGGGGATGGGTGTCGACGACCCACCTCTTGGATGCGGAGTTGCAATTTCCCGAGAATAGGGAGCGTGGCAGATGCAGCTCGCACCCAGACCTCTTCTCCTTCCACACCTTTCTACGAACCTTGCCGCAGTTATCGCGACCCTCTTCCCATCCACTACCCGGTCGCGTTTTCCAAGATCCCGTTAACCAACACGGTACGTCAAATAGGCGAGGCAATTGCATCTCGTGGACGTCGTGTTGCGGGCACGCAGAGAAATCAGTGGGCGAGCGCAGCCGTCAAGTGCAAATGGCGAGGGAGAAGGATTGCGAAGGAGGTTAGAAGCGAGACTAGTGGTGGTGCCAGAGATATAGGTGAGGTTTGAACCAAGTGCCGGTGACACTGCGCTTGCCTTTCTTATGGTATTGTTTTTACAGTCATTCAGGAAAATAAAACTCCAGCATTATTACACATGTAAAACAATTGTTGTAGCCGAGATCTAGTGATGGGAAGGGATTGCACTGATTTGGTTCAAGAAATATAAACCCAATATTTTGCACAATTCTCAGTTTCTATGATAATATGTATTCATTCTCAGTTTCTATGATAATATGTGTCCATTCTCAGTTTCTATGATAATATGTATTCACAATTGCAGGGGTTATTAATGCATAGAAAGTATTTTATGTACTTGCGTGAACTCCATTACAAAATAGAACGAATGATGATTAATAAAATTATGAGATACATTTCCGAAATACTCTTCTTTCTCCCACTACTAGCATATGCTTGAATAAATAGTTCCATTTTCCTGTATTCCGCTACCCGAATAATTTCCTTAGTATAATTTAGTGATACCACAACCTGATCCATTTGATTGTTTCTCACGCACAAATAGCAGAGAAACAACGGCGTAGGAATGGTGCGTAAAGGGAAACTTGCGCCCATGATAAATTAGTGAAGTTTGCGCCCTGAGGATCACGTAGTGTCTTGAGGAAAGTATACTGAGACAACGTCACATACATTTCACATGTAATACTTAGTGGTGTTTTCAGAAAGAACAAGCCGATCAAATGAAGACAATACTAATGAATCATCTAAACTATAACTACATTAAACTATCAGCATTTCAGGTAAAGAGGAATACTGTAAAAATAACATGAACCTGAATGATGTCTAAGGTGAAGGATGGGACACCACATTTCATTATAAAACCAAGGGAAAATGTAGGAGTTCTTAACAACAGGTTAGGAAGAAGTACAAAGTTGTTGGCAATTTTTGCATTCACAGTATTTTTAAGCAATTCCACCTATGTAAATTGCTCATCCACACATTTGCCGTAGTAGCTAATACGCGTTGCAAATATGACGTAAATACTGATATATCCAGGGTTTATGTATGGTGGAGGGCTCGGAAGAACTGAAGTATATACTCCTAACTTTTGCACAATTCTGAAAAATTCTTTTCATTTATCTACATATCTCATGCTTCTTCCTTCTAATGTGATATCTACCCATAGTGGGGATTTTACTCCGTTCATGCTTTGTTATTGTATGCTTCCTGTACATTAAATTCACACGGATCTTGCACGCAATTTTCACTAGATGCGTCTTTCAGTACGATGTTTCTTCATTCGATTTATATTTCATATATCTAATTTATACTATTGCTTATGTTTTCAATTAGGTGTTCTTCTTTTTTCTTTGATATTATACAAGGTGTCCTCACATATATAATTTAAGACTACAAGAACAAACAGAATAGTACAAAATTAATTGATGAGATGACAGTTATTCTGGGATCAATCTTAATCGGTTATTTTTCTCCTCAACAGATTCACAAAATTTTGCCTCGTAAACGGATACAATGAAGCTTGCGTCTAATGTGACTCGTGACACTAGATAGAATGATACTAGCACAACCCACGACCCAACTGGAAGATAAGCTGCATTCACCGCAGTTTGCATCAACATGAAAGTATGGCTCCCGTAGATCTTGAAACGACTGAATCTTGTCTAGGAGTGCCTTGTTTCCCTTGAATGTCGAACTCCAGATCGTTAGTTATTCCGAAGAATTTTTCTTACGACTAGTCACGCCTTTATCTCATTGTGGTGTTTTTTTTCACGGTCAGTTGTCACCATTATGTAGTTTCGCGTCTGATGAACCTCCAAATTCAAAGGACAGTAACTATCCAATAATATATATTAAATTTATTTGATCTATATTGTTACCGCGTCTGTCTTTATTTGTGCCGTGTAAATTAAACGGTCCACTATATTTCTGTACATCATTGCCTGGCCGCGAGCTATCTTGTACTGAGAGAGTTGAGTTCAAAGGACGCTAAGTATTCTTCTTAAAGTATACATGTTTAACGGCGCAGCTTGTTTTTACTTATGTTGTGAGCTATTATACCGTATTTGTACGAGTTTATTTGGTGAATTTACTTTAAACATTGTTAACTTCTAACCAGAGTAATTTAACCACAAATACGTATTTAGAACATTTTATATTTCATTTGCCATAACAAGCGTGTGACTTTCCACCGTATAACCTATCCACCACATCAATATCTAATTTTTATGAATAAATTTTTCTCTCTTTTGGTCTTTTTTTTGGCGCATGGTCCTCATTACACGGTTTTTTTTCAGTTACTATAGAAAACACATACAGTATTTCCAATTGTTTCCTTTTAAAACTTCAATTGAATCTAGAATTTGAGAGGTTTAATTTAGATGATAGAATGTATGGGGAAAGCAGGAAATATTGAGAAGGTTGAGCGGTATGCTCGCCGATAAATTAGCTGGCAATAATAATCAAATCGTCATCCTATGCCATAAGATGCACTATTATTCGTAGTTTATCACACACACAAATGCTACTGAACGCAAAATGAAATATCTTAAGAAATTTTAAAATGGTTTTCGCGATCATTCACACGCCAAATAACATTAATTATCATAAAAACTCATCGTTTACAAGAAAATGGGAGAACTTGCTACGGAATGCACATCCCATTTTCTTGTTTTTCATTCATGACCTGTTAGGGGTGTACGTGAATTATGGCGTTTGGATATAATGGGGGATGGAAGACCTTTTCTCATTTTAGGCTGAGTGAGTGGCATCCCATAATTCATCAATGGGTTAGTTACTTCCAAGAAATATGCCTATAGTCTCCTCTTCAAAAAAATCGCTAAATTCGTAGTCTATTTGGAAAAATTTTCTTGTTAGAGCATTATTCTGGGATCTCTTAGTCATATGATTAGCATATGTAATTGCAAAGTTCACTAGTAATAAGATAAAAATGATTGCAAAAAATACATAAAGGAGTAATAATTTGTAAATAACATAACGAGTAAAAGTTTCGAAAAATATACATATAACAATTACAAACTAATCATGAACAATATGGGTGTGAGTAAAAAGATTTTGAATGTATGTAAAATAGTGAAAAAATAGCACTTCCTCCTTTTCTTTTTGAATCGAATACTCACTTAACAATTGGAGAAAATGATCATACACAGTGAATAAAACCATGAAAATGATCATACACAGTGAAAGAGGGGATCGGGGTATCTGGAATTCGGAGAGAACGTCCGCGACTGACTCACCTTTGTAAAAGCGGACTAAACGCTCAAGAATTGTGTTGTCTACAAAGCTGAAATTGCATTAGGTTTTAAAAATTTTAGTTCCTTATTATTTCCTAATATTAAGGAATTTCCTTAATAGTTCAGTAATATACAAAATGTCATTTTTTTAAAATCAGTGAACCGTTCCTTAAATTATCACCAGTTAAATTCGTTTAAATTCGAATAATATTGTGGTATGAGAAAAAAATGACAACATTTAGCCTTAATATTCATTACGTAGACGGGGAATAGTTTGGATTTTAGCTAAGATAGAGGGGACTGTATGCTCACGGGGCGTTCGATTTTCCGTGTGAAGACGAAAGTTAAACAGATGTATCTATTTCCTTTCGGGTACCTTTCGAGTTAGCATAAAAGATATAGGCTTTTATGCTAGTATACAAATATATAAGGAATCCATCCTTCCCTATGATGACTTGATTTTGTTAGTTTTCGAGTACTTCAATTTTGCCCATGCTTTGCGTATTTGCCCTAATAAAACGACACAAAAGAAGAAGTACGTATTAATAACAATGACAACTGTGGCCCGTCTACGACATGTAACTGCGATAAGGGGTGCGAAACGCTTACATGAAGCCCTTTTGAATTTGAATTTCAGTAGCCTTTTCCATTTCCACGAAGAGAGGCTTCGAAGAGAAAACCAAAACAGTAATTTCTTCTTTGAACTATCGGGTCTGCGTATCACGAGTTTGGAGTAGAATAAGTAACACTTCGAAAGCAAATAACTACAACTCAAAATCCTATCCGAATGAAATGTTCTTGTACGCCGGTCTTCACTAAAGACGAATCGCGACTTCTCTATAGTCAGCTTTAGAATTATAGAACCGGAAGCCTGCTTCAAAGACTATACGAAAATAACCACGGTTATGTAAGAAAATTCTGGTAAAAGATATTTACAACAGATTCAAAGAGCCTTTTCATCCTTGACTGCATGCTTGTTAAACTATGTTTCCTGTCTTTTAAATGCGTTTTCGTCGACACATCCTTCGAGAGAATATCCTAACTACACTAGAGTGTCAAAGACGTGAAGAACAGATTGCAAAATAACCAGACACTTGATCAAACCTCTTTCTACGGGTACGTCAATTTTTTTATTCTATTCAAACACAATTTTTTTATAATTACATTTGTTGACATAATTTTGATTTTTTAATGCGTAAATTCGTAGTTAATTGAACCAACTTTTTCAAAAGGAAATAACGAGCACTGACCATTTCAAAATCATCTCTTTAGTTCGATGTACGAACCCGACCTAACTCTTGTTTTGAAGTTCATCACGTAAATTTCTGAAATGATGGGGAGAATATCATTCCTATATTTTATACGTATATAATCAATAATACAGTGGAACAATAGTAAGCAATGAGGAAAGTAATAAGAAGCTTTTTAGTCGAGTTACGCTACGCTACGTTTCATGTTCCGTTTCGCTTCACTAAACAACATAACGTTGGATGTTCCAATGCCTCAGAGGGTGAATATGAGTCGCTATTGTGCTGTTCTCTGGGACACTTGGCGTGGGTGGTTATACACCAACGAGTCGCCTGTCACCCCAACCTCCGTCTCATGCCCGCTCCACACCTTACAGAGACGATGAAATTCGGAGGCGCACTATACAAAGGGGAAGCTCTACCTATTCTGCGGACCAAGCATCTTTCTCGAAGCCTTGATAACAGAGTGTTTCTGAGGAGAAAAGGAATCCCCTCAAGCAACGACAAAGAATGTAAGCGGAAGGAAACGAAATATCACACGCAGGGAAAGGTTTCATGGTGAAACTGAATACGTAAGTAATGATGGTTATAATAGAAACTACTTCAAAAGCATTATTCGTGAAAATACAGCGTTGTCTCTATAGTTCTAGTGAAAAACCCACGCGAAGGAGCATAATTCGTATTGTCTCGTTAATTATTTCAGGGGAACTAAAACACACATTGTCGATAGGAACACAAAATACAAATTCTACAATGTAAGCTCTATTAATTGGCAAATGCTTTCAACAGAATTTCCTTAAAGAAATGTTTCAAAATATTAAGTTTCCCAGCTAAAAATTCGTACAAACGGACGTGCACCTTCGTAATTGAAATCAGTATCACTCCAAAGTAACTATTGAAAATCAATTCGTTGATGGAGCATGAAATAACCTAAACTATTCGAAATTAAAGCGTTCTGTAAATCCTGGTTTCTTTCGTAGTACGTATCAAGCGATAGAAGTTCTAAACAGTCCGACCCAGTTTCTGGATTTTCTATGAAAATTGTTCTTCCAAACAGAATTGATATCGACTATAGACTTCCTACTCGAAGGAAATTATTATTAGTTTTCGATACTGATCACATATAATTTTTTATTTTTTATAACATTATTATTGAAAATAAATTGTAAAGTTATTAAAAATAATTAAAATATTGTCTATAATGACAATTTTTGTTTATTAAACATATTCACGTATCATAATTCACTGTTTTATTCTCTACTTGTCACGATCGGCGGTTATCAATCGTTGGTCCCAGAGGAGGAAACATTGCATACATCTCACTAGAATTATAAGTGTGTAAGGACTGCATTCTAATTCCAACAACTATCAGTAAAATAATGTTTCTACCTGGTTTGTTTCACATTTACTGTACAAATTCTCTTCTATTAAGCGTATTTTCAACGCAATACTGAAAGGAAAAAGAAGCTACAATAAATGTAAAATACACTAAGTACGAGAAAACACGAATAAAAAATATAATAAAGCAGTTCAGTAGAGTTTTAACATTGATAAGAAAACGAATGAAGTACACAGAGTAGAGTTATCATCACCTTGTGGACTAAATACTTTGTAGAAATCGGAAGTGGAATGGAAATCTCACATCAAGAACTGTTCTGAACTCTTCTCAAAGTACGTGTGATGGTAATCAAGTAAGCAAAGGAAACAAAATCGGTACCATTTCCCGTGACCCCATGAGACTTCGAAAACTACATTTCGTAGGTTTATCTCTGAAAAGAACCAGAAACAACGTAATACTAGAGCGGTGTTCGACAATTGAATTCTGCTCAGGTAATGGGGAGGCTGAAAACTAGCATATGTAAAACTGATCGAGATACTAATTCACGCACTCATTGACATAAGTGGACTGTATTACTATTGAGTAATACAAAATAGATTACGATATGACTCCAAAAGACGTTGTGCGACCGTCAAGTCCTGGTAAGTAGCTCATCAATGAGCTAAGGTACGGGACGTGTCAAACACGAAAATACACATGAACAAATACGCATGGACTCATTGACATAAATTATGAGGCATTTGCCGGATTTGCACAAAGTTGATTAATGGCTCCTTGTAATTGTCTGGAAAACAATGACGAATGTCGCCGTGTCCCAGAATTTTGAATCTTTCATTTTCAAAATTCAAAAAAATGTATAGTTGCGAAAGCTATTGTTTCTAGAAAAAAATGCTACATTAGAACAAGCCCTATTTTGAAATGTTATACACGGAGGGAAAATTTTTATTAGGATAGTATGACCATTTTTCAGAAAACGGAGATTAGAAACATTGTAAAAATAGAAAATTGAATTCAAATGAATCCTTTAATAGAACTGATTTAACATTACACTACCCAATTTTAGTTTCTCAAATTTTTTTAGTTTCCGAAAAATCATTGGAAAATCATATTTACAGTCTTCCCGTATTTCCTCTATAATTTTGTATGTGCCAATAATATATATTTCTTCTGTAGAAGTCAGATAACTCTCCTAAAATTTTATTTATTAAGGTATAGCTTAATTGTAACAATTTGCTAGATTCAAAAATGTTACTTATATGCTTCTAAGACGATTTTCACAATTAACATTCTTAAATTAATAGTTTAGTGTGTTTCTTCAATTTAAAGTAAAGGTCATTGTACTAGAGATTAATACAATAACGTTGGCCATGGATATTCCAAACTCATGAAGAACAAATTTGTGAATGCGTGATGTAAAATTGTATGGATGACAAGTTTTAGCTCTTTCTTTGATTTATATCTCGATTTTTATTTTATAGAACGTATTTTGAATTCATGTGAAGAGTTACAATGATTAGCGGCCACATGTGAACGTTATGAAGTTTTTTCCATAAAATGAACTACTTTTATTTAAGAGCCGTAGGTGTTCGGTGGTTTTCATTACGAAAAACTTTTTAAGAGTTCGGAAAACAGCGCGAAGAGCAATGAAATTCAAGAACCAAGCTACATTACTGACGATAAGATGAAAGAATCTAACAACTATTTTCCAGAGAATTTTGGCTGTCGTTGATTTGTAGTCTTTTGCATTGTAAAATTTAAAATGAATTAATTAATTAATTTTACTCTGAAAGTTAATCAACCCTTATAAAAAACCGCTCAAAATAAACGCGCTAAAAATTAAAATTAATTTACTCTTCTTAGATCGTTTACGCTTTTCTCAGGGCGTTTACGTCAAGATCTAGAGCGTATACGTTTTCAAGTGAGCGTTTACGCCACCGTCTAGAACGTTTACATTAAACTTGTCAAGAGTTTCTAAAGAAACACGCTCACGCTGAGCGTTTATTTCTGACTGTAGAGCGTATACGTTTTTGATTGAGCGTCCACGCTACAAGTGAAGCGTTTGTCTACAGCGTTTGAACGAACACGCTCACGTGGAGCGATTATTTTTTACTATAGAGCACATACGTTCGATGTACTGTAGAACACGTACGCACAGGCTGCGCGTTTATTTTGTCGTTGAGCGTTTCGTAATATACGATCGCTCGTATAATATATTTTTTAAACGTACAGCATATATAGTAATAAGATATAAATATTTATTTTCGAAATGTCAGATAATGAAGATCCGTTAATGTAAAAGAATCTGCATTAATTATTATGACAGATAAATATATGCTCGTTACAAATTTTACAAAATAAAATGTGTGGAAATAATCAATACATTTTTTACCAAATATTTTAGTAAACTATAAAACTTATACTTATTATATCACATTCGAATTAGTTACAATCATACTTAGCATATTAGTATAGTAATAAAGGACATGAAAAATATGTCACAGTTAGTTTCGATAGTGTTACCTACTTTCATGATATGAAATCGACTTCGCATGGTATCAGAATATATTTTTTATGAATGTCGTGAGGGAAAAATGATACGATTGTAGAAGTTGCTCTTACTGGATGTATAAAATTTGATGACAAAACTCCATCGTTAACAGCTAGTATATCAATAGTTGTCTGAAAACGTTTTCCAATAAATGAAATTCTTCACGTGATGGCTAACCATCCCGACACAGGCAATACTTTTGACATCAACAAGTGTATCAGATATTGTTTTATCAGATATTTATCAAATTTTGTGAAATTATCTGAAACAGTTGTGACGAACCAGAACACTATTTTAATTTTACCCATCAGCACTTACGAACATTAATTCACCCGTTCTTTTATGAAAGCATGAGCATTGTCAAGGGTCGCATGTAGAGCATATCGCACTTTTATTGAGAAAGTATTTTTATTGTGTCTATTGATGTTCCATTGATGAAACTTGTAAATGTATGAAACGTCTGAGAAGAGACCAATTGAAACCTCTGGGAAACTCCGGGAGAGTTCAGCTAATTCGCTATAAATGTAAATACTACCTCTTAAATGACAAACAAACAAAATTGTGTAATACCTATGAAAAGAATTTTCATAGAAGCCATGTCTCAAAAAATGTACATCATCTTGACTGTCGTATATAAATACTACACAACGATACGTTACGAGGGAACACCGATATAAGTTGAAACGATTATAATATATTTATATAGTTAGTATAAACCATTCAAACTAGTTTCATTTTCCAACAACACAGGTAATCCGAGCTGAATAGTCAACGGTATTAATGAATAAATTTAGCAAACAATCTATTAGTAGTAAGCGTAATAAGTACCTCACATTAATGGGAAGCGTCTTTAACCTTAAGAGCATCAACCAAGACTCGTCTTTTCTTATATCCAACGACCGAAGCCGCTTCCCGTCATTTTGTAATGCTTTCGTATCCGCTTCAACTTTAGAACAGCAAACGTCGAAAGCGCTGTTGGAACTACCTCTGAGGAAATCCTTCTCGATTTACAAGCCAAGGAATCATTTGAAACGCCCTGGATTGCAGTACATTCTGCACGTGTAACGGTCATAGCGAGATATTGGGAAATAAATCCTTAAAATGTCTACACATTTTTTCCCTTTTCAGATGAACTTCTCTTCCGCAGATCGCGCAATTCTGCTACGCAATACAGAGGGCGAGTCCGTTCATGTGTAACATTCCCTGAAGACCATCTTCTGCCTCCAAAGAAATCTTCGTATTCTGATAAAAATGTCAAAATCTCAAAATTCTTGACTAGTTAAAAATTTTCAGGTCATAGACGATAAAAAATATTCAAGGGAGGTGTCAATCCAATTTAAGGTAACGTAGCATTTTTTCATAACTTTTCAAGTGAATAATGTTTACAAGAAATTACATTAAATTGATTTCGAAAGGTACAAATAACCCTAGTGGAATGAAAGTTAAGATAAAATTTTGGTGTTTGCATTTTTAGTCGTAACAACTTTTAGTAAGAAGTAATCAACTATCAATCGTAAGCAACGTTTAGCCGTAGAAACACGAATTGCGTTGGCACGAACGTAAAAAAAAATTACACAATGCAAGGAGCGTTTATTTTTCTGAGAAATTAAAAGGTAAAATAACTTGGCTTGCAGGTTGTCTACCCATTGACATTTGTTGAATTTCATTCGTTCTTTGCCATTTACTTGTTAGTTGAGAGAGTGACGGGGTATATAAAATAAATAAATAAATTCACAATTTTAAGACACTTTTCGCAGCTTACGATACTTTCCCTACATTATTGGTTCGAACGTATCTGTTCCTTCTGAGCCTTCACTTACATTACCAGCGCGAGATGGTAGTCTACCATTTGCATTATTATAGCGACCGTTTTTTTCTCCACCTAACGTTTCATTTATTACCGTATTTCTATACTACAGCGTAGTACGGCAGGCAAATGGCAGGCAAAATACGAAATATTGTTTATGGATGCAATGGGACCTACGTAGGCTATCCATGTTATTTTTCTTAGTGTCCATCCATAAAATGAATTCTTATAACAGACCTTTGAGCAGCCCTGCACACACAAAAAGTATGTAAAACAGCGTGTTATGGGAAGAAACTCTGAAGAGAAAGAATGGACGAATATGTTATAAGACGTGAGAAATAACTTTGAGGTTAATAATAACATTAAGGATGATTCTTTTCTGATGATATAAAACAGTTGTTTTCAAATGTTACATATTTTCAGGCCCACAATCCACCTGCACTCTGGTCTACTTTGCCAAATTATCAAGTGTGATTTATTAAAAAAAGCAACGATTGATTAATAGTATGCAAAAAGATGCATTTATTAAAGTATCAATAACAATTTATGTACAGTTCACACTCAAAAACGTTTGAATCAACTTCCTATACAACGAGGTAAGTCATGTAGTCTTGAAATAGTAACTGTGAAAAATATATTAGCTACATTTCACACGTTCCAGGATACGCATTGAACTTCGATGCTTTGAAAAGAAGAACTAGTGGCTAATCACATGCCTTGGGTCGGCAAGGTTAGTTGGGCAGAAGATTTTAAAAGGTGCGCGAAGCAGCAGTATTTACAGTACTTAATATATTTCAGAGGACCAATGAGTATACAGTGTCCTTTGCACGAAATGATATTTCGTGAGACAAAAGTGAATATTTATTAAAAAGAGCTGTTTTAAAATGTTAATTTTTTTTAAAAGTTAAAAAGAAATGACCTATTGAAATATTCGAAATAAGATATTAAGAAACCACTGTGAGTCCATTGGATTCTCATAATCACATTCAATTTTTAAGAAGTAACTTCAAGTAGATATGAGTTCTGTTTCTTAAAACTTTTATGGGTACAGTTACTTGAAAAATATGAAAAATATGAAAAATATATATTTTTTCTTTTCAATTCAAAATTGGCTTGCTTTAGGAGAACAATATTCTACGATACAATACAATATACTAGGAGGGGGAGGGGAGATACATCGTGATTTTCCATTTGAATTCTCACAATAACCAGGAGTAAAAACGAAAGTGATACATCAAGTCAACGTATATCAATGTAGCGCATAAAACTTATGAACTGTTGTTGATTGTTAAAAATTCGAATTTGTCACATTTAAAACCGAGTGTCTGACTTATAACGTCTTAACTCAGTTGTTTTTAAAATAAACTGAAATTAAGAAAACTTTATGAAGGAAAATTACACGAATTTACCAAATTGAAAAACTATAAAAGTAAAAGCTCTTAGGCTACTGTAGAATGACAAATTCAAACCGAAATCAAATAATAGCTACATGTGACTAGAATGGAGTTTGATCATATACATATCAAACAAAATAAAGATTTTTTTTTCAAGCACTGTAATTGATGAAAATAATTTTTAAAAACAACATGGTTCATATATTTTTTACATCATGAAAGATATTTCCGTAACATTTTGTACAATATTAAGAATTATTCTTTCGTTGAACGTGTCTCCTAACCGAAACATAATCATACAATAAAATCAGTAATTTCTTTCAAAAGAAACGTGCAAAATATTTTTCTACTGTGAAAAACAAGAATATACCGTTTCAAGTAATAAACCGTAAGAGTTTGTGTAATGAATATCTAATGATAATTATTTCTGGATACCCATTAGTCATGAAGAATGGACAGAGTAGTACGAAAGCTCTGTTCGATTGAGAATCCAAATCAGGTTCCCTCTGAAGACTAAATGTGCAACATATTATCGAGAGTGGAAGGATAATTGAAAATGGATATCGATCTGTTTCCGAATTGCAGTACACCACCCGTAGCAGAGAACCAGAGCATATAAGATTACCTGAAAAATTACAAGGAAAAGACACTAGAGCATTCTCACATAATTGTTAGAATAAATTTAAAATTTTAGGAAAATTTTTCAGGATATTTTGGCTATTAAAAATACAAAATGATGCCTTGTTGGAACTCGCGGGCGAGGAACCAATAGAGAAACAAAACCAAAAACGTAAATGGAGGTGGATTGGCCATACTTTTCGAAAATCAGCGGACGACGACGAGAGACTGGCACTGGAATGGAATCCGCAAGGTCAACGAAGAGTGGGACGTCCAAGAGGATCATGGCGAAGAACTGTTCAAAAGGAGGTGGAAAACTACGGGAAGTAGTGGAACGAAATGAAACCTATGGCGACGAGTGGAAGAAATTTACTGAAGCCCTATGCTCCGTGCAGGAGCGAAAGGATTGAAGAAGAAGGCATCATTAACCAAGATGTTTGGTAAGTAATATTTCTTTAGTTTTGCGTTTACTACCATTCTTAATAGTTTTAGCGAAATTAAAGCCTATATTAGTTGAAAATAATTTAAAAAATGAGAGAGATATAGGGGATATAACATTTTTGGAGACTTTTGTTTCAGTTGTAAAAGGGGGGAAAATAATTTCGAATTTATTCACAAGGAAAACTGCTCTTGTTCTCATGATCAAATTATGGACATACTTCTTAATTTTTCTTATAACAAGGGATCTTAAATTGTTCAAAACTTTGATCTCTGAGTCATTTAATTATTATCGATACTTTTACTCTCGTAAGAATGATATAGATTCGTTAACGTTTTAATTATATACGTCAGTGCAAGATGTAGGAATGACTCATTTCTGAGTCTGAGTTTAAGGGAACTTCCAGAGGAATTCACTGTCAATTATTATTCATACTGCGTTTGCTATAAAACGCATTAAACTGGTGCAGGTGCGATCTTCTTTTCCCTGAAAGAAGGTGCTATGTAGAAGTGCTTTTTTTCTTCTCATTACTCGTCTCTCAGCGCGACTTTCACCTCTTTCAGCGATCCTCTCTTCGCCTCCTTCTCCTCTCTCATTTCGCCATGTCTCCAACCGCCTTATGATCGTTCGTCACCTTTTACTATCCCCATAAGTATCGTGTACAAAGAACAACCATTTATCTTTCCTAGTGGAAGTATTATAAAAATCGCCGCCTTTTACTATATGTAGAATAAATTTAAATTATAATAAAAAGTAAAAATACTAATATTTTAGTGTTAATTTATTATACAACAATACTTCAAATTAAATAGAAAAAGCTTTATCTTTTATTATTGAAGCTTATGTGTTGGTCTGGTCATTGTCTGATTCGGCCTTGGCGTGATTTCGAGATGGCCGAACGAGTGGGAATCTACTGATTTTCATATTTCCGATTCACGAAAAAGTTCACTCACAATTGAGAAAAGAAATTTTAAGACTGTTTCATTGTATTCTGTGATAAATTAATTCTAGGAAATTGATGAATATACGAGCATCTTAGTATTTGTGAGTAAATTTCAAATAGACATTTTCTACATTCTTAATTTTATGATTGACTCTCGCATTATTAGCATTACATTTTGATAAATGTGAAAAAAGATGAATGACTATATAGACATGAAAATGATCTCATTTCCCCTTTATTGGTGAACGTCCCCAGTACAAATTAAAAAAAAATATTATAAGATGATATTTTATCACTCTGTCAGTCGGCACACTCCCTTTCCTTCGACGAATATGCCACGTTTCCACCGCGATTAGCAACTTCTGGTTCAATACATTGAATTTCACCCAAAGCATATATTTTTTCTAATAATAATTTTCTATTTTTTTTGTGCGTTTAATGCACTTTTCCATTGATCAGGAGAAAGATTTCTTTACAGAGATCTTACATTTGCACCAAGACAATTTGAACTGAGCATCACTGTAGCAACGATGCTTTTTCGAAGGCCTGTAAAAGAAAAAGGGAGTGAGGGGTGGCTATACCTTTCCAAACCAAACACATTGAAAAAAAACGTGCCAATAAATATCAACTCATTTGTGACGTAGTGCTACTTCGACTCCAGTGTTAAGTGAAAAAAACTGTAATTTCAATGTTAACATGTAGGTTGCCTCAGTTGAAAATACTTTCCTCATCAAGAAGTGATTGCTTAACGGAAACTGATCTATTTTGAAAAGTGAACGGGATGCTTCTGTACCCTTCGGGTGACGCATGTTTATTGTTTTGAAAGAGAAAGTGTTTCTTCGCTCGCCTGAGCGTCGGTAAATCTATGTTTGTAAACAAGGGGGATGCGTTGCTGGCCTGAGCGTCTATGAACAAAGGGCGCATGGGCAGATCACGCGACTGTTTGTCACTATATAAGAGGATGCTTCATGATGCCTCGGGGTCTCACATGGTAGAGTGGTGAGACCAAGCGTATGCCAAAAATTCAGATCCAGGGTGATCGCAGAGAAGCCTGAGGGTTTCTGAGAAACCATGTTGTTGGTTTTGTAGAGTCGCTGAGGTGACTTGAGTTAATTGCTTTATTGAAAGCATTGATATCTTGTGTGATATTTATTTCAATATAATTATTTGTAGAGTTGTTGAGGTGACTTGAGTTAACTGTTTTATCGAAAGCATAAATATCTTGTGTGATATTTATTTCATTATTTAATTAGTATTTGTAGAGTCGCTGAGGTGACTTGAGTTAACTGCTATATTGAAAGCATTAGTATTTTGTATGATATTTGAAGTTTAATTCATAATCAAAGTGATATTAGTATATTATTGGATATTTGTTTCCATTTTATCACTTCACTTGATTTTTGTTTGAATTTCAATTGAATTTTGTTCTACAGAACAAGCAACCTTTTTATTCAATTAAATATTATTATTATTGTTTAATTGCGTGTTTGGTTTTCCCCGTGGACACGGGGTGGTGGCAGCGGTACCTTTACCTGCAACTTAGCGAATGTAAGTCGCTGCGTTGCGTTTCGGTGGTTACAACTTGGTTACATCATTACAAATTATCAATTGTGTGGTTTACAATTTTTTTCACTTATTTTGACTGTGTACAGCCACCTTGAGTTTTACACTATGAAATCCGTTTAAACAATTGTATGGTGATGCCAACGGTGCTTCGAATAGAATGCTTAGGCAAGAGATAACGAAATTAATGAAGGCTCACATAATTTACAAGAAAAAAGTAGAACATTGAAATAAACTCTCGAAACTGAACAAAAGTGTTTATAAGGAACGTATCTACCAACTATTAAAATTTAGAGTAAATAAAATTACTACTTCTTTCAAAATAATAGTACGAAGATATTATTTAGTTTAGAATACTATAAAAATTGGCATTTTTATAGATTTTCGCATAAACTTTGGGTTGACAGAAGAAAAAAAAGTTTAATGAAAGTTCTTAATATTTGAAAATATTTAATTTGATGTCTGTTTTATTATACTCAGTCAATCTGGGGAGATGTTATATCGTTACCTCGAATTTACATAATTTCTGCGCAGACAGATACAAGACGACTTTGCAGGTGATTTTAAAAAGCTCCAACTAAGAGGAAAATGAAATTTTCTGGAACAGACGCATCAGATAGCTTTCCAACATATCTTGAGAGAAGATCATTCTCTGAACTTCTTTTAACAAAGGAAATACTATTTTAAGAGGTCTCTGGCGTTTCTCACGGTCCCACATATCTGTTTCCACGAACGATTATACCTTGATTTGATAGTATTCTCGTGGGGCGTACTTAAACTCGACAGATCCTCAGGCAGAATAATAACTTCACCACTTCCTTAAGGATTAGGTCTACACCAGTCTAACTGTGCCCGTCCCCTGAATCCCCATTCAATGTGGTCGGTGGGTAGCTCTTTCAGTAAACGAGTTGACTTTACCACAAAAAAAAATTTCTCCATAAAAATTGTGATGTTGTAGAATAATTGAAATCAACGCTTAAAATGATGAAAAATGATACCAAACACGACCTTTCTGGCATCAAATGTTCATTTTACTATTAGTCCAGTAATAAGGTGACGAAAAGAAGGATGTCAAGAAAAGAAAAGTTTTTTCCCTTTCAATATTATTTTTGTTTTTCGCCAATAACTTTAAAACCACGCAGTTTTAGAAGAAAATATTCCTGAACAGAGAAAATGTACATTAAACTTCTAACAAATTACATTCCTTACTGTTTTGTCACCAAACGAACGGAAAATGCTAAAGAGCGTGATTAAATGGACAAAAATTCTACAATGGATTTAATTGAATTATAACTTGAGAACTACAAACTTTTAGATAAAATGTCTTCATACGAAAATAAAATACATTAAACGTCCTACAAAACGCGTTATCCTGGATATTTTTTCTGACAATCTGTTTATCCTCTTCTGTGAGGGGACGTTTTGTGCACATCTATGTCCAAGAGTCGATACATATCATTTAATAGCATCAAATAGGGTAATTCTGATTTCTTGATACGTTGATATGATCAAGTTCTGAAGAAGAACAGAAATTTTCGACCTCGGCCGACGTACCAGAAATAAACCAAATACACTCCAGTAAAACTTCAACATTTCTCAGTTGAAGCAATGGGTTTTAGAAATAAAATGCTATGTCATGTTTTTCAGTTCTGTGAATTTATAAGAGTTAAAGACCAGAACTCGAGCTTCGTTCTTTCCCCTCCTTTCTTGTTTTCCTGGTAATTTTTGAAATTAAAAATTTTCGAGCTGTTGCTAAAAAGAATAAATTTTATTTGAACATGAATGAATTCTTTATAATATTAGAGAAGCATCTGATATATTTTATACAAAATAGCTGACAATAAAATATAACACACATTAGGATATTGTCTTTCTAAGAAACATACAGTGACTGGATTTGGAAACTTTAATCTATTATTCAGAGAATTGCTTGAGAATTCTAGAATTCATGTTCCCAAACATCAGTGGTTTATAATTTTTTTATACAAGTTGTTCTTATATATTATTCTTATATTATATACATTTTGTTCTTATATTTCTTAATTTTATGTGTCGACCTCCGAAAACATGTGAGCAATGGCGCTCTTGTTGTCAACACCCGCACATACATTACTAACAACAGAAATTCAACAATAAATGAGCAATTCACGAGAAAACACCCTAATGATGAAGATAATAGAAGAAATTCCATGGTTGAAAAAAATATTTTAACGAAATATCGAAGTTACATCTAAGCTTTCTTAGCGGCTTCCCCTTTCATTTTTGACATTCAGACGAATAACCAAATCTGCTATTAAAAAGATCTGTCTTATTGTTTCATTCGTATCATAAACTGCATAAAAAGGACATTTCATGATTTAGAGGGAAATAAATACAGTATCAGAAATAAAACCGGAGCCAAAAAGTTCTCCAAAGCCTAATTGTTTGGTTCTAAAACCTGAGGTGCCGAACGTAGGTGCACTGTCTAGAACCAACGCATTTACTCTAGTACGATAAACAAAATAATTGTTTTCCTTTCAATCATATGTTTCATGAAAGCATCAAGAAAATTATAATTGGAATTCTACGCACATTGTTCTCGGAATCAGAGGTTCCCAAAACTGATATATTCGTCAAAATTTCGCCACCTAATATTTTTCACGATTACAATACTTTTTATATACTATGTTAACAGAAGCTTAAAACTTACTAATGTCATAAGTACGTCGTGTTTGGGTTCATTTTTATCGGAATTGTGTAGATTTCAAAAAATTTGAGATAATGGGAATAAAAATAAAAATGTTTAATTAATAGCGCTTTAAATAACTCTGCAGTAAGTGACTCATGAAATCCATCAGCGGCAGGTCGTTCGGTTTGCAGGGGGGAGTGCGCAGCGGGCGGCAAGCCATTAGAGCAGGTAGAATCTTTCGAGTTTGATGGTACCCCAAATTTTTATCCCTATCCCGACTTTATGACCATCAGGAAATGTCGAGTTTAAGAGCTCCGCTCTCGGGCGGCTCTTTTTCGTATTTGAAGAAAAAATACAAATGATCTTGTCATTGCATTCCATGGAACCATCAGTAGCCGTGTTCTCAGTTGCTCCGCCTAATAGGGCCACATTGAAAGTATCTTTTTCACAAGAATAGAGCTCACAGTGAATCAGGTTTTTAACCTAAAACATGGCATATGATTTTGGAAAAGTCAGAAAAATGTTGGACTATACTTGTGCAATTATTACACGATGTTTTCTATTTCCAAACATGAGTAACTTCTTGCTAATTTTGAGTGATGCAACCATAAATCGATTCATTTTGAAAATTCATTTAAAGTGTTCTGAATCTTTTGGTGAACATTTAGCTCTGCACGTTCCAGTGTGAACACACGATATCTTGAATAAGATAAATAGATATGTATACTGTCGTTTATGAGCGATATTTTTTCTTTTAATTCATAGTTTGATCAATAAACTCGTGTTCATCTTAAATCAAACCATACGGGGCTTGCTGAAAACAGATGTCCACATTTTCTTAGCTTTGCCACAAGAAGGAGATAAAGTGGCCAGAATTCTACTCTGTCCCCTTTGACGGAAAGATGAAACTAGTATTCATCTGATATGCCTGTGACTGGAGAAGACAATTTAGGTATGAGCAAAGAGTTATTCAAAATTAGTATAATTATGGTGTTGAATGTATTAAAATTATGAAGGTCGCCCGTTTTTCGTAAGTTATAGTCTTAAATATAGTCAAATAAAACAACCAATAATTGATAGTTAAGTCTACAGGACCATATACTCAAGACCATCCCAATTAATAGAAGGTCGCTCAGTACTCTGTACCCAATCTCTTCGTCTTTGATTAGTCAACTGCGATGGAGACATGACAGGTGGATCAAAACGTAATACTAGCTTATAAATCAATCCTTCTCGAGGCTGGGAGTTGCCACATCGTATGCTCAAGGATTACAATACAATGTCTCCAATGTCTCAAAATCATGGATATGTCTCAAAATCATGGATATTTTACTTCTTTGTAATGCCATTTCGGAATTGAAATACATAAATTTGATCATGCACGGATGTGAGTTAACTCATTAAATCACAGACAATAATTTACCACAAATAATGAAGTAAAACAGAAAATACGACGGTCAAGTGAATCTATAACATTTGTACTTTCCAATGTGAAAGCTCTTTTGACATGATACAAATAAACTGGCCTGTTGATTGATAGGAAATGTTCGATTTTAAATTTTGTTGAATTAGTGGAGTAATATGTCAGAGGCCGGAAAAATATCGAAAGGATACTTTTCTCACGACATATTTCTCATTTTGAAACCTAATGAGGACATTTTTTATAATGCGAGCGGAGTGAACTCACGAAGAATAATGTGCATTGAGATATGAAAACAAACTCTTTTTATCGTAGTGTCGTTATATCAAATATTATTAGGTGTTCTAGTGATGAATTGTGCATAACATAGTGAAAATAAAGGGCTATGTAACGAACCATTTTAAAATTCTAGAATCATTTACGTCTAAAGGTAACTGAAACCTTGAACGCTTTACGTATCTCTAACGTCTGCAATGGAATGGATTTCTTGCAATGTCGTTAACAAGATGAACTCATTGGTTATTAATTAACTTTATCACGAATAAAATCGAAGTAAATTTTGATTTCGTATTATCAGCAAAGCTCCCGTTTTTTAACTCTGTGAAATATAATGTAGGACATTCTTGAGGACATAGGTAAGGAAAACTCAAAAACGTGACTGGTAATTCGGAACCACAGATCAGCCAAAAATGTTTTTGACTATTTATCTAATTATATTATTAAGATGTTACCTATTACCGAGCTCAAGAAAACACTCAACAGTGAGAAGAAATCTTCGACGTATCAGAAACATTGGGAAGTTTTCTCAACTCAAGAACCTTCTCGTTAAAGAATGTAATCAAATATTTCGTGACGCACAATATTTTTATTACGTATTCATTTTCTGCAATGAATTTTCCATGTTGAGTATCAACGATGTTCACTTTTGCTCCAAAACTTTCTCATACTCTCAAAACGGGCACGTACATTTACACGTGTCGAAAAAAAGGTTTCAACAATTACAGACCAAATATCTGCATTGTTTATGCAATATTTACAAAATAATACTTTTGTTAGTTTACCTGTCATTAAAACGGGCCTCGTCTTTAGGTTTACTTATAACCTAGTTTCCTTTTAGTGTCCACGGCTCATTATAACGCTATAAAGAATGTATGTTGTTACAGTCATCACCAGGAAAGCTCGATCTCAGCTGACCTTATGTCGTTCGATGACCCAAACTCGGGGATTAACTTGCGATACAAAACATGTGGCAGACTCATGTACATTAACAACTTAAGATGAAATATATTTAAACACCATATAGGATTTATCCCACAGACATTTTCTGGTATTACGCGGAATTCTGAAGAAACGCGAAATTTCGTTCATTTCTCTCTCTCGTTCACATGTCAATAAACACTGAAAACGTAATAAAACATAAATATATGAATGAGTTAATGTCCGGGATCAATTTTAGGGATATCGGATGATATTAAGCGATGTCAAGTATTTTACATTTGATACATCCTTGTATAGCTATTTCAACGTGTTTAAATGCACGTTTCCATTGTTCCCTTTACTCTTTAACCACTTTGATCTGGATGAACAGAACTGTATAGTTTAATGGTAAATACCTCACTAAGAATAAAAATACTCCCGTTATCTGAGAAGTTAGGGACGAAATGATGGATATTCTTAAAACAATTTTAAAAGGAAATAATACAATCAAGATTATCGTCATTCAACGGTTAAAGGAAAGCAAATATGCCAAGTACGATAATTAGAAAGTTAAGCCACCATGCTAATGTTAAATTTAGTATAATAGTTTCATTCCGCTTTTAATTCATTTATTCTTGTTAAGTGCTTTTTTTTTGAGTGAACATAAATTTATTCTTTCAATTTCTGATTCTTTATTTATTTTTAAGAAATATTTTTAAACAGTAGGATAGTGATTTTCGAAAGAATTTAAAAACCAATGAGTCCAAAGATAACACACGTTTTGTTTTCTAAAAATCACTTCTCTCCAAAACACCAATCAACTTTACTTATTAACATAAGTTACACATTACAAGTAAGATGTAGTACACAATTGTGCATTATTAAGCCGTCATGAATTTTTGTCGCAGTGTTTTTAGTTGAGGTACTTTATAATGTTATATTCACATATGGCGTTATTAATTCAGGAGGTGGACATCTTTTAAGGTTTTCACCCGCCTTTTACGTATAATTAATAATAATAATAATAATAATAATAATAAAAGTTCCTTTTTTCTGGCGAGACTCAGACCTTTAGGTCGGCTCTTCCGTCTAACCACTTAAAACATTTACATTTTAAAATACAAGATGAAAATTGGGAAGATCGTATTTATATTTAACGAAGAAGAATCGAATTGAAAATAATTAATTGTCGAAGAAGAAATCAGTTTTGAGATTTTGGTGAAAATACTCAACTGAATAGTTGCATTACTGAACAAAAAAGATTTAAGTGTACAACAATTATGCCTGCGGATCAATCCGTTAGTGTTCAGCACAGGTGTTTTCCGAAATGCAAAGCAATCAGAGAACATCGTACGATTAGAAACTTCACCGACGATACAACTTGATGCAGTTCGTCTTATAGTACCACCCAGTCTCCACCACCCCTCGTCCTCCTTAACTTCCTCTGCACTGTTTATTCATTCGACGTGTCGTGTTCCTCGAATTTAATTTCGTCCTTATTCCGGTTCCGCGGTCTTGCAGTGCACCGCTCAGAAGGCTGACGTTGGTTAAGAACGTTCGCCTAACCTGCCATTGCAACAGATGGACCACAGTAGTGGAAGGCACTAGGAGATTGAGAGGGAGAAACGCGTGAAAGAGGCAATCTGAGAAGAAAATAAAATAATTCGGATACGGAGACTACCCGAATTTTAACCAGTTGATGGTAAAAATTATGTAAAATAAACTTGTCGAAGAAATGAATGTTGAAAACGGAAGGATTTTTAAAATTATGGGAGTCATAGTGAAAGACTAGTCAATGTTTTTATGGAAATTAGTTAACGGACAAAGATGAGGGTGAAAGAAATGTTCCGGGTTGAAGTACACGAACAGGCGAGAAAAAACTGTATGTGGGGTAAAAAAAAGTGATGAGTTAGATATTACTAGATTAGATGGAGAGAGATAAATGACAATACGCATGGTTTTGATAAATGCAGGGAAGTTCGGATAAAAACGAAATGATAGTTCGATGCGGGGAAGAAGAGTAAAAGCATGAAAATAATTAGGCATGAGTTTGAGAAAGCGTATGAATGCTGATGCCACACAAAGGGCAGAAGGAGAGATGAGGGCGGAGGGGCATCGTCTAGGGACGGGAGGAAGGTTAGGTATTGTGGAGGGAGATGGCGAGAGCGCGACAAAGGGCAAAAGAAACGTGGAGTGGGGAGGGAGGATAGGGGTGGGTGGGCAAGCGTAGGCAAGGGAAGACAAAGGGCACAGGAGGTGCGCCATGCGCCGTCGCCGTCCGAAAGGGGTGTCCCGGAAAGAGCAGTATCGTCTCTGTGGGAGCACCCCTCGATGGTCGTCACAGGAAGCGCTGAAGGAAGTTGGGCGCAGTGCGGGTCGGTCGAAGAGGGGGAACGACTGTGGCACAGTCGGTGAAGAGGAGAAAGGAGGGGACGCGACGGTGGAGGCTGCGGCAGAGACATCTGACGGTCGACAAGCGAGCTACGTCAGCTACCGAGCTGCACACGCGGGTTGCAGGAACTCGTGTCCGACAGTTTTGTGGAACTGGCAGATTGTTGAGGTTAATACGCTCCGTCGCTGAAAAATTAATAATATCAGAGATCGCAGAATAAATGGCCTTATCCGATCTGTGTAGCACTGACTGGTGCGATCGTAAAGAGACTTCTCCAAATGCAAAATATTTGAAATTTCATTTCTTGGAATTCTTGCGAGTTGACGTTAAACTTTTCACGAATTTTACAACTCAACGAATCGAGAAAAAGAATGCGTAGGAAAATTTATAAAATATTTTTTCACGAATTACCTTTTTTACAGAGACATATTAATAGAAACGCCCGAGTCCATCGGAGAATGGTCTATTTTTGCTGTCTTACCCCTACAGTTCTATTTGATACATTACGTATTCTCCTATTGTAAATAATTAATTTATAACTGAAAAAGAAGAAAAAAACGGTGCACTACCACGGGGAGTAGAAGCTATCGGAAGCAAAAAAACGGTATCATTCCAAAAATTCCAATCAAAATGCTCACACGAAAACAGAAAGAAACATCCGAGTCCGAATGGAGATGGAGAGATAATGAACACAACCGTGTCAAGAGTGAGAGCATATAAAAATAAAACTTTTATGAATAATAAGAAACAAAAAAGCATGTATTAAAATTATTTGTATTTTCATCGGATGTGATAAGAAGTACAAATATATGTTATACTTCCTCCAAATACGTTCTACTCATACATCCCGCCATCCAGAGGAGAAGCAATTCTGTGGGGGCGAATAGGAATTTGAAATTGCTACTTATCCATCTAAATAAAATATTACAAATACTGACCAGATAAGACAAACTTTAGTAGAAAATATGTATTTTAATACAATGGGCAAAATGAATGTTGGTTCTCTAATTCAAGAGTAATATCTTTGTTTGTCTCCCCTCTCTGTCTTGCATTCAGTCGTATTGGCGTCATCAGATGCTGACGTTCGCGACTCTTTCCGCGTTTCGATGTGTGGTCCATGCCTCTCATTAATACAGACAACCTAACTTCTACTTGATGAGAGTACCTACATTTGGGGAATGACGAAATAACATGTGCGTAATATTATTATATTGATAACCACGTGCTTCGTCGTTTCCTTCATTCACCGATCCTGCAATTGCGCAGATTCGAGAGTCAATGGAGGTGTTCAAATTAGTCATCAGCTACTTGAACAATGCTGCTCTGTTTGCTATCAGTGTTACTGCAATGGAGATGAACAAATTGAAGGCGTCATTACTATCGTTGTGGTAGGTGCAATTTTCGCCGAGACAAAAGAATATCAGTAATTTCACAATCATGAACAAATTATAAACAGAGAGCTAATTTTAAAAAAGCGATAGAAACATTCTATCCTCTTTTTGATACGAGACAAGAACACGAGGAAATTATCCTCACTGCACTTCAAAGGGACTGAAAGAAAATTATACCTGAAATGGAAAGACAATAAACTAAATTTTATATAAGGAACAATTTTGAGCTGAAAAGAACAATCATGATGAGAAATATGGTATTAAATAAAAACGTCTATTTACATTTTTTACTTAATAATATTTGCTATATCAATCTACAAGTAAGCTGAATATTTACTACAACAATTATTTCATTTTGAATAATTTAAAAATATTTATTTCGAAAGTAAAACTGTTTATCTTATCTATCAAATTCAAGATACCTTATCAAAACATCAAAGTAATTGGCGGTCTGCAACGAATTTTCTGGTTGATATACTCATTGGCTCACACGTCAAATTAAGAAGGATGTGTAATTTGGTATAAATATCTATTGTTTAAAGTAATTGAAGACTAAGAAACGTTTCATAATTCATCATCTCATTAATCTGAGTGAGCGTTTGAATCTTTCAAATAAACAATAATAATAGTAATCTAAGAAATATTTATGAATAACGTAACGAAAGTAGTGTGACAAAAATACAATTGAAGTTTGAGAATTTATGAGTAAAATATTTCGTTGCAAACCACTAATATGCACATATACCGGTCAGACGATGAATTGGGAGTACGACATGAATCAATAGCTACACGTAGACATAATGCATTCCACATACATGCAACCAGAGTTACGGGGAGAGCCAAAGACATTAAAAAAAATGTATTATAATACTCCTGCATATATAATACACTAGTATATTTCTTTAATCAATAATGACTTTTCATCTTTCATGATATTAAATGGAACGCCACGTTTATTAGTAAACCAACAGTTCCCTGTATGCGGATTAGAAATACTTCAGAAATGTAAAATCTGTAGCGCTTCCTGGTTTACCCATAACTTACACATGTACATGCACACATATGAAACACTGATACAAGCATTCTTGATTTACGAACGTAGCCACATACGAAGGCACAGAGTTACCAGCAAACAAGCAAACGTACATATCCACATCACGATACAAAGACGACTTTGTTGAGAAAAGGCGACAGTCCTACCTTCCTTCCAAAAGCGTAGTCCTATAAAGCAAGGTGCCAAGACGAACACTTGGTTGTAACCTGCTGAGGGAACGTGTAAAGGCAGTTTTCATGTATGTCGTGTTCACACGTCTCCAAAGCAATTCCTGATCACACTCCATTCACTTCAACCGACGTATAATTCGTGGGTAGCGTGTCTCCACGAACTACAAAAGGCGTTACATATCACGACTACGGGGAAACTCGAAGGATATAGTGATTGAAAGATGGGACGCAAAATATGGAGAAATATCGTGTTTGCTGATATATCTGTTGTTTTATTTCAGAAGGAACGTCCTATATAATGAGATTAGGAATTCGGGATATATTAAAGGGATTGGTTATTACAAAATAGGGTCTGGTTATCTCGCAGATAGTGAGGTCATTGTTCCACCGACTAATACAGCAAATTTTTGGTGTTGGAATTGTTTGTTTAAGACTTCTACTATTCTCCAATTTCGAATTTTTCTAGCCACTTTTGTCCATGATCACAGGTTATACAACTACACTAAGTGCGCTAATTAAATGTTTTAGTTAAGACACTAATCTTCCACGAACGTCGAAGTCCCGCCGTACTCCAGCTCTGTGGTAATAAACGGAAACTGGGATCATGGACCATATAATAAAATCGATTCCACGAAAATCATGGAAATTCGTAATTCTTAATGACTCAAAATCCAATTTCGGAAGCAGAATTCCTCCTACGCAGATACTTGGTCATTCTGTAAAATCCAGTTTGACAGCATATAACGACAACGTCATAGAAAGTTTTTCACATTAAATAGCTACTCATTTGACACATGAGATTCCGAACACACGGAACGCCGAATTAATTTTAAAGGTGTTTGTTAAATTGAAAAATCCTAAGTGCCGAGAAAATTTTTTCAAAATATAAAATCTTATGATCGATATAGAAATAATCTTTCTTTCTGTCCAATATTATATTAAGCGTTTCATACCTCATTCATGGCAGTGACTTCTCCGATCTGCAGTTCCGATCTCCATTTTAGAACTTAAAAGTCAGCCACCTTCGACATGGGCAATGTTCTCAAGGTTTTCTCCGTTAAGATTTATTCCCTTTCAGTAAAACTCGGTCAAGTCTTTTCAAAATAATTTCCTATTTTCTTTAGAAATTCAATGAATATATGAGGAGGTGAAAGGAGTAGTATTCTAATTCAATGTAATGTCATTATGAGATACAGTTTTACCAAAAGTACTGTCAAAAGATAAATTATAAAATATTTTCAAGACTGTAAGTAAAAACTGCTTTTTTATAAGTTTACTTACGTTATGTTAAATTAGAGTGATTAAAATAATTATTTTAAGTGATTTTAATGGCTTAATACATCACTTTTCCCCGCCCAGAGCAGATTGAGGAACATAAAAATTCAATACTTTCTGTGTCTGACTCACTGACTGGCTTCAACTATTCATCGTTAACATCAAGATATTTTTATCCATCTTTACAATATGCACTCTAATGACAACAAACCATGTCCTCCGTGGTGGTAGGAAAAAGGGTGTAAACCAGACTTACACCAACTTTCCCACTACCACAACAAACATTTGCTTGCAAGTCAAACTTGAGATGCTAAACATGCTGCTAATAAGGATTATGATATGCAGCACTATCCCATTTCATTGATTTGACAATGGAGAATACAGATAAGACCTTAACTCACATTAGAAAAAAAAATCAGTTTAGCACTCTTTCTTTCACCGCTTTATCTCTCGTAATCACTCAAGGAGGTAAACACTAATTTGGTAGTGAGCCTTTCAATGAAACTAGGTGATATTCTCCATTTTCAAAAATTCCACGAATTGAAAATAATTTACATGCAATTGAATAGTTATGATATACTGTGCTTTTGTACATAGTTTGTGTTATATTCCTGTAGAAGTAAAATGTCAATTTACTTCTAAAAAATAATTTTATTTATTGTGTTAAGCTTTAGTATATGCAGAATAGTATAATAGATGGATTGGTACAAATCTTTAGCCTAATATATGTACGGACATATGTGCCTCCTATACGTATCATCACAGCTGAGCAGAAAAGCGTCAATCCGTTAATCGTTAATCAACGAATTTAACATTTCGTTTAACTACATAACTTTTAAGTTAATTTCTAGAACCATTGACGGTTTTATTAACTTGCGGTACATTTATCATCCGTTAAATTTAATCCTCTAAGTTTTTCAATTTTTTTAAAATTTGATTTTAGCCTTGTTCCGACAGCGTATGCTTATGTCTTGATGAAATCATTACGGCTCAATGCCTCCTCAGTACAGTCCGGGACTGTCAAGCTGTGCAACGTCGGAACTGTATTTAGAAAACAACTTTCCTCAAGGGCGCATAAAGGAATCTAAACCAACAAGCGACAAACGACATATCCTGGGAAAAATGTTTTAACCAGATAAGGTGATATGCGGTATGGCCACGCTATTGAGTTCACACTAGGATTCAGGGTTTCCGATTCACGAATAGGGTTCAAAAGTAAAAAGAAATCAGTCATTCTACGATTTCTTCCCTCTCTCTTCTGTTGTTCCAACCTTTACCAGTGGTCTGACCTAAAGTTCAAAATTTCCAGAGTAAAAGAACCCGAATAAAAAAAGAATAAATTATTTATTGACAATCTTGATGTATTTGTGCCCATGGGTTTTGTTGTTTTACATTGTAACCTAACTCATTATGTATAAGAGAATATAGTAGCACCGCCCGACGTCTTCCACTGCAAAAGATATTTTGCGGGGCAAACGTTCATTTCTCTCCGATAAAAATTTTAATATGTTAATGTTCACAAGGGGGAACATGCACCTTATGCAAGATGATCATGCATGAGAAATATACTCTCTCGTTACTTCAAATAAAATAGACACGAAGAATAATAAATATTAATTAACTTTTTATGTACCCTCTTTGCCTTGTTATACCTACGTTATAATGAACTATTTTGTTCGGCTAACTTTATAATACTTGAATATATGACTGATTTAACCGTTAAAAATTAATTGAATATTTTAAATGTTAACTTTAACTTTCGTTAAATTTTCAACAAACTTTTCACGCTTTAATGATTAACAAAGTAGGCTTTCTGAGTAACGGAGTAAGGATCAACGAAGTGCCATTTCGGATCAACTTCATAACTGTATATTTGATCATGTTAACCAGTTATACTTTTTTGTACACGATGATGATATTGTGACCCTGACATTTACAATTGTTTTAAATGGGATAATAACAAAATATTAATAAATTCTTCAAAGATACGACGAAAATGAAATATTTTCGGCAGTATTACATTTAAACTCAAATGTATTTGAAATATTGAACTCCTGTGTTCGATCCCAGATGGCGGCAAAAGAAATATTTTAATGTCGCAATATTGTATGTGACGTGAGAAGCTAGTTGAATGAAACTGTTAAATAAGTCAACTCTTCAAAAAACGAAACGGCTGATGAAGAGCGCCACACCTTCTCCATGTTTGGTAAATGAGTGGTTTATGATTCATATCTTTTCATATGCGTTTTCTGAAAACATATTGATTAAAATTTATTAAAATGTATAAAATTACTTTTAAGTAGGTATTTTAAGATACATATTTTTATTTAATATTAAGTTAACATTCGAATGATAAATATATTAACAAAAATAAAATTAAATCATACCGTACACCAGGGGTCGGCAACCTATGACCCGAGGGTCACCGAGTGACCCATTCGATAATTTCAAGTGACCCACTTTAGTTCCGAAAATGACGTATAATATATAAAAATAAATTATAAAACATAAACATGAAACAAACATTTTGAGAATTAAAAAAATTGAAAATAGATACTAAGAACAACATTTTAGTTCGATTACCATGGATCTTATACACATAAGTGTTTACATATATAAGATCCATGTCGAAAATATCTCTAACCCAAACGTGTCTTTAATACTCACATTTTGGTTGATTTTGACCCGCGGCCAAAAAAGGTTGCCGACCCCTGCTGTACACTTTTATGTCTCATATCTATTATCACAATCCATTCCTGTATTTTATTATGGTATGACCAAATTCATCTTGGCTACAAATTCCAAACATTAAAAGAACAGAATTAAAATAAAATCAATGAAAATCACACCAAGCGTCCATGGACCGAACACGCAATACCATTTGGTTTCCGGTCTCTCTACATAAAACTTAGTTTCTTCGATATATCAAATAAATAAATTAGCAATCTTCTTCAGCATACCTTATTTTAATTCTTTATATAGTTTTACATCAACCACTTTTATTATTACTATTTGAGTTCATGATAATTTGAGATGAATTTTTTCTTCACTTCGTTCTTTGAAGATGTTTAATGTTTGATAAAACGTAAGCTTCGAATTTTGGAACCGGAAGCGGAATATAATTAAACACTGTAATTTCCCAGTATTTTTTTTACAGAATTCTTAATTCAACTTTTGCAAGAGTTGTCTGGTATTGTGTATTATTATCTTATTGGAGAAAGAAAACACAAATTGAGACTTCTGTGCGAAAAGCAACCTCTTCATTATTGATAAACAAAAACAATAATTTTTGTATGATATACTATGATTTGATTTGCCTACATCAAGTAATGTATGCCTGTGTTGGTGATTTTGTAAGTTACGTGATCTTACTTCAAACGCAAATCTTGGAGATATGGAAATTCTACTTTTGCCTGAATATATCCTTTGTAGTGTGCTGAATAAACTATGAGTGTAATATTATTGTAGCAATTTTTAGAAAAAAATCTTCTCACTCTCACATTTTAAAGAGTTTTTTTTAAGTTGGAAATAAAATTTTTGTATACGTCTTCGTGGATCGTCTACTGTGGTTACAAGAAATCTCGAAACATTGTACATTTCGAAGAATACAGAACGTTGCCATACTATGTAATTCAAAACCGAGCAAATAGAAATTTAATTTCTATTAAATCTTAGTTATTTGTATATGATTGCTTGAATGACTGAATTTCTGAAAGAAATAGAAACCACTTTATCAAAGATACTAGGTTACATAATTTTATCCATTTAATGATAATGTTTTACGTCTGCTCGCCTGAATATAAGTAATATACAGAGGCTATCTGGGATTTTTCCCGACAATTTAATTTTGGTTCGAAATTAAGACAGTTCACATATCACAATTTAGAAAGAAAAAAAAACAATTTGTATAATATCGCATAAAGAAGAAAATTAAGCAAAATAAAACAACACAGCAGGGAACAAGCTCACCTGACGATGTCTTGCATCAGAGACGAAAAATAGTGTTTTTTTGTTTTATTTTATTTATTTTTATATGATATTATAAAAATTACTTTTTAATTGTAACTGAACTTTCTTAATTTTGATTCAAAATTAAATTGTCTGCAAAAAATCCGGGTCATTTTTCTATTACTTATATCTTTTTTAGTGTTTCAGTAAACAATTATGTATCAAATTGTGAATGAGATCTAACATTCATAATAAAATGTGGTGCGATACTATTTAATCATAAAGTTACTGATAATATTCCAACATCTTTACGGTTAAAGTCGCTCAATATTGACAAATAAAATGTAAAATTATGGTACCCAATAATATACGTTATTAAACGCATATGCGGTTTCCAGTAATTAGAAACTGTATCAACATTTTTTTTTTCGTAGTACAAAATAAGATATGCTCTGGAACACACTCATTTTCATCAATAAAAATATATTAGCTAGCATTAATTCAGCGTTTGAACATTTCAACAGTTTCTTGTATTCATTTCATGGAAGCTCTAAATACGAGAATAAATGCACTTTCTTTCGCAAAAGAAGTTGAAGCATTCCGTCAAAACCATCAAAATGTCACCATACCACAATAACGCCAGAACTTGGCACGAATTTACCTCGGCTTCAAATACTTCGAATATCACGGTGTACCACTCGACCACAAAAATTCCAACAGGCGAACAAAAGCATAAACGTGAGACGTCATACAATTAAACACGCACGCCATTCTAAGCAATGAACGGATTGCCAAGAGGCAATGGAAAAATCAATCGAAGCGGACAGGCGAGCAGTGCGGGTGGCGCCAGGGGCAACCATCGCCGCTCAGCCGTCCCCGTTGTCAAGACCACCTCCAACGCCGCCGCAAGCACCACCCTCGGCCCTGTTGTCTTTCCTCCCACCTTCGGAAATACTCTTTTCTTGAGACCGGCGAATAATTCATGGAAGGCTCGCATCAAGACACGGGACCGAGAACGCTGTGGTCGTAGATGCTTGGAGGCGCTGCGACCGGGTCATGGCATATGACTACTGCGGCTGCCACTTGTTTCACTCGCACAGAATCCGCGCGGATACTCGGAAAAAGAGACTGGGGGAGAAGCAAGAGCGAGCTCACTCTAGAAATAAAAAAAATTATCTTTTCGGTTATCGTACAAGACACTCTACGAGAACTAGTGAAGCAATTTTAGGAAACAGAAAAAAGAAAACAATTGAATGTGATACGTTTTTTTTCAAATATATTAGTAATAAAAATTTGTTTGACTATCTTTGGTAAAATGTAACGACGAATTATTATACAGATGTCTAGGTTTGAAGCGAATAAGAATATCAGTACGTCCTAGTGCATATATTTCTTCTGACTTAAAATGATAGGACTTCTATCTCTCATTAAATTTCTGAAGACAGATAGGGTGAGACCAGAAGTTTGCTTTGACGTACCCCATAATCTGTTATTGTTCCGGATTCCAAAAGTTTCATAAATGTTCTCGGCAGGATTTTGGTTTTCTACTGGATATTAAACAACAGTGGAAGACTGGAACAGTGGGAAACAACAGTGGAAAACAAAGTGACAAGAACATGTGAATATCCTTAAAAATGTGGAAAAAAAATTTAATATTTTGACTTCTGGATTCCTTTAATACCAAAAACCGATAACTTGAAATTATTTATTGAAAAATAAAATATAGTGATGGAAACTAAGAACAGCTCACTTCTTTACGTACCTATTGTAAGTTCCACCAACTACATTAATAAAATATTGTGTCAATACAAGGACCACAGCAACTCAATATAATCGTGATATTACTTACTTATGATCATTCTGTTCAATTTGTTGCTTTAAAAGTAGTGAAAATTCCTATTTGAACTTACAGAAATATATAAGTTATTCTTCAACAATTTCACTATCTCCGGGGCAGTAGACGTTTGTGAATTCGCTTCTTATATTAATAAAATAAATTAGCAAAAACGTACAAGAAATATTCTACTTAATGTTGCTCCTCTCTCTCTCCTAGTTACGTGAGAATTTATAGTAAGTTCCCCTGAGTAAACTAACCTAACGTAAGACTAACAAAGGGTCATCTGTGAAGTTTCCACGTTCCGCTTCTCATTCGAGAAGGAAAGCCCTCCTCTGGACATGCAGATGGGCGGGCGCGTGAGCATTTGCGTGAGAGGAGCGCGGTCCGGGTGCGCTAGGCTCCGACGCCGGCGCCAGAGTTCGTCGATACTTCCGGCAAACGCCCGCAGTGGCACGGCGAAGCGGCGTGGCGCGCGGGACGCGAGCGACCGAGGGTACGGGGAGCGGCAGGGGTGCGTCGACGCGGGGATGCCGTCGCCGGCGATGGGATTCGACCCTGGCTTGGCCGGCAGAGGGTGCGACTGAGACGCCGCGGCGCCGCCGCGAGCAAGCCGCAGTCGCGGCCCCCTCTCCGACCCGCACGCTCCTGACCAGCTCTAGCCCTCCTCGCACCAAGTTCGGTGCGGGTCGGCCGGAGGGGCCGTAGACGGCTTCGCGCCCCGCGTGCGGGGCGGTGGACTACACGCGGCGGGCGCAGCGCGGATCCGCAGCACGGACCAGCTGGCAGGTCGCCATATTGATTGGTGTTCCACAGTGGCGCATTGCCGGCCCACCGGCCGCCTGATCAATGATGGCGCCCTAAGCGGCGCTGCCAACTGCCGCAGGCCGCACTCCACTGGCGCGGCCACGTGGGTTGGCAGGGTGGCAAACTCGCGGCGCGAACGAACAAGCGGAGCGAATCTTGTGTAAAGGACGAAGTCTGCGACGGCGGCGGTGGCGGTAGCGCCGGAGCACGCGCGGGAGGGGAGAGAGCGGGGCGACGATTGTACCGTCGCTCGTCATCATCCGAGGCAACGTTCTTCGCGTTCTACACGGATCGCTCGTGATGGCACAGGCTAAATCTGAAGCTCTAGGACGAAGCTATTGTCTAACTGAGCCAAGCACGACCGTGCCAAGGTGTCTTTGGGGCGCGCTCTAATTAACATTATTGTTCGCGGCATGGCCAGTGGTAAGCGATCAAAACCAGACACCGGTGGGAGGTGAGTGGCGAGGCCTTTGACAGCGTGGCAGAGCGATAGGGTCGTAGGGATGTGGAGCCGTTCGCGGGAATACTGGGGCCTAGCGGTAGAGCGGCGGTGAGGCGGGCTCCGGAACTCAACCATCGATTGCGTCGCCGTGGGAGCCTGGTCGCCGGAGAGCTTGGTGCGCTTCCCGCAGCAGTAAAGCGGGCGGCGCCGCTACGTCGCGCCTGCGCCTCTCCCCCGCCGCCGGAACCCCTTTCCGCCAGCGCTTCGCACCACCACCCCCGCTGACGCTTGCGATCCCGCCATCGCCGATGTCTCAAGCACCGACGCCGCCACCGACGCGCTTTACTGCCGCGATATGATCAGTGGCGAACAGTTTGGGAAGCATTATGCGAATAATGCCTTCATGCTCTATTTCCGAGCGCAGATGATTCTGCCCAGCGTCACCTGCTTCGGTACGTAAGGTTCAGTGTGACACGCAGGAGCTGTCGTAGTATTTTGATCCTCGCATTGGCGAAATCCTCTGTGAGACGTTTTACGTTCCGAGACTAGATGTGCACAGGTTCTATGAAGAATCATTTTTATATAAGTGCATGGGTTCAATCTCCGGGAAAATGTACCAGCAACGTTTATAACAATACGCATTTAAACGCAGATTTATTTCTCGACTATGAAGAGAGAGAGAGAGAGAGAAAGAAAACAGAAATGGAAACAATCCAGCGTTAATATGCCATACTTATCACAAATTGAAATAAAAATTATATTATTATTTTTATTATTTAGAAAAAAAGGTTTCTGAGTATTTGGGTCAAAAACAATTAAACACTATTCATACATTTATTTGTCCTTCTTCAGGGTTGTATGCATGAGTGAATGATAATGAGTATTCACGAGTAATGTATGAAGATGTTACGGTGTTATTGTGTTGTGGTTATGTACAGCTCTGAAGAAAGACAAAAATTGTCCGAAACGTTGGCGGTATGAATAGTGTTTAATTGTTTTTGACCCAAATACTCAACAACCTTTATCTTTTATGATGAACGGGAACAAAAATATGGAATTGGTATATTATTATGATTATTATAATTATTATTAGCGGGAGTAATATTAGTACTAGTAGTAGTTCTTGTTGTAGTAGGAGTACAATCTGTAGCTAAACATTCTGAATCAAAATGAGCTGATACATTTCCCTACTGGCAGCCTTTTTCGCTCATTTAATTTGGTTTTGACTTTGTCAACTTCGCGTTAAATTCCATCATTGAAAGATATGTCGTTATGAATGTAGGATCCGTTGGGGTAGAGTAATGTCGGAAGAAATGAATATTCAATTTATCTGCTCAAGAAATCAAAAATTCGTTCCTCACTTACAAACGAATGTACAATCTTCAAAGAATTAGTTTGGTTATTTCCTTCTCCCATGGGGCGTTATGAAAAATATCTTTAATTTGTATATTCACTGTATGAGAAGACATTACAACGTTTCATGTCTAACTGACCGCTAGAAAGAGGATCCGGTTTGGATGACACTGATTGATTCACTAGGGAACGATCAATAAAAGGAAGCGATCAATAGGGATAATGCGATTGAAGACAAATTCGACATTCACTAAATTTACTCCTGTCTTAAATTTACAAACACACAGATATAATTACTTCGCAGATCTCTCACAGATCAACGAAAATTCACGAAAATATTCTAACTTATAAAAAATTACTGAAACAAAATCTTTTGATAATAAATAATACAATACATGTACGATAAAAGTATTTATAATAAAGTATATAGAAGAGTAAACCATGATATTCCTCAAGTGTATTATCTACCTTCATTTTATTTTCAATAGTGTAAGTAATGAAAAACCCCAAATAAATTTCAACTCAAGTAAAAGATAAATGTCGATACGTCATGAAAACTAGAGAAATAGATTTGTAGACACATTTCTTTCAAACTACTGTGAAAAAGTATTATTTCATTCTAACTGCTGCATGTAAAGATACATAAATGTTTTCTTTTTCTCTTTGAAAAATTTTCGAGTAACGAAAATTAACGAGCAAATGCTCTTTTTTAAAACCTTCCTGGTTTATTGGTGATTATTTTTATTTGCTCTCTGGTGTTTTTTGACAAGCCTTATAAAAATTTATTAAAATATCCAGAATTAGAAAAAAATACTTGAGAGACATATCAAGTGCAATTTTGTCTTTCAGTCGTACATTTGTTGCACTGATAATATGAAGAATCAAAATACAAATATCATAACGTTTATTATTATGAGTGGTAGTAGTAGTATTATTATTATAGACCTCTTCTGATGTTCGTTGGACAACCATGAGCATCTAAACAAAAATCTTAACAGTGGAACCACCTTTTCTAGTGGTATTGCTAAATATTGAATCACTTAAAATAAATGCGTATTTCCATAAAAAGAATTACTTCAAATTTGGTATCATCCCATTGTGTTACAAGATTTTGTACAGTGGTATTAACTATTTGCTGCAAACTTTTGAATGAAGTATCGGAACAAAATTGCTTGCTTATACTCCCAATGCAAATCCCACTGTTTATTGTTCAATTCCAACTACATTTGAGCAGGTTTATTTTTTATTAAGATTTTAAAACTATAACTTCTTCCTGATTGATAGTTGTTGATTTTATTATGTGATAACAAACTAATCAAGTACGATTACTCGTTTGTGATAATCTCTACATCAACTCAACATCATCCAATATGTTCTAATTTTACTCTTCGATTACTTACGAACGAATAATTGCTTCATATTATAGCAACTTGACCAAACTAAGCGAGAACTGTTAGATAAAGGGAATGGGAGTCACCAGTATTAACAGTTTTCCACGTTTCACTTACAATGTTCTTCTTCAAAAAGAAAAAAAGGAACATTGCCGTCATCAGTGGTTCTCCGCGCTAGGAGGAAGCCAGTGTGAATCGACTGCGCCCGCTTCAGTGCAGCGTTTATGGCGTCGAAACGATTTAGTCGAAAATCCATGCAGACAACTAACTAGTTACCTCCAACTTCACCAGATGTCGCATTCAAATATTTCAGATCCCAATATCTTAGCTCACAAAGGTAACTTTTTATGTAAACATCCCTATTTCCATTTCCACTAATTGCCAGAAATGAGATATCATTGCACATATTACTTTCTAGACTTAGGAAGGATCGTAAGTTTACATTTTAATTATGTACTACTTATTTTAAAAAAAAATACAAGTGAGATACGATTCCTGGCACGTATCTGGATTTCTTCACAGGTGTCGATTCTGTCCGGTAGATGATTAATACAAATATGAATAATTTATATTCTGCATTGTATGTGATGTTACTTATTGGTTGACAAACTTCGATGAAGACCACGGAATCGAAATTTTAATTGTAGCTGCGTCAAAAGAAAGGATGTCATGTAAATTTATTACCTTTATTTACCTTATTGACGAAAGTCTTTTGAGCCAATATTTGTTGCGAATTATTGTTTTCACGATAGTGTGCCCAATATTAGAACCCTCATGTCAGCACGGCAGCGAAATCTTCACATGGACCCAATAATAATAATTATAAAAATTACAAACATTCCACACTTTACACAAGCACCAGGAAATGCTCATCATTACCAAAAAGCTTTAGTACAGATGTAATTCATTGTAAACAGCAATGTATTGTTTTATTTGCCAGCAACAAAGACGTAAAATCTGAATATAAATGAAAGTAGATACAAAATAAAAGAGATAATCATACCTTTATAGGAGGTTAATAGCAAAATTAGAACATCGGTAAAAGATGGCTCTAATGTACAATTTATCCTGGGCGGGAAGCATTGTATTCCCTCTATTACCATCCCCCTATCAGATGTCAGGGAGGGCTAGTCTCGCGTGTACACACTTGATAATGTCCACTCTGGAAGCTCAGTTAAAAAGTCATCCTCATCTGAAGACCACCACCTCAAACTCTTTGAGCCTTGATTCGGATGTTCCAAGTCTGCACAGGACGGCGTGCGCTTCTCCAATGTTAATGCGTTTCTTCTACGACGAGACTGCAAGAAACCCCTTCAAGCATTTCACAAATTTTTGAAATTGTTTTTTTCCTCACGTTTGAATCGATTGATCCATTATTAAAGGCATTTCATTTGGTGTGCATTTGTATTCAAAATTTAGGTCCTACTTTCTAACCACTCTAATGGAGCTGGTGTTCTCTCCCAACCACACTATCACTTCCCTGAGTGATCGCGAGAAAATAAGATAGGGTGTATTTACATACAATCACTAATGCTGATTGCTCAGTTTTCCTTTTTTTAACAAAGGAAGTGAGAATAGTGTCACAACTCATTTTAGTTCAGGGGTGGCCAGCGATCTGCATTTTGACAAATGCTGCGGGCAACTGTGTGCAACTGTGCAAAACTGAACAGGGTAGAAGGAAGTGGTGGGGAAGAGACTCGAGAGCCACCACTCTCCCCTCTGAGATCAGACAGCAGTTCAAACACAGAAACAGTGTTACTTAATGATTAGAGAAAACGAGAATATCAAATTTAATAAACTCTTTAGAAAATTTCCATAATACTCAAGATTTCAATAATAATAATAATAATAATATATTATTATTATTATTATAAAGAATATTTTCATTCTCAAATAAATAAATAATGTAAACGATCACAAATTAATACACAAAAGGGATACACATTCATGAGGTAATCATGACAATAAAAGTAAGATTGATGAAAATTAGCGTAAGTATTTACACTGACTTTTCAGCTACAATGTCTCAGATTCTATGTTGTAAGTCACGAGCCGAGCAGATACAATTCTCATAATAGTTTAAAAAAATTCACCCGTAAGTTTTGATCTCAAACGGGATTTAGTGAGCTTCATTTCTGAAAAACGCGGTTTGCTGTTGTAAGTACCGCCGAACATTGATTTAATTGCACTAGTAAATGCAAATTATCGAAACTAGGAAATAAGTTTTTTTTTAAAACAGTGTTTACCGTTTGCTCCCTGAAAAGTGCAAACAAATCTATGTCACGTATTATAACAATATGTCCGATTTGTTGGGACGATGTAACTTTTTCAACATTGACATCAAAAGGAGTTAAAGGGAATTTGTCTTCGAGATTATCAAAATCTTTGAAACGTTGGGTGAATGTTTCCTTCAATTCGCCAAGCATATTGCCATAATTCCTTACTTCTTTTCCCATATTTTTTCTAAAACTCGGGAAATGATAAAAATTGTTGCTGAAAATCTTAGTCTTCCACAATTGTGAACGTCTTTATAGCCCTAATTGTTGCATTCACATGAAAAATGAGCTGGTTCAAATGACAAAAGTCACAATGTTTTCATAAGAAGGTTTTTCTGCATACCATAATATTTTTACAAACAGGACATTGCCGTCACAATTCCTCTCACTCATGCATGAAGACGTGCTAGTGTGCTTAGATGTTCATTTCAAGTCACATAATTCAGAAAATTTTAAACTTGATTCATGATGGAATGAAAACTGAAGTCTTGTGTCATTATTGAACAGAGAAGTGAAAAAATAAAAAATGAACTACAAGGACGAGATGAAAAGTAAATTACTACCATTGGTGAAGAAATACGTAGGACAAGCACACGCCGTCCTCAACTGGTTCGAATCATCTAAAACACTTGTCGTGTAACGGGTGGAGGGACGTGGTCTTCGAACTTGGTTGATTTTTTAATTTCATCTTCTCCCTGATATCTGAAAGTATGATATTTTTGCTTAATTTTTGCAAAATGTGAACCCTTAGACACTCTAAAAGTGTCACAGCGCGAAAGAGTTGGGAATCTTAACCTTCCGATATGGGAATGTTGAGAAAACAAATGGAATCCAACTCACCCAAAATTTTACTATGATTAACTTCCAAACAGAAATTAAGGTGAGATGAAAGTTATGCACCGCTAATTTTTTGTCCCTCTCGCGACTTCACGTCCCTGGCGTAATAATTCTTTTAACCCATCTTCATTCGATGCGTAGAAACGAACGGGTTGTCGAGGATACATTTGGATTCAAAAATTTCTAAAAATAACCGAAAGGAAATGACAATTTCAGATCTTCGAAGTCAAAACACAAACAAATCCTAGGGTTGATTCTTTCTTGAAAAGGGTTGAGTGATTGAAAAATTAAATAGATTATTCACAGCTTTAAATCAATTTTCTTAATTATTAAGATCGGATAAATTATGGAGTTTAAAAATGACGTCAAAAATATTTTACATGAGATCTGCCTTGAGGGAAATGCGGATAGATGGAGTTAACTTACAAACTTACACTCAATAGTTCTAGGAGTGTAGGTTTGCCTCCCGACTCCGAGATCTGAGACGGGCAAAGAATCTTGAACAAGAAATCGATTGCCAGTGTCGTATTCTGTGGAGAAACGATCGGCGCTTTTTTGTCCCTGGCAAGCCCACCACAATCACAAGCTTGCCTACTGCGCGTAGGTTCAGCGCAGTGCACCGCACCGTGCCGCCTGTTCTCCCCACCCCAATGGTTATACTTTTCGACACTTCCACGACTGAAGAGATGTCGTCCGCTCATGGGACCACGATGCAAGGTCGCTCCGTCAAGGACAAATGCAAGGACGCTCACCCTCCCCTTTTAGGTCACACTAAGAAGCTCGCATAATTTTTGTGTCATGAGAACTATATTTAGGCGCGCCTCTCTGACCCACTTCGCATTCCAAAAACAGCTGCACGGCTCGCGTCGTTGAGAGATATCTGTCGCCTATAAATAGCCCAATCCACTGCGAAGCCTACTCGCGGGCGGGGTGCAATCTCCTTCCGGTAGGTCTGTTGGTGACAGAAGCTGATGATGGGAACTGGATATGACAGGTAGGGCTGGGATGGAGACGGCATTTTCACGAGGCAGAACACCCAGACCGAGTTCCCGTGTTTTCTTGATCACATCCCTCGCCGGAAATTGTCCAAATGCAACTGACAGTTTGAATTATTTCTAGACAATAAATAAATATTTATAGACTTTTATAAATAGCGTTATTAAGAACTCGTCAGAATATTTGACACGGAAATTCTGTTCAACTGAGACAACCGCGAGATATTTCGCGTTGAATACTTCCATAATTACACAAACACAAATATTTGTTTGTTCTCGCTTCCTTTTTACATTCTCATATACGTAGTATATAGAAAGTTTTTTAATCCTGAAAAAATACGAAAACGAGATTTCGACGGAAATATCCGTTTTGGTTATCCCTGATTCAGAAAAAGTGGTTTTTGGCAAAACATCCGTCCGTCTGTCCGTCTGTGCGCAGCGATTCTGAGTGAATGGGTGAATATGAATATATTTAATTCATATTTCATATTTACGGTAGAATTTACTTGTTGTCGATGCACGTTCTCTGATTTATTTTTACTTTGAAACAAAGGGTACTTCACCTGAAAGTCAAAGTATTCTTTCGAATATTTCTCAAAAGCGGCTCCAACGATTTTGCTTATATATTCTGTACGTAAGGTACAATTAGAATGCATTACATCCGCAATAGCGGTATTTCGCTTGAAAGTTTGGTATAGACGCAGTAAAATAATTTCTGTCTGCTATACTTACTCATTAGTTTACTGTTTCAAGAAACTTGAATAATATTTAACAGTGTAAATGGACCAAGCAGTCGTAGAATACACTTTTCGTAAACTGAAATGAAAGATATGATAATGATAAAATACATAGGACGACAGCAAACGCATTGCAGATACGAAAATACATCAATTTCCGTCTACAACAAAATTACATTTACATAACACATTTACGATATTTTTGTCACTCTATGCAGCAAATGGAGAAACATATACGAGAAAGTACGTACGATGGTATTGCACCACTAGCTCCTAAATATTCTCTTTCGCATGTCTTCTATGGTTTTACCAAGCAGTACTGTAGGACATCTATTGATGGTATTGTCAATTAGTTTACCTCCGCATCCTCCACATTTCTATTATATAATTCATAGTTTTCGATAGTATACAAAAACTTAGGTTTCTAGGAGTGTGAAAAAAATCTTCCTTTTTGTATAACATTACGATAGGAATTTCTCACTAAGATCACAGAAATGGAAGCTCCAAACCCCCCACCCCAAAAAAAGATCGCTTTACTTACTCTTGCAAACTCCGACGTAACTAACCACTTATAAGGACATATGTGGTGGATATGGCACAAATATGACGCGTCTAATGTCACACGAAAATTATCACACGTCTCGAAGTCTACAAATTAATTAACAATAAATAATTATTATTTAAATTGAAAATCAAGGTATCACAATGTAATTTAAAAGTTTAAACTAAAAGATAAACAGTTAAAAAGTAATATTGTTTGTTTTATTATTTTAAATGTCGAAATACCAGAAATATATTTAAAAGAAACATAAACTAAAACAAATCCGAACTTTGTTAATTGTCAATATACCAAAAAGAAAAAACAAACTTAATATTGGATAATTCAGAGTAAATTAAAATAAAAAATATATATTTCTTTATCACTCATCATTAGTGTATTCCACGAGAAAACAAATTTTAATTTATTTCATAATGCGAGATGTACTTTCTTGGTCATTTCTCGAATTTAAGGTGAGGATAATTTGTTACATAAGTAAATATTAAGATATTCATTCAAATATTAAGATATTCATTTTAATCCTTAAGATAGCTATTATTACGTGAAGAGTGTGTTAAAGTGGGCATTCTATTTTATGTTGTAGCTTATTGGTTTCTTGAGGAAGATTACACTATTTAATTACGATTTCATATATAAGTAACTCATATGAACGTCTAGAGCCCCCCCCCCCAAAAAAAAAAAAGTTTTTAAATGANAATGCTTGGCAGTCAATCTATATCGGTGTGAACAGAGAGGGTAGTGTCACTTTTATAAGGGAGGTCCTTGTTTCTTATTCTTAGCTTCACTAAGAACCTACGAATTTTATTATTTGTGTAAGTTATTTGCTCTTAGTGTATTATGGATAATACAGATAATGGAGACTATATAATAAATATCAAAATAGTAACTAATCAAATATAAATAACAATTGAAATACAGTAATTCAGTTATCATTTATCCATTGCCCCACTTATTTTTTTGGTGTGTGTGGAACGGGAATAACTACGTTAATTATTTCTGACATAAATGAATAAAGATATATGTTCCGCTTTCTACTTTTTCTATAGTAAACCTTTGTAGGCATCAGCCGAGAAACCCATTGACATTCCCATAGTTGTTGGGGAAACAGCAACTGAGATAAAAACTCTTGCGTGCTATTTTGGAAATCTTTTATTTAAAAGCTGGACTATGATTAGATTCTTTTCCTAAAACGGAATTTCTAATGAATGCTCACTACTCCAAAACATCAAGAACATTTCATTTATTGATCAGAACACGTGCAGTACTTTCTTAAAAATCTAACTTAGAGTCACTTCTATTATAAGAGCTCCTAGGTTCCTAGGTTATCATTAGAAATTGAATTAAGCTTTTTATATGATTTAACTACTCGTGACAAATGAGATAAAATTATCAATATATAACTTAATGTTCGGCAAAAATAATATTAAATTGATCCAGAAAGTAATGTACTAGAGTAATTTCATTGAAATCACTGCCATCAATGACTATTAATTTCGAAAGGTATAATGTAAAAGAACATTGAATTTTGGATTAAATGGATTAGTATAAGAGTACATACAGCTAACTTATGTTAGTATCATATTTACAATCGTCTCTACTAAGAAACTACATGTTGTAAGTCATATGAAAGATACAACTTGGATTTGTTGGCAGGTGAAAAAAATAAGTTCGAGCTACAGGGACCTTGGAGACGTTACGTCTCTTTACTTTCGGTAAGTTCGGATATCGCAGGTACAACCTTTTCATTTCCCATTCCTTTTGGTTCCATTCGATCAACAATAATTATCGCCACGCTCCATTCCGCCTAATGGCGATTGGCACGGCTCGCTGGCGTTGATCGCCGCACCGGCTCACCCCCGGAGCCACGCGCGACACGCCAGCGATACGCATCCACGCGGCCTATACTTCAGCAATGCGCACCGAACAGCGTGCCCGCCACTTCCTTCTCGCGCCAGCTGCAGCAGCAGCAGCAGCAGCAGCAGCATTGCGGTGCATGCCCGACATCTCGCGGAGAGAGCCTACACTGGGTCGGCAGCGAGCGCCGACACTGCTACCTGGCGGCGTGAGCTGGAGTCTACGTCACTCTAGCGCGCGAGGCGACGGCGGCGGACGGCCAGCTGGAGAGTACGACGACGAGGACGAAGGTGCGGAGACAGGGAAATCGATGGGGAACGCGTGGTGTGAAGCGGGGACGCCGTACGTGCACGAGGATCCCGCCAACGTGCACGCGTGATGGAGCGAACGAACGTGCGAGCGCGTAATGAGATAGCAGTTCCGTCAGGAAAACAAAGCGGCACGAAAACAAAAAGTACTAATATAACTAGTCGACCAGGAAACTGTCGACAAGTTGTACACCGATCAGGTCGGGGTTGCATGTGACGTGTGTGTGACGGGCTGACGTGGAGAGGCGGGATCGTGAATATTACATTATTTTGCGGTGGCGGCTCGCACGGGACGGACCTGAACGCCGCACCCTCCCTCTCCATGATCGACCACACACTGCCGACCTTTGAGCGGGAAAACAAAGCATAGGCCGACAGCTGTTGGATGAAGAGGGTTGTCTTCAATCTGTGGAGAGAATACTACAGGCCACGGTCGCAGCACCTAGTCCTATGGTACGGTAGCCGACCTCGCCAATCAATCTTCTACCGACGATTTTGATATTCCACAGCACCTATCCTCCACCCCTACTTTCCTCGCTTTTAAGCGGTGGTGGTATTAACCGTCCTTGCGCCCCATGTCGGGTTTGAAGGCACTCTCTTCCACCTGCAGCTCCACGTATCAAGCCTGCTCATTTATTCTTTATAGTTTTAACATAAATATTTGCACACCAGTGAAGATGTGAAACTCTTCTACACCAAATATTTGTACGTAATTCACAAGTATTAAGTAGTCGTGGTTTAAAAGTTTTACGAATAATTGAAAGTGAAATAAATCACATTTTTCAGATTCCACTTGAACAATTGTGAGTATTCAAAAATAAAAAAGCTCTTCGATTGCTGAACACGGCTCCTTCAGAATCAACTGAAACGCGGCAACGTAGTCTCGCGCAACCCTGAGTCGACTCTGCTCCTAAGGGCAGGAAATGATGCAGTGTGTGGTCGATGCTTTACTAAACCGAAACAGCAGCGCAGATTGTCCGAACCGCATGTATTTATAGCGAGAAAATATACTGAATAATCCATGAAGTGTCTTTGGCTAGAGATTCTCAGTGGTCGCGCACGTTGGTGTTGGGTCACGGGCGGCGCAGAGGGTCGAGTAGGAGGGGAGGGGGCCCGCAACGCGCCATGCGGCAGCACTGCGCCGACACCACCGCCTCCATCGCCACTTGCGAGAACAGCAACGGGCGCTGCGACGCGAATACGACGAGACACAAATTTCCACGCGCGTCAATATCCGAGCCATGCTCTCGGAATAGATGGCTTGAAAGGTGGAAGAGTTATTAGAGCGGACGCACGCATACGCTCCGTCGCACGCTGGCCTGGGCACGCCGAGTGGCACGCATGTGCTCCCACCCCCACAATCGCCCCCGCGCTCTCGTCGCACAACGGCACCCCTAGTGCTGTGGGGGCAGCCGCCGGGCAGTCGGGCGCTTGTCGCTCGCAAGACGCGCTAGCGCGCTGGCATTTGAGGGATGAGCAACGGGGAAAACGGCACGGTTCGATTGAGACCGATGAAGTGAACGGCTTGCGAATCAATGGCGGATCTCAGGAATATAAATACCACAAGTGTTTGGAGGTTCCAGCTGTAGGAGAACAGTATTGAACTCAAATTGATCTTGACTTACAGAAAAAAATAGTCACAAAAAATCAAAGAAAATCTTTCTGAAATCGAGGGAATTATCACTGGCAATATTAATGCGGAAAACTTTTATTGCCACAGCCTAGTGACCTAAATTTATACGAGAAAGACCTGATAAAATATTCTCCTTGTTCTGGATGATCAACAGTGTAATTACTCTTTCTCGCTCAGAAAAGATCATCTTAGAATGGTAAACAATTATACGAAAAATATTCTTGCAAAAAATCAAACTGAAAAAACGTCAATAACTGTTCATTACTGTTCATTAGTATCTGTATAAACCATCTTTTGGAAACTTGTCGCAGATTTGGTTGATTCAAACGAAGAATTATCTGCGACAAGAATATTTTAATACATTTAAGCGATATTTGGTTGAAACTCATTTCACCCGCAGAAGACAAATTCGGAATACATTTAAATATATGGGTGTTTACGCCGAAGTGATGTAAGGCTTATTTTGATCGTGACAAGAAACAGAAGATTTTGCTAGATTCATAATAACATATTACAGAGTAAATTAATTGTATTTGTTCCTTAGATAGGATAATCTTTTTTAATTACGAGTTTTTTTGTAGTTTAAGGGGCTGAATTAACTTTGCTGTAAACAAACTTTGAAGAAAATTTAATACAAAGAAATGTATTTTTAGTCACAAATTATATTTTTGCACATATCTTAGAGTAATTCAGTGGCAAACCTCATTATTTGTAAAGAAAATCTCAATCAGGATCCAATATCAGGAAATCAAGATGTTCAATATAAACAATATCGATGTGGCCTGTATTGTCTATCTCTATTAATTGACCCGTCATAAGTCCTCGAAAGTAAGCATGGTTGGTGGGTGGAATGTATGGTAGAAGATCTAATTCAGGTTTTAATGCGTACGTTTGTATTTTGTAGAAGCAAATTTCAAACACGTTTCTTTACTTGACATTAAAGTGAAAGTAGAAGTCATTATTGCTACAGTAAATGACCTCTTGATCAAGTACAATATTTTGTTCCCTGCTGTACATGCTGTACAAGTTGTTCATAAGACATACATTATCGTCAGGAACAACATATTTTCTACGTGGGTTTTCACAAACTTACAGGAAAAGTGAAGGAAGTCTAACGTGCACGACTATGGCTGTTGACAAACCTTCAGTTTCATTTATTTGTCAAATTTTAACTTCTCTTATGGCAATTATGAGAGTATGAATAAATATAGAAATTACATCACTTTTCCGCATAACAGATCTGTATATCAGGCTTATATTGCAACACTTATCATAAAAAATTATTTACACCATTTTGGCTTGAACCCCCTCATAAGCACAGATATAGCAAAAGAATATGTTAAAAAACAATCCAGAAGATTTTCTTAATCTGTTTTTCGACCATTTTCATTAACAATAATTAGTAAAGTTTTTTTGCCTTATGGTCGTGAGGAAAGGAAAACACAGTCGTGAATGACGCTAGGGTGATGGCGTACGACAAGGAAGTGTGCGGCTTATGAGGAAGACAAGCAAGATTCAACTAGCTCTGGTGAAGGCCAACATAAAGAAGGCCAAAACGTTAGCATGTTGTAAATAGGAGTTTTCATTTGTTCAAGACCAAAACGCAAAAATACTTTAATTCCGAAGATGTTACGACAAAATATTCTGGGGAATTTTTCAAGTTACCTGAACCTAAGTGGAGGTTTCAGTGCATGTAAAAACAAATAATACAAGAACGTTAATAAATTTTAAATAATAAACTTATGGCATGTTTAAAACTTCAGGAAGGAGAGTAAGAAAAAATTCTTAAAAGCATGAGAAAGAGTAGAAAAGGAGAAAGAAATGGTACAGAAAAGTGAAACGTACCTATTTTGTACCTTCAAATAGTAGTTTCATATTAAGTTAAGTCTGAAGAAATATAATTATTGAATAAAACGACCTCATTTCACAGACTGATTTATTAACTACAAAAGAAACGTCACAACGTTTCGACCCCCGCCGTGGGCCATCATCAGGCAAGTAATGATGCTTACTTTTATAGTTAATATATCAGTATGTGAAATAAAGTCGTTCTATTCCATAATTAATTTAGTTAAATTGATGTGAATATGTCACTAATACTGACTTGATATTTGAGTTCTTATGAAACAATAATGATAATTCGTTTTTTTTACATAACCAATCAGTAATACTAGTATGATACAATTTACATTGTTTTCTGGGATACATAATATTAAAATGGTATTAGTCAAGTCATTAGGTGTTTCTACCCGAAAAGTTTTGGAGAAAAAGTGACTTTTTGCTCCTGTAAGGTTTTGAGGGCGCTGATTTCTAATTTCAGTTTTGTCCCCTTGATAAAGTTCGAAAAATATGAATAAAAACTCACAATTTATAACAATTGCGCCCTTTTTTGTTTTCAATTTCGTACACGAGAACTCTACGAAAGAGCATTCTCCGAAGAACAAATCTTTTTGTAAAAATAAACTTTTGTACAAAAACTTTACTACAACTTCCACCCATTCTTTTTATCACAGTTGAAGTACAAGCCTGGAAGAGGGCATGGAATTTTGGAAATTTTTGTCCGAATGTTGTGGAAAAAAAATCTGAAACTTTGCTCCTTGATGTATTTTAAGAAGCTAATTACGATTTTTCACTTTTCCACTCCAAAAAATTTCCGGAAGTATAAAAAACATCGAAAACCTACAAGAAAGTGTTTTTTGTTGTTGTTGTTTTTGTTGGCATATTACAGGGAACACGCATGTTTCATAAGAAAAGACCTATTACAGCAAGAAACTTGACAACATTTATTGTAATCTGTTACTTTGTGTGTTTTTTTTGTCAGGCGAATAGTCTACCCGTCAGAACGTGTTGAATTCTGAAACAATGTTGATATTAAGATCATATATTCACAAAAATTAACAAAGAGTACGAAGAGCGCTCCAGAGAGTCTCACTGCAAAGAGAAATATAATAATTCTATGAAAATAAAAAAATAAAATAAACGTTTCCAACGTCCTTCAAAAGGAAAGTTTAATTTTTCCTTAAAATGCTACGTCTATAATCACAAACACTTCGTATCACACCTAAAATTTTGGTATGATGTTTTACACAATTCCTAACCTAATCAATCGGCCATTCATTACTTCCGCAAACTAAAATTAAGTATTGGCTTAAAATTTTAAAATAGCAATACTTTTATTTAAAAACCAAACAAATATCTGTGTAGCACTCACTATTGAAAAAAATTTTATACTGATAAGAAGTTATTTGTTTTCAGTGTACCAATTTTTGCAGGGTACAAATGATTGATTCGAAGTAGAAAAATTGTATGAAAGTCGATTATAATGAACGTATCATATCATAGAATATTTTGCAGTACCATTCGCTTATTATTTTTTTTATTGTACACGGTTAGTCTACTGTTTATTTATTATCATTGACAACAGTATTTTAATTGATAATGTAGTGAATTGAAAGAAAATATGACATTAAAATCTGTCCGAAAATTAGCTTCCCTTGCAGTTTACAGTCGAATCATGAAGTCATGACGTTCTTGGCGCATGTTTTCGAAACTCATTAATTTGATATTTTTCATAATTCTGAATCTGTGAAAATATTTGCCCCCGTCTCCAATTCACAAAGATCTAAAGAGATACCAAAATTTTTGAAACACTTGTACCTGGGGTTCATCTAGGTCTCACCAACTCTTTCCCCTTCCTTTTCCGAGACGAACATTTTTGTGGTCACACTTACAAAATTTCTGATGAAATACATTTTGGGGTTCTCTCTAATGAATGAGCACTGAGAATTTTTTTCGTAAGCGTTTTCTCCGACTTTTCAAATCCAGGAACAATAGAACCTTATGGTATACCCGGATATTTGTTATATCCAGATCGAAACATATTTTTAATTTATCATTTTGATCTTAAGTTTAAGAAAAGTTTTAAATACATTGGTTGTGTGCAATCTCCATTGCGAAAAATTCAATTAAGTTTTCAGCTTTCTTCAATACACTGTTATTCGAATAAAATATAACAAATGGTAATGCAAAGTGGAATATTTCGTGTACTACATATTGTTTAGTTGTGATAGCTGAGAGAGAGAGAGAGAGAGCGAGAAAGGGACAATCTGCGAAACTCATGTGCGTCGGTTAATGATTCATAACCTAAGAGATTTTTTATTTCCCATCATCCGGATCATCTTGATTTTCGATTATCTTGTGGTTTCAATTAATCCGGATAAATGAGGATCTAGTCATAATGTAATTATTGTCAGTGCCAGTAATTAATCAGATGAGATCTTTAGCAAGCTTTCCCTCATTTGCCAAATTTTACACGAGAACTGATGATGCGAAAACGGCTAAAGTTCTCTTAATATGTAAAGCAACTGGTTACTCACTATAATTGCATTCTTATTGTGGATTATATCATCAGTAATCCACACCAATGAATATTCAAATATTCAAAACGTGTTAAGAGAGGTTTCTTTCACAGTTTATTCCAACAGCAGTTGAACTGAAACTGCGTACTCTTCTCATAAACAGAAAAAAGAAGCCTGACTTTCACATACCGCTGGGTAGTAGCGGAAATAAGCTGGGCAGTTGCGGAGCATTTTGAGATTTCAGATTTCCAAATATTATATTAGTTTTAATACAAAATTAAATTCCTAATTAAAGCGTCATACGTCGTAATGTAACTTTGAAAATTGGCACCCACAGAAATTATTTAATTTTTAGTTATGGGTAAAAAATGCATAAGCGGCGTATATATTAGTCATTTTCGAACGATTTTTTTAAATTTATAAAATGTTTATGTTCTAGAGAACTCACCATAGGATGTTTCCTAAATAAATAAAAGTACTATCGTTGAATAGAAACGACATAGAGTAATGCATTTAGAAAATTAATTTTGGAGTTATGCATGTACTTCTCACTAACATTGTATTAAGTAGAAATAAATAACAGAATTTTTTTTTAAATTTAATGAAAAATAGAAAGGAAAACCCATAAAAGTCACTCACAAATTGGACGAGACGTTCCGGCTGTCGCCATCATCAGTCACGTAGAAAATATACACGTAGAAATGACTTTTCAAGCCTATTATATATATANTCGTAGAGTTATCTCCGTATTTCCTTCAATCCGAAATTGTAGGGAGAGAAATTAAATTTACAGAAATGATATCTATGTTTCACACAAATTTCTAACGATATTACACTAACTTTTTAAAATAATTACTCAATATCAGTCATTCATAGACAGAATCATTTGTTTAACTGAATCACTCGCTTTTAGATCATCCGAAAAAAAGAAAGATTGCAAGCATGAAAATTAAAAATTTTCGAGACTAAACCTCACGAATATAATTATTATACATCTTTTCAACTCGAAGCAGATACATTTATGTTTATTCGCGCTTGATAGGAGGATACAGATGACAGAAAAACAAGTCTACATTTTTTGAATTAACATTTCTTTTCAAAACATGTGTAAACTAGTGGTGCAAAACCATTGCACATACTTTCTCATATCTGTTTCTCCGTCTGCATCATAGAGTGAAAAAAAATCTATAGTGAAAAGGTCATATCTGGCCTGGTTCTCTACATTTTGGTCTCTTCCAGTGCTTTATTCATGCTAAAAGACACTTTTTTTATTAATGTATTTTATTCGAAATTTCAATGTAAAATAAATATTCAGAATATTAATTCATTGGTGAACATCAGTCTCATAAATGTAATTTATGTAATTTCGTTGTATACAGAAATTGATGTATTTTTGTATCTGCAGTGTGTTTGCTGTCCTCCTTTGTATTTTATCATGATCATATCTTTCATTACAGTTTATGAAAAATGTATTCTACGTATTGGGCCATTTCCAGTGCTAAATTTTATTCAAACTTCTTGAAATAGTAAGCTAATGTGTAAGTGTAGCATTCAGAAATTATTTTACTGCGTATTTACCAAACTTTCAAGCGAAATACCGCTATTGCGTATGTAATGCACACTAATTGTACATTACGTACAGAAAATTTAAGCAAAATCTTTGGGACCGTTTTTGAGAAATATTCAAAAGAGTACTTTGACCTTCAGATGAAATACTCTTTGTTTTAAAGTAAAAAAAATAGAGCACGTGCATCGACAACAAGTAAATTCTACCGTAAATACGAAATGCTAATTAAATTGATTCATCCCTTCACTCAGAATCGCTGCGCGCAGATGGCCAGACGGACGGATGTTAAGCCAAAAAACTCTTTTTCAGTATCAGGGATCGTCAAAACTGATACTTCCGTCGAAATTTCGCTTTCGAATTCTTTCATGATTACAAAACTTTCTATATACTACGTATATGAGAAAGTAAAAGATATGTAAAACTTAAACTAACTTGAGATATATTATAGGCCAGGAGTAAATCGGATCGAGGTAGGAATCCGGCCCGGTACCTCCTCCAAAAATAATTTTATATTTTCTTTCATTTCCATGTGCATGAAAGAAATGTTTGTTAAACAAACTAGTGGTCTCAACACAATTAGAGCTCTAGTGCCATTTTCATACCTTATTTATTGTCTCATTGCTCCACTGTTACATAAATTTAATTTCGTTGATACTATTTGTTTTGTAAAATAAAATTATCTCAAAGATTAGAAAAAGTTGGTTAAGAGAGACACAAATGAACTTTGATACCCATCTATTGTGGCTTGTGAGAAATGTGATCCACAATAGATCCTAACAACGAAATCTGTTACGCTAACAACCTCTAAAAATTGGAATGAAATGTGGAACAAACCTTTTTTGACTCCTTGAGAATATAAAAAAAGAACACATAAAAAATGGGGTATACAATCGTCCGTAGCACCAAAGTTTGATATACATTCTCAATTTGATCGAGTTCAATTCAACGTAATACGAGTGAATTTCAACAAGTGCCTAGACTAAAATATTAACCCTTCCCTTAGAGTGCATATGCACTCGAACCTTAAAGTAAAAACATTTACTCTAGCCTTCGAGTGAAATTGTTTGACAAATATTGTCAGACAAAAACAAGGATACATGGTGTCTCGAATTGTACACCGTGTCAGTGCCATGTCCATACGCAAGGGTCTGAGCTACGTGGACTACAACAGTGGGTAGGTTGATTATATTGTAGATGGTCCTGGTGTTCGAAATCATACTTTCAAATTAAACTTAATATGTTGTAGAATTGAAGTATGCGACAAATTTCACAAGTATCCCAATGAACTTGAGCTGGAATGCTTGAGATAGAAAATGTCATGGAGTGTGATATAAGATCACCTGGAGCTAGATTATGGTACGTAGCAGTTCGTGTCAAAGTAAGTTGTAGGATCTTTGAATCTCTTAATATAAACGATGTTTTAATACATATTCAAAACATGAACGCAAATAAATAAACATTTTTGTATTATACATTACAAGTATTATACATTGTATACTAAAAATTTAGTAAATGCAATATTTTCTATAATATTTGAAAATATTGCTCTACGTTTCGCTACTATGCTGTGTTCCTTAGAATGCCTGACTGTTTGAAAGACGATACACACTAAGCAACCTAAGGTCCTATCACCATTCGACAGGAATCGCTCAGACACTCCAACATACGAGTGATAATTTCCAAATAGTATTTGAGTGAAGCATTGTTACATTGCGCATGTATATGAGTACGGTAGTTCGTTTTCTTAGAGTTCACGTTTTACAAAAAAGGGTTAATAGTGTATTTGTGGCAATACGTATGTTAAGATATTTAGATTACACAAAATTATATTTTGTCAATTAAAATATTTTTCGGAATAGTTTAATTGTGTCTACTTAAAAAGTGCAGAATTATTTATTGTGAAAATTTTTACATTTTTAATGAAATACTAACGGTGAATCCAAAACATGAGAACTGTAGGCACTAATGATTCGTCATCTATAAAAATATAAGTAAACTTATTCAAAAACTCTCCCTTAGCGCTGGAAGAAATTCAGTTTAATACACAGAACACTTCCAAAATTTCTTTCAACTATTCATATGTGTTACCTGCATCAAATCCTGAGTGATTACTTTCAGTTTCGTTATCTTGAGAGATCTCTTCAGAAAAATATTACGCCCCATATTAAAATTAATGGACATCGTTGTTTTCAACTCAGCAGTCTGCGCGGAAATTATACATCCCAGAACGCCGTAGAAGTGTTTTCCAATGCGGGAAGCCATATCCTACACTTGGGAATTCTATTTCCTTGTTTATAAGTTGAGAAATATTCCGAGAGATGTTTGTCTCATGGTTAGATTTGGATGCCAAATTTTAATGGAAGAGGTGCCCAAGTAATTTTTTGATCTGTTGTATTTTGGGATGAATGAATTTAGTGCATAACAAAAGGAAACATCTATGTTGTTTGAAAATACTATCTGTGACATAATTTTGTGTGATCAATTGATGAACGAAGAAGCAGACTGATAAAACACTGATATCACACTGCATTAATGAGTAAAATTTAAAACAAATACATTTACATTGAACCATATTCGTAATTTGACCGTTCTATTACATATACTCTTTTCCAATACATTAAATTTACCAAAATATTTATTAATTGTTTCTTATTTGTATTGCATTCATATCCTGATGCAAATATTTATATATAGAACAGTGTTGAAATTTCGATGAAGAATATTCTTATGAAAATGACGTATTATAATATCTGCGAGCCAATTTTACGGTAGTTCTGCTGTCAGATCATTAAAATTTTAAATATCTAAAATTTCTAAAAATAGATGCAATAATAAAACTGTTCCATTGATTTTAGTTTTAAAAACACATCTAATTGACCATTCAAGTAGTATATAGCATTTTCTTAAAGTTATATAATATATATCCTATTTAATACTAGTATGAAAACCGTAGTGTTGTATGATAAAATAATTTTTTTTCGAAAATAAATTCCTTTCGTTGTTATTTGAATAGATGCTCTTTATTGCAGTGAACAACTTATAGTAATTCTGAAAATATTTCGTACGAAAGTCATTGGGAATTCTGAAGAGATATTTAACTTTTTGCGGTGTCTTGTTTGCAGTACGAAGGGCTATCCACCATTGCCATCAACGTCACGGGCATACCGATATAATGCTAATGGCTCGTCATGCTGGTTTTAAACGGAGTTTACAGTTTATATTACTTTCTTTATATTTTTGATACGAATTAAATTGTTTTTACGAGCTACTATTATTCATAAAACTAAGACCCAAAGTAATTTAAATATAAGCATAATAGATAATATGAGTTTTGAATGGTTTCAATAACTTACCGAGTAGAACTACCTCAAGGAAAAGTATGAGTATTTTGCATGGACTTTAATAGGATTCGAATCCCATGACCTTTAGACAGACACTATTTTTTGTGTATAATAAAGCTAAACGAACGTTTTGTTTACCGTTAAAAACTAATGAAATTTTCCCAGTTTACTAAGTTTGCTTAAAGATAAGATCCAACTCCAAAAATAAATGGCTTAGAAAGTAATACACCCTTTTGATGTTATACTCTGACAACATAACTCATCGTCAGTTTTCTTAGAATGACAAGGATGAGAGAAGACATATCCAGAGAGTTAATTAAATGAAAGACAAGGGAGGATTGAGCAGCATGAATTTCTTAATTCGATTTTCTTTAATGCAGAATAATATTTCGTTTTAAATATTTAGTGTTTCAAATCTGCGGTATCTCATTCTTTAAACTAGGTCGAAGAATGAAGTTTCTTTTACACATCATCTGTGCCTGAGAAGGAGAGATGAATGAATGTGAGACGTGTTCCCTCGCTAACTGATAAGCAAACATTAGTCAACATAATATTTATGTAACTTCTTTGCAATATTTTAGAATAAAACCCACTTCTGAGAAATCCAGAGCAATTTCTATTATTACCACTACCGATCTCATATACTAATTCTTTCATAATTCTGGAATGAAATAAAACGACGCTAATTTTATAATAATTTATATACCACTAATTTAATTTTGTTTAATGAAACTTATATAATCCAACTTTGTGTTATGTAATTACTTTGTTATTAAATATATTTTTAAACGCTAACTCCACACAAATTTAGAAAAGTGAATTATAACTTACGATTTTATGGTTGATCACATGAATTATAAACAAAATAGATATAACAATAATTACTACAGAATTTTTGCGTTGTGGTCTTGAAATAAAAAAAACTTCTATATGTAACAAGCTAACGTTTCGGCCCTCTTTTTTTTGTCTTCATCAGGGCTACAACAAAATTGTGGTTTTTCAACATACAGATATTTACGATATAAAACTCTTATTTTATAATTAAGAGTGTGTCAAACACCTAGTTGAATCTGCTGCCGTTAGCATGTTATAAATAGGAGTTTTTTTATTTCAAGATCACAACGCAAAAATATTGTAGTACAAATTGTTATTGATAATGGTCGAAAAACAGGTTAATAAAATAGATATATTTTGATCATCCATAATATGCAACTTTCTTGCCTGGAATATATAATGGATGTAAATAGTAGAATTTCTCCATAAAAATATCCCATATTCTTATTGTTTGTATAATTTTCTTGTACTCAATGAATAAAAAAAACACACACTCACACAAATAACTGGTATAGTAAACTGACATAAATAGAACTTTCCATGATAGTCCACATGAAGCCTATTCACATGAATACGAGCAACATTAGACTATGTATTCTCATAAAACAACTTTTTATTCCGTGTCAAAGTTTTAAATATTTCCCATACATGTATTGCACTAATTTTTGTTTTGATCTAAGTGAGATATTAAAAAAGCAAAGCAACTTGAGTAAAGATGGAAATTGAGCAGAGAAATCAATTCTGAAAAATCAACTCTGAGTGGATAGAAGATGTCACGAGGAACAGATTTCTTGTGCACGGAGCAATAAAATATTGATCTTCATGCCATCATAAAAGCCAAATAGTGGATCAGATACCTCATCAGACAGAAAAAAAATCCAGTATGAAATTGCAGCACGACCACAGAATTTCATACTTCTAGTAAATTTAATTTATTTTCACCCCATTTAATATGCCTTGTTTCTACGCGAATTCCAGGAACAGCATCGAGAACAGAGTTCGTTCTCTAAAAATGGATCATGTCAAAGAAAGAATAATTTAAATGAAGTACGTTTCAATTGTTTTCCTCTTTCAAAAGCAAAAGCGCTTCCACGAAAGGAAGAAAGATTGCGTTGGAAATTAATGAGACACCTTTGAATGTGCGCATATGTATACGGGAAGTTCTTTCTTATCATGACCAGAATACTTTTTGTGGGCGAAAAGACGTTTCAGGATTTTTTTTATTAATAATGGAGAAAGTCTTGAATTAAATTCAGCCATCTGCAGAATTCATTAGGAAGTTGAATATTCATGGTTATTTATTTGAAACTGGATAGTGAAACGTGAAACTAGACCCTAATAGAAAAATCAAATAAAAAATGAGAATGAAATATCTAGTTGACCTTTGTGTTAAATTTATTATTAAAAGATCTTAAGTTAGTGATTACTTTCTGTCAAGCAAACACAAAATCATTTTCTGTGACTATCATGATGTTCTGTAATGTGAGGGGTAAATAACAATAGTTATTACATTTGTTATTTATTACACGTTAAGAAGTTTAAAAAATTCACTGTAAAACTATATATTGCGGGGAAAAAATAAAATATGGTCAGAGAAAACAAATATCTAATATTTGTTCACTGCAAATACAAGTTAAAACGCAAAAACAAGTATTTTAACAAACGTAAAAGAAAATCCTAATGTTGTTAAGAATAAAAGTTGAAAAATGATCAAAAAATAAATAGCTATAAAAAGTTCCATAATTTGCAAGATTGGAAACCGCTAACTCCCGCAGACCATTCGAAACGGACGATCTCCTCGAACGGAAATTCCCCTTACCACAACACATGACATGACAAAGAAATGTGTTTCAGATAATCTACGTCACGAAGGCTGATTATTCTCCGATGAATGGCTATCGATCCAATCTCAAAATGATCGTCCTTTGTCCGTCCATCGGAGCAAAGAGGAAGTGGTGTGTCGCGAGCGATTGCTACGATAGCAGCGGCACGGCGCCGGAGAAGCGCGTGCGGTGGCAGCGAAAGGCAAGCGAAGGCGGGGGCGGTACCGGTTTCATGAGCCAACACTCAGAAGCCCTTCAACCACCAAATCTGTGCAGAGCCTCGCGGCGCATTGCTGCGCATAGGGGGGAGTGAGCGGGCGCGGGGGAAGGCGACGTAAAGAAGCGCGGGTATGGCGGGGTAGGGATGGGTTAAAGAGCGCCCACAAGAAAAGGAGTGAAGTGGAGGAGTTTGTCGACAACGGAGGTGGCTGTTGCTACGGAAGAGACCTCGACGCGCGCCGCGTTCGAGCAAAACAACTCAGCTTGTTGACACGGCGCTCGCCAATGTTTTTGAGAAAGGGAGCAGACTGGGACGTTTGGGGAATTTCATTTTGAGGAGGGTAACTTTCACGCGAAGCAAACGAGTGACAGAAGCGAGGGATGTCATTCGACGGGAGGAATATTTTTGAAATTCACTATTTGAAAGCTCGGAATCGGAAACTGCATATTAATTTACCTGCTCAAAAACACAGATTCAATAAACTTTCCACAGTGCAACAAACAAACCATTGTTTCTTTGTATACCCGTTTACAATGTGTATTCACTGCCGAGTATAGTCGTCGTTTGTATTGCGAACTGCAACGAATAATGGTATGCAACATTCAATAATAGTTTCAAGTACCTATCTCAAATATTTTCCTCTCTGTGTTGATGAATGAATCAGTCAGGACAACGCATCAATATTTTTCCTCTTTTCACCAGTTTAAAAGTAATACATTGAAAATTCAAAAAATTGATTTCTAGATAGTTAATTGATTTTTACATTTTGCAACATACACATTGACATATAGCAAAAATATTGTACCATGTGGCTAGCGCGAAAGACATCTGAAAACATTTCTAACCATTCCATACATCTACTCTCACTCATTAAAATATGAAATATCGAAAAACCCAGGAACTCGTTTTTTGATATTTGAATTAGAAACTTTTACAGACAAAACCGAGATGATATCTTAACTCGACCAACACAGTGAAAAAAGGAAAAAAATCGTAAAATTACAATTCACCGTACAACGTCCCTTTAAAATAGGGTTTACGCAACATCCTAATACGATTCAAAAGCAACATTTCGTCAGGATTTCAACTTCTATCTCGAATTGTCTTTTTCCGTTCTGCGTTCATGAATGAGTGGATCAGTCATTCAGTCAGTCAGAACAACGCCGCTTATACATACAGATAAACTATTTAAGACATGAGAAGTTTCAATGGAACATATTAGTGAATTATTTTCAGTCAACCAAACATATTACAATATTTATTTCATGTTTACTATGTTGGGTTCAGAAGTATTTCATTTTGGTTTGTCTCTGTGTAGTATTTAGAATAACAACAAAGAATTCTATGACTTGACTGTATTTCATGAAAGTGTGACCAAATAATGACAAGGGTTTGGATTCATCACAATCATCAGGCATGGGAAATTGTATTAGCCAGTTCCCCCTCTTCGCCGATTCACAATCGGCACGCAAGGTATTTTGCGGAAATAATCATAATACCGAAACAAAAATGATGCTGAGGGGGAAATTTTGGGGAAAGTAGTGTCATAAATTAACATTTCGTTGTAGTTTCATTGAAAAAGGTGAAACAAAACTTCGGTTACAATAATGTATTTTCAAAACATTCATGCGAGAAAAGGACCATTTGCATTAAAACGTTTTTTCGAAAAAATATTCCAAATTTAAAATAACAAATTGAGGTTAACAATTAATAAGATAATTAAATATGTATGAAGAAACTGTGTATTTATTTTGCGCAGTTCCGATACTTGGAGAAGAGTAATCCTCGGAAATATTTGTAAGTTGGAAGAAGTCATCGTACATATTTTAATACCAATAAAACAATTAAATTCAATATTTCTAAACGGCTAGTAAACGTCATGAAGCACTTTTTAAGATGGAATAATTCCAACAATTATGGCTGATTTAATTTTTGAAAATTTTTTGTCGATTAGGAAAGTATCATTTAATTATTTTTTTATTGTTTAAACTTCCCGAGGTGTATTTCTTAGAATTAAGTTGAAGAAGGATTAAAATATCTACCAAAAGTGATTAACACAATTCATTTACGTCGTAAGGAAATAATAATTATTTTTTCTAATTTACAAGATGGTATTTAATTTTTATATGGTCAAAATGAAAACGCAGGAAAAGTATAAAATCAATATTTATGTCATGGGTATTTGCAATAAGATCACTGGTAGTCACAGGTAAAATAAATATAACTGATGTTACAGATTTAAAAGCAAATTTTACTCGTAACATTAATTTTCATTGATCCACTTAAAGTATATCCATAACTTTGAAGTAAAATACATTCTCTGGCATATTCTGGTAGAGAAAACACCTAACCATGTATTGAACCTAAATAATCCAATAACGTGAGGAGGGAAATCGGATATTAATGTAAGTTCATAAGCGGAAGCCCGATTGAAAAGTCAATTTACGAGAAGTTTATAACGCAGTAGACTTCAATTCAGAAAAGAATATACAAAGAATGATCGCGTTCAAACGAGAGTTAAATTAAGGGACACGCAGCATAAATACCATTTTCGTATTTCAACTCACGCTCACGATATTTAAAATAACCCATTCATTTAAATACTGTTCAAATTAAATCGAATTGGTGGCTACATTTTTATGAATGATTTTAAATCAGAAATACCACCTAATTTGACATATATTTTTTCGTTCCAACACAGAATGCTGTGCATACCCACATAAAGTGGAGTAAACAAATATTCTAATGTGATTTCAGTCGCATATTAAAATACTGAAAGGGTGGAAAACACAATCAATTACGAGATATTAAGTGCGGTCAGACAGTATCCAGTGATTTATGGTTAATTTTTTTTGCTGACATTTCAAGACCATCAGACCGATAAAATGAACGCAGCGTGTGTGAATGTCAATGAGGAATTTGTCTATGAGATAATCGGCAATTTTTTGATATGTTTTGGATTATTAATATGGTAATACAAATATAGAAAAGAACACTTTTATTGGTAAATGTATGACGCTGAAACACTCAGTTTCATACATTTACTCTATGGTGAAGTTGATTATGCACATTTTATTTAGAAACCACTGGTGGTTTAAATTGAACGTTTATAGAAAACTCTTTGTATCCAGACAAAATGAAATATCGTTTATTTAAAATGATTCAAAATATTAAAAAGCTAATAATGGAATTGTTTCACAAAATATCGCCTGCAATTGCCACGCTTTTTACCTACCCTCGCTTTATCATCGATTTCACACAAACATGCTAGATTAATGAATTTGATAGACTGCATGGGATGAATTTAGGTAAAACGATGGCAAATGTAAGATATACAGAAAGCTTTAGGAAGCTTGCGTATGAAGAAATATATTCCCATTTAAGGGAAAATATTTTTTAATAATGTAATGTGGCTCAGTAATTGCAACGGAGGAAAAATGCACAAAATTTATTTCACTCCTTCTTATTCAAAGAAAGGAAAGCAAATAAATGAGTCTCAACATTAATGATCGGGATGTTATTTGCCATAATGATGCAATGTAACAATAATATTTTTGGTTGATGGGTGACAAAATGGTCGTTGGCGTTTTTGTTGTTGTTGTATATGGTGATAGAGATGAAGTAGTTAGATGACGGAATTTTGTGGAGGATCAACTAAGCCCTGAGGAAGATAGCGTTCGCTGTCGAAACGTCGACCTAGTTAATAAGTATATTGCCTAAACGCAAAAATTTATTTTTATTAACAATTAATTTAGCTTTTAAAATTACATTAAGTATTGGTAATGTATTATTTTGAACATATTTTAATTGTTTTTTAAAATTACATAATTGCAGTAAACAAACTTAAGAGCTTGTTTCCAACAAGCATGGAATTATTACATGAACGTGCATGAAGTTAATTAAACTATCAACCACTGGAATGAGGAAAAGCATAAAAAACGCAAAGTAGAGCAAAATTACAAAAAACAAGAAAATTTTGACCAGAGTAAAATAAATTTTAATTTTTGGAGTTCTCAAAAACATTGATAACCCTCTTACAAAGCGGAATGCCTAAAATATATAACCGCTCATTTTTCTGTCACTTTAACAAATAAATCCGTCGCAAATGCTAAACCTAAGAAGTAACTTCACAATGTTCAAACGAAAGTTATGTTTATTACTAAACGCAGACACCAAAAGGAGCTTCAACATTACTATAAAATACATTTTACCAGTACTTTCTGATTTATTTCTCTGAAACTGTTTATTTAGCATTAAAAGCCTCAAAACTTAAAACTCGAGTGAGTCATAAACAGAAAAAGATTAAAGCGAACGGTTAAACATACAACCAATTTGTTCACAAATAAATTAACTTTGTATTCAAAACATGGACCAATATGCTTCATTTTCTTCCGATTCTCTATCATATAATTATTGTCATAATTCTCTCAATTTGTATCGTTTTTCTCTCTGTAGTGGATTATAAAATCAAGTTCTGCTGGGAGGAAGAACCTATTTTAGGTTCAAGAAATTTCTGGTACTGTTGGCTGAGGACACTATGTTGCAGCCTGCTTATTATATTGGTACTGATTTCAAGTTTTTAATTACATTTCATTATTATTATTATTTACTACTACTACTACTACTTCTTCTACTACTACTACTACTACTACTACTACTACTACTACTACTACTACTACTACTACTACTACTACTACTACTACTACTACTACTACTACTACTAATACTACTACTATTATTATTGCTGTGGTTAAAGACTTGACCTTTAACCACACAATGTTAAAGGCTTGACAAAAGCATTACATGCATATTCATACAATTCATGGTTGTATGTCACATCGTGTGTCTTTTCACTTCAGTTTTTATACTGACTGCAATGAAATGCTTTGAGACTATGACAAAAAAGTGATACAAGTTTGAAGTCGTTCAAAGAACTTATGTTAGTGACACAAAATCGCAAATAATTTAAATTTCCCATTTTCGTAATTCAAATGTTATTTCCTTCGTAATACGTTTCATCAACTTTATCTCCAACTAATCTAAATATAAATGACAAGTCTTTTGATAAATCTATCTCAATAATAATTAAAAAGAAATTCAGAAAGCGTTATTGTGCACTCTATATAGTGCTTAGGTACCAAAATAGATCTGCTACTCTTGTATTGCAATTGTCAATACACAATGTTTTTGTCACGCCTACTCATTGAACAGAAGAATTCTTTTTATAAATAGCTTTAAAAAGAAAACATTTTTTATTGAAGATTTGAGCAAATCTTCAGTTTCGAATGCAGGATTCGAATCTGTTGCCGAGTTCAGATATAAAGTATTCTAAAGTATTCTGAAAAACAATTCAACATCCAGGAAGACAGAGTTTGACATATTCTCAACAAGGATGTCTCTACATCAAATAGCGAAAAAAATTATCACTAACATCAAAAGAAATCTTTTTTTTTTGTTTTTAGAAAATTCGCATTGAACTATTGGATGTTTAGTTGTTATTATTGCCAACGGGTCTGTAAAAATAAAGGAAACTACATTAACATTATAGATGGACTAGTATATTGAGCAGCAGTTAGCCAAGTAACTCAATAAACTTACTTCTCATGTTTTTCTTCACTAATAAATAGCGCAATATAGAGTGATGAACTAAGTTTTTCTTTTTATATTTGAACATACTCAGAGAATTAGCTATCTGTCTCTAAAGAACTAATTTTTTTTCTGAGAGGAATATTAGAAACTTTATGCATCACATTATGCAACAAAATTCAACCGAATAATTGGACAACTAATATTGCTCTCCTGAGCATTTTGTTTTGCTTGCTAATTTATATAAGATTTTATTCATTTTTGTTGGAGATGGCGAAAGATTTTGTTTTTCGTATGCATGTTGAAATAATATCTATTACAAAATGTATCTTTGGAAGATATGATTGAAATAGAATGTCGAAACATGATTCGATTGTTTCCTACTTCAGGATGCGGTTTAAAATGCCGTTTATAATTAGTAATAATGGTGTATGCATTGTAAAAACTTTACCAAATAATATTTTAAGTGAAGTTGTATGTAAATTCATAGCGTGAGCTGTTAAACAACTCAGAATGCAGTCACGATATTAGGGTGAATTACGTGCCTCAGAAGTAAGCGATTGAGAAAGCAACACGATGACCAAAACGTTTCAATGATTCTCCTGAGCCAAATTTAACTGTCCACTCACGCTTTTCCTTGGCCTTACAGCGATAACGCTTTTACTGCTCTATAAGAAGAGAATTGCAAATTCCGGACCACGAGCTGGCATGGCACTGTTTCTCAGCCCAGGTCCTCTGTTATATTCCTCAACGAAAAAATTCTCCCCGGAGTGAGGTGCTGGCTTTTGAATGTGCCAGACACACTTTCTATGATATGGTTTTTGAATATACGAGTGAATCTATACATCAAATTGTCAAGATAAACAATTCTTCGACTAGTCATAATAACAGATAAATTGAAACAAAAAGACCAACGACGAATTTTACATTCTGAGGGTGCAGTTTACAAGAAAATAAAACCTATGCGAAACTAGAACTCTCGTTCAGCGCACAAAATATAATTTAAAGACACAAATTGGGAGATAATTATTTGTTCGTGACTCCTTAAACTACAAGTCAAACAAATTAGTACAAACAAATTATAATTAATTTTTCTCGCTCATGTATTTGGAGAAAATTGTTTAAAATATTGTCACATTTTAATTATGAAGCATTAATGAATCTGAACAATCAAAATACACATTCGATTCACAAAAGCATTCGTGTACATTTTCACGGGTCGATTCATCGAACGATTACATCCCATTCCCTGTGTTTGTTCAACGACGATTTCCTGTCCACACTACAAAGATCGTTTCAGAATACGTCGAACTGAGACTCCACTCGAGCTACTGTTACAGTCAATTGCATTTGAGCGGTTAGGTAGCGGGCAGTAGTCGATGTCGAGGTGCCGACACTGGACAGATTCTCTGCTAGGTGGTGCGGCACGGCGGCGCCGCGTGTCGTGGCATAGTGAAGCATGACCACATAGTGAACCGGAACGGGGAGTGAGAGGGGAAAGCGAGGTAGAGGTCACGTTACGGAGGCATCGCGTGGCGGCGAATTGGACGTCAGAAAAAGGCCGGGTGAAAGCGCGCGTTCGACGCAACACTACCGCAACAAGACGGCAGACGACGCACGAATCAAAGGAAAAGAACGCCTAGGGGATCGTTCTGTTCCGCATGAGGAAAGGCTGCTATCTTCATCCATGGCGATACAGGTGGTGCTTCATCTGAGAAAGAGGTGAAGCCTGGAGAAAAGCAACTAAATGGTGCCAACGACCAGATACGTCGATGACTCATTTTGCGAACGAAAAGTAAGATGCAGCGAAATTTCCTTTATCGGACACTTCTCAATAACGGACACATTTTCACTCCTCGTCATTCTACGTTGCCATTGTTTTCCTACAAGCAGACAGTTCTCAATAGCGGACAGATTTTTATGTTCCATGAGTGTCCGTTATAGAAAAGCGTCACTGTGTACTTACATTTAATAAGAAGCGATTGTCAACAAGGTAAATTATTTACCTTTATTCAAATAAAGGTCGGTTCAATTCCTGTGCTTAGCAACATCTACAGGGTATAACATTCAAATGTCGATAATAATTGAAAGTTTAACATATTTAATTACTTCATCGAAAACCCTATAGATTAGGTGAAGAAGAAATTGTGAAGTTGAAAATCACCGGACAGTTCTGTTTTCCCATTCTTGAGCCTTCTGGCTCAATCTGCGGAATTAGGACGAATAATATTGAAACGGTTTCCCTGCCAGCAAACGGTTGGTCGACCGGCTTGATATCGATTTGCCGATGACAGAAGACAGCGCTAACTGCCGTTGCGCGACAGCAAACGCTATGTAAACGCTTCGCGCGTCATCGGGGTCCCCATGTCGGAGAGGCCAAAGGCCGGGTACTGACGATGTGCCATGCGGTGACGGCGCGGGTGGCTGACGCCGGCTGCGACAGCAGAGGTGCCACCTCTGGCCGCGTGCATGCTCACCGCCCGCGCCGGATTGACGATCACTCGGTTGATGGAAAGTCCAGGGCGCTGCCATGTCTGGTCGATATCTGACGCAGGAATGTTTGGCCACGTCGATATAATGGTGAGCGACGAACACGCGACGACTCCCTTGGCTTACTGCTAGCAAGACCACCTCTTTAATGGTCCAGGGGTTCGCACCTCTATCAAAGCGATCTACAGCGGGGTAACTATTCTGTCTGTCACGTCACAGGTTGTTATTCGGAAAAATTTCTTCGATTGCAATGCGCAGAAACACGGCAGTCATCACATTTCGGTATTTTTTCAGAACTATAAAAATGTCTTGTGTCATATTTTTGAGAACAAATGACAGATGTGGTGTTGTCTACTAGTACAATATATTGTACTAGTAGACAACACCACATCTGTCATTTATTCTCAAAAATGAATCGCCTCACCGATATCTATGTTATATATTGTTCACTAAACCGACTATTGAGTGCATTATAGTTTGCAGTTAAAACTCTAATGATGACTGAGTCAACGGATGTGGTGAGATGAGTCATAAATGTGCAGCGCACATATGTTTGTTGCTGTGAGTGAAGAACGGACACCTTATGTGCGATGAGTGGTGCCGCCACCTCGCAACGCCTGCTCCGGTCGCACTCCCATAGCTTCGCGGAAAGGATTGCCCCGTCGCTGTCCCAGACTCAGTTGCTGAATGTTTCCGGGACAAGCGGAGGTCAGGTGAGCAAGGGGACAGGCGTTGCAGAGGTGGTGACACGTGAGTGGATGCGCGGAGCGGGCAAGCGGTGAAGAAAACCGCCTTATGTGACGGGGAAAACGCGGCGCGCTGGAATCGCAAAAACGCCGACGAGATATCACAACCTTTCTGGGCGGTGCCAGCGAAGTTGGACGATCGCTGCAAAAATTCCAGCACGTGGCAACGGCAGAATCAGGTGTGGCAACACGGTGGAGAAGCATCGAGACGGTGGTCCCTGGCTTACGCCACCACATTTCCAACACCGCCATCACCCCAGAAAGGTCGTGAGGTTACGGCGCGCTTTGATAAAGAGGATGCGGTCGCGGCGAACAGTGAGTGGCGAGATGTGGGATCGAGGGAGTGTGCGGTGTCGAGCGGTCGCGCTGTGTGAGGTGGCTGGCTGGACAGTGGTCGGCTGGGTGTCAAGTGGCCACCCGTGTTCCCTGTAAGACTTACGTGTCCCGGGAGTGGTTGAGGAACGCCTTGCTGTAGCGAGACCCACTGGAGTCGTCTCCGATCCCGTACAAGACGGCGGCCATCCTGGTTTCATGTCCCGAACTGTCACGCTCACTCGACAACACTCATGCACGCAGACCTGAAGACTGGCGTGGCAGCCGCCGCCGCCATCCCAGCGGCGCGTCCTCTTCGGCGCCGATGCGCTACACTCACACCCCCTACCCCCGCGACCTGGATCCAGACAAAGCCAAGTCAAAGGAGTGCGTGGACGAGTGTGCTTGTCTTATTACAATGTTTGCCGCAGTGTGCCGTGTGGACTCGTGGCTGCAGGGTGTGGAGAGGATCCTGTGCCGCGGCGCCCAGCTGAGCGCAGTGCGCACGGCCGCTGTCGTGAACTCCACGCTATGCTGGGAAGCGATAGGCCTCTTTCCGGACCCAGCATCGTTTCCCGACGTCCCAATGCCCGATCCGTTCCCCTCTCCCCACCACCTCTCCCGCCAGCAGTAGTGCGCACCAAGCAAGCCTGAGGTTGCCGCAAGGCGCTCCGACAAATCCAAGGCACAGCGCCCTGCTCCCCGAGGCCCGCGCCGCGCACATCACGTTGGCACGAGCACCCCGCGGCTACACGCGGGTGCCTGCGGGTGAAGCACTCGCGTGCGCCGCCGGCGGGCCCGTGCGCAACGCATTTGTACAGGCCCGCCAGCGCCCGCCTTCCTGGCGGTCCCGTCCCGCCCCCCGGACGCTCGCGCACGAACAGCTCAGCCCCAAGCACCACGCTCGGGCGCGCACGTGCGTCCGTCGACCCCTTCGCGCCAACATCTGCGACGGCGAACGGCGAACGACGCACAGCGCCCGCTCACTCAGCTGCACCGCTTGAGCGCACCGCATGGGGCAGGCTGCCGTGCGCCCCGTCGTCGCCGATCGATTGGCGCGCCGCTTGCGGGCATTTGGTTGGAACCGCATCCCAAGTCTGCGGCGCGTGCAACATCCAGAGCAGCCCACGGCCAGGCGGGAGGACTGAACGGAAAGTAAGGTCGTGGTTCTCGGAGAGCAAGGCGAGAAGGCGACCACGCGTCTGCTCACGCCGTCTCACCCGCGCGCAACCCTGTGCCACCACTCCGCGCAGCGGGCACAGAGCCACGCGGTGCGGCGTGAAGCGCAGTTTGGTGGCGACGGGGGGCGGTAGCAGTGGAAGCGTGGAAAGAGGGTGAGGTTGAACGGATGGGGGAGGGGCGGACCGCAGTCGGGGGATGCGGAACAGGCCGGTTGCGGGGTGGCGGTGCGCAAAGAGAAAAGGAGAGTGGCAGTTGCGGGAGGGGTGGAGGCCAGCAGCGCGACAGGCGCATGCGGCGGCCGCACGTGGCAACCACCGAAATACACCGACAAGCAGCATTCAAGCAAGGCATGGAGCAAAGGCAAGAAAAGCAAGCACAAGCGAACGACTGTCCAAATCTAAAGGCCACCATTCACGGCAAAAATTGTAATAAAAATAATTCCACAGATACGTTACAGTAATCCACAGAACAAGGAAAGCACACATAGACGGAACGGTGGCGATGCCGTCCACGCGCGCAATCGCTTTGTACCTGCCCACACTCATACGCGTCTCACATGGCACCTCGCCGTGGCGAGCGCTCGCGCGCGCAACAACCTCCGTCTCCCCGGTGCACTGCCCGGTCGCCACTGAGCGCCCGCCGCCGGCATGGCGCTGCCATTCAAACTGTCGCACTCTGGTGCCGGCTCCGCGAACCAACCCTCCCCGCGTGGCGGTAGAGCCGCGCGACCGCGTCGACGCAGACGTCGAGGCCTCTGCCGCCGCGTCGCCCGGCCCACCGCACGCTTCGCTTGACGACGAGTCAGAGGGTGGCGCGGGTGGCGGCACGCGTTCGAGCGCCGCTGGCCAGCCCAGCACCAGCGCCCGTGCGAGCACCGCTGTCCGCGTTCGAGCGGCGGTCGCCTCCCGGTCTGCGGCAGCGCCCACGGCGGCCGCCACGACGCTCACGAAGGGCGGGCGCGGTGGCGGCGACGGCGACGTCGGCGGCACCCGTGGCGAGCGACGCACTCGGCGGCGCGGCCGCGCCGTGCGCTTCGCAGCCGATTGCCCCGCACTGCCCGACGCCACCGGCTCCGGAGCGGGCTCGGACATGGGCGCCGCTGCCGCGGCCGGTCCCGCCTTGGCACCCACCCCAGCGGCGCTGCCCCGGACCGTAGGCATGCTAATCACAAGCCATATGTGAAGCGACTACAGTCGTGATCATTACCGGCACATGTCTTTCTCTTCCATAAGATCACGAGATTTGGAGCATGGCGCTAACGAGACACTGAGCCACCGGCGTTTGCGGCGCCGGCGCCGCGCGCGCGCGCGTCACTGCACACTGCGGCGCGGCTGCCGCGTCAGCCCACGCGCACGCCGAGCTGCCGTCGCTTCTTCCACATTCCTTAAGCGTCGGGTAGGCCTACTGGGTCTGACTGTCACCGAAAAGTTCTCCCTGGCCCTCCCGCTGCCCCTTCCGCCACCGGTCTGCGTCGACGCAGAGCCCGTCGATTGGTGAGCGCCCCTCCAGCGGTCGCCGCGCGCCCGTCGCACCCCTCTAACACAGATTCCCCCGCCGGCAGCCGGTGGATATGCCGCAGCACGAGAGGTACTGCTCTCGGAGCCCTGCTCCCACTACTGCGCCGCGATCCTCGCGCCGCGCCGACCGCGCGTTGCTCATCCGCCCGCGCCCACCCGCCCGCTCCCCGCTACCCAACTACCGCGAGCAGTGCAGCGCCGCCGCGCGTTGGCTCGCGCCCGCGCTGTTGGACCCGCGTTCGCGTCCGCGCCCTATGCTCAACTCTCCATCCGCACCATCCGAGCCACGACGGCGCACTGGCGCACGTGCCACGCGGCGCTCCGATGGATGCACGGCCGTGCGCACCGCCTCCGTCGCCACGCGGTCGCGCGCTTCCCCGCCTCTCATATCGTTTCACCCACTGCAGAACCGCCCTCCCCCTCCGCTCCGTTCAGTGCTCCCAACACCGGCAGCAACACCCCTTGGGTCCCGTATGCTACGGCCTCGAATGTCTCCACCTTCGCCCATACTCCCTAGCCTGACACATCGCTTCCGTCACCTGCAGAATCCTCCTTACCATGGGGGCGTTTCTCTCTAACATGCGGCTGGGCGGTCCGCCTCGCTTTCGGCCTGCATTACGACACTGAGATGAGGTCGTTCCAGACGTGCTCTATTAAATTCATAAATCTTTCTGTCGTTAATTCGTGCATAAAACGCGATTATCGTTAGGATAGTGACGAAGCCGATCAAGGGGTGCGACCACATGCAAAAAAGCCTATACATAAATGTGACAATACAAGATACGGGATCATCGAACATCAAGAGTAACGGTGCCCAAGGAGAGAGGTCGGGGACTGATATATGGTTATGGGATAACACGATGGTATGGGAATAAAAGAGATAAGTCTTTGTGTTGCCAGGATACCTTGGGAAGATAAGAAACACGATAGTGATTAACATCATCTCCAGTAACAAGAGCACTGTAAAGTTATTTGCTTTGTAGGATGAAGATTAAATCTCTTTTACTCTGATATCATTAATTTCGTAATACTCTTAAATATGTAAAACGCTTTAATATTCCATAGAAAAGATCAGTATACGTTACTACTGTTGACTGATAGTCTTCTACAATGGTTACACGTATTGCGAGAACGCAACAACGTATCATGATTAGTTTGCGAATCGTATGTAAATTTTGTCAGATAATTTTTTGTACTAGTAGCACTGTATGTTAATTGACAAAAGCTCTAAAAAACAATTCTCTCCGAGTTTTTTACGTACATTCTGTCGAAAAATTAAAGAAATTTTATTGATTTTTAGAAGTACAAATTTAAAAGTCCATTACTTAAAGATGCGTTTTTCTTAGTTAGGTGAATGAAGTATGAATGTTGAATTCACGATAATTGCATTCATTAATAAGAAAATTACTTCCGTCCTTTTACTTAATATTCCGTTATTTATCGCTGTAAACATGGACGTTATTCCTTTCGGAAATTATTTTGGTACCTCACAAAAATAAGAAATAAATCAGAAATTATTTCCTGTCGTATGAATGCTTGTATCGTGATTTTATATTAACGTAGTATTTGGACTAAATAACTACTATTTGATTTTATTCAAACTCTTCTAATAACAATCTTACAAAGTGAAAAAAAATAAACTCGTTACTTTTGTGGAGGACGTAGATAGGGGGGTAACAGTGCAGTCTCCACGGCGAAAATGACATTTAAAAGTATTTTAGAAAAAAGCGAGTTTCAATTACACTACTCTTGTATAACCAAAAAATATCTATAGATTGGGTGAAAAAAGAGTATATTTTATAAAAATCTCTATTAAAAGCTTTTTATTTTGTTTCAAATGTGAAGTAATGTTTAATAAAAAGGGAGTTTCCGTCTTCTATCTTTGCAATCATAGTGAGAAAACTGTTATATTTTAATATTTTGTTTGGTAATCTCTACACGGTTCCAAGCCACTTAATAAAATCAAAACATAAGAAAAATGATTGTGTATGTAAACTATCATATTATGTATTTATTCTTATAATGTATTTAATGTATAACGTGATTTTTGGAAGAAATTATTTAATTACTTACTAATACATTTTTCCCATTTGCTTCACAGTGAATTGAGAATAATTTCTGCGTCATTTGTTACCCCAAGGTTGTACAATATATCCGCTTTTGTAGAGCGTTCCTATAATTTATATTTCTAACTGCGATCTTTCACACATTTCAAATTAACACCAATAAGTGGAGTTAACCTTAAATTGGAAGAAAAATTTGACATAAATTATTTACTAGTTTTTTTGCAAGTAGGAATTGTTTCTGTTTATGATTATATAAGCATCATATAAAAATTAAGTTTTTTATATTTATCGAAATGATTCATGATTCAAACTGAGTTTCATAGGTTATTAGTAAGAGTAATAGAAGTTACATGTATTCAGTGGTTTCACCACTTTCATATTTATTTGGTGTTGTGTATCAAAGTATGATTAACGTTACGCGACGTTATGCCTGTTGTTTAAATATATGTATGTTCTAGATCGTATAAATTAGTAATAGAGGTGTCGTGACACGAAATCAGAATCCTTTTACCATCTGTACCTCGAAGTTCTGAATTTGTGCTATAAAGTCATGGGATTTCATGAAATTTTGTATAGTAGCAGATTTTCACATCTAACAGTGAAATTCGTCCAAAATTGATGAATAGTTTACATTCAATTTATTCCCACGTATTGAACAGGTTCGCTTTCAACGCAATAAAATTACTCACATGATGTTGCACATGGAACTAGCCTTAAGGTCGATAAAAATAATATCCCTGTCAGCAATGAATTACTCCATCTAATTCGGGTACAGAGACATTTGAAATGGAATTGGAAATTGTAATACGAGACATTGATATGTGTCGTAATGATGAAATGTAGACTCGTGTGAAACTAAGTTACGAGCTCTTAGTGCCGAGAGGGACAGTGTGCGAAGACGTTTACCATTTAGTCACATATTTGATATAGAGAAACGCGTTATGGTTTTAGAGAGAGAATCGTCGTCATATATAATAACGCGAACAAGCAATTTCCATATTTAATTTTCTGCATCTTGATTTGAGAGTAAAAGTCATGACATGGTACTTCGACGAGAAGCGCACAGTGCAACTCAGCTTCACGTGTTATTGTTGTGATACTATGAAACAGGAAGGCAGTACGCAGCGTAGCGTCGCATGGCGATGACGTCACATCTGCATGCGACTCTACATCGTGATGTAGCATTATTTCCCGATAGATTGCAATACATAATCTAAAAATATAGATAAATTTGGTGCGATAATTTGTATAGCTTTATTTATAATAATCAAGTTAAAAAGAAAACAATATATTTAGTGATAGATAAATCTTATACTAATAAGAAAAGGATACGAAATTTAAGAGTAGCTTTGCGTGATACTATTATATCTTCAAGAAGCTGAAATATTTGTCAATGAGCTGAAAATACTCCGATCTATAACCGCAGTTTTGCGTTTCATGACGTAATGAAATGTACCGTGAAATATATTTCATCTACATTACGCCACACATCATTTACGACCCATCTATGTTTTGCGCGAGACGCCAAGTAACGCGGCGAACCGTGACACTTGGTACACGGCAGCAGCCCAAAACTTCGTGAATTCACATGGTACGGCGTTACATCCACGTGACGTGCCGCAGTGTCACGTGGCTCAGCGTGATACCGCCGCGGTGTGGTGCTTGAGGTTAGCAGGTAGCAAGCAGCGCGCCGGGCGCCCGCTCATGGAAGCCACCAGGAACGCGCGCGCGCCCTGCGGGTTGCCTACCTGGCCTACCCCACGGCGCGCCCCGCTGGCGCACGCAGTAGCAACGGCGTGGCGGGGGCGTGGCGGGGTTTAGGATGTGGCGGATGAGGAGGGAGGGGGAAGAGCCTGCACTGCCGCTCGCCGGCGCAGAGGCTGCCGTCGAACTGTGGAGGGGCTGCGCAGAGTGGAGTGGCGAGGCGGAAATTCGTATTGCGCCACTGAGAAGGCAAATTGCTTAGCACAGTTTATGTAGTATGATAAGATAAGATTTTAAACTATGTAAATTTGAGCATTCTTTTAGTAAAATAAGTTTTCTTATACGGACAATGGAATTTTATTCGATTCTTGCATTATTGAAACAATATATTTTCCATTTTTTTCATTAGAATAAAATATTCAGGGGTGCTAGTAAACATTGTTTAAGAATAGAGAAACAAATTTATATTTACATCGTGTAATCTGGTTGCTTACCCTAGGTTTGTTGAGACTGATAGATTGTATAATGTGGTTTGTTGAATCAATAATATGCGCAGAAGATATAAATAGTCCTGTGTGAATGAGAAGACTTTTCATACCTTTGATTCAAATGAAATGATTGTTTTGTGTGTCTAAGCTAAAATACAGTAGTTTCGTGGAGTAAGATTCATTTTTATCATTATTATTCATTTTACGTAATTTTATCAGTGCATGTAATCAAAACTTTGTTAATAATTCGTCAGTTATAAAGTAAGTACTGGGACTCTTCAACACAAATGTAAATTTTGTCGCTATTTATACATTAATTTTTTTGAGTGTGGGCAGTCCTTAACATTTCTCTGCCCTCGCTGGATACGTAACTTTTCAGAATTGCCAACAAAGAACAGTGGCTCAATTGGTTGTTGAACTGAAGAGAGGTTGTACGCAGAAAAAGCTCACAATTGTTTGCATCACATGCCGTAAAGATTATTATCCTGTGACGGATTCATATACGAGAGATGAAAAAACAAAATTAATTATCAAAGCTTTTCGAACCACCAAGATGCGATAGTAAAATAAAAATTGTATAAATTACAGGAATATAGAACTCGACTTAATTTATGATTAATGGCGAAAAATATATTTTTGTACAAAAAATATAATGAAATGAACGAAAACGAAAAATATAAGGGAATAAGATTTAAAAAGTGGTAGATATATGTCTAGGTTACAGGAAAGCATAGGTAAATAACAGTACCCAGGGGCAAACCCAGTGAGGCGTACCCAGGGAATGTAGTATTAGCGCCGGAGCTGAGAACAGAGGGTCAAAAGAGAAAGAGATAAGGGCTCCAGCTTCCGCAGAGTCGTTCGGTTGGAGAGGTGAAACCAGTGGAAAGGCCGCGCAGAACGTCAATGCAGGGACGCGTGGAGCAGTGAGACCTGAAGGGCGGGCGCAGTGGTGCGGCTTGCCACACTCCAACTCGACATTCCCTCTGAACTGATCTGTCGGTGTGAGGCGGAGGATGGACAGGCATGTGGCAAAGTTCGGAGGAGAGGGATAAAGTGAGCTGAAGCGAGGTGTCGAGATCTAATGAGAGGTGAGATGAAGCTAAATGGAGACATTTGAAACCAGAAGAAAATGTTATTCACGTTATTGAGAAAAAATGAGGCCATTGTAAATCAGCAGTTTTGAATCGTAATTGAGTTGGAGGATATGCACAATTTAGGGTTATATTTCCTGTGTGAAAACAAAACATAATATTGATAGGGAAAATACCAAAATTAATATGCTTAGTTCGTATTACGGTTTATAATGTTTCAAGGAAAAGGAAAATACAACTAAAGTAAATACGAGAGAAACAAAAAAATAAAAACACTGTAATCTAATCATAATCAGTATAGTGCAGTAATTAATTTAAACATAAGTCAAACAGTGTTAAAAGAGAATAAATGATATAGATTACACTCAACATTTTATTAGTTCAAAGTTTTAATACGTTCCAGATAGAGGAGAAGGCACACTAAGAGTAAAGAGTATTACAAGTAGGAAGGTTATAGACTAGAAATGAAAATTAGTTAGAAAGTTTGTTTAATTTTCTCTGCAAAAAACAAGTTATGATGGAGGAAAAGATAAATTTGAGAAAAAAACAAGTACCGTTGGAGTTAAACACGACAAGTACAACTGGAAACACAAACATACACTAGTAAATTTTGTCAGAAAACCAGCATGAAGCAGACTCACGGGACCTCGATTCATTAGTCTTTATTTTTATAAAATATGCTCATACGGAAGCTCGAATTTCGTTTTAAACATCCTAGAGAGGAAAATCCGTCGCACTTTTCTGCTTCTTTATTGAGTTGTTAATAAAGAAGTTAAGAACATACGTTCTTGTCGATAACAGTTAATCATACCTTTACAAAAGCCTTGCAATTTCATAATTGAGAAACCATATCAAGTAAATATCTTTCACAAACATGAACTAAGTGCGAGTTATTCTCATCAAAAATATAACTTTTTGTAGCAGTATTTAGTTCAGTATGTGATTTAGAACTAAAAGCCATCAGTTTCTGAAAAATATAAAAACAAGAAGTGAGAAGCAACTCTGCGCATAAAAAATTGAGTAGCACAAAAATTTTGCAAGATTGCTCAAAATCTCGTGTGAGTAAAGATTTTATATAATCATTCCAATTATGTATGTAAATGGTATATGTGGTCTTTTAGGAGCTTCCAGATCACACGATAAGCTGTATTACTTGTTGCATTGTATAATAATTTGTGATTATCATCACAACTCTATACAAATTAACCACATGAGAACTAAAGTAGGTTATTTATTTATTCCCTGAGGAAGACAAATAATTAAATTTGTCTTCTCCGCATGGCATATTTTCTTACCCAATATTTTACCGACATTTTTTTACCACAGACATATCTTTTACTTACACAATTTTAGATGTTTCGTAAAAATTATCGATCTCATGTCTCTCTCCAAAATATCTCTCTTTTTCATCAGGTTCCCTTAAGATCCTGGCTGCCATCTCATAGTTTTGGAGGGTAATGGATCTTATAATTCTTTTAGTGCTGGAAGGTGGCTTCCAAATTTCGTTTAGGGTGGGTCTGTTACGAGACGCACCGCCTTGGCCCGGAAGAATAGGTGCTGAGTCCAAAGAAGTACTGGCGAAGGATGCGCTGATGGCGTGGGAGTGGTCGAGGATTGGAGACGGGCAGCTTAAGCGAGAAGAAGGCGAGATGAGGCCTACAAGACAAGGCAGCTGGCAGATGGAGAAGGAGGAGCGGAGCGGAGAGTAAGCGGCAGGGCACCGCAGTAGCGCCACTGCAAACGCCGACCTTGGGGTGGCAGCGGCAGCGGCGCAGAGGGCAATACCCGCGGGTACGAGGAACAAGGCAATGTGGTGCGCTGTGATAGCGACGGATGGAGATAAGCGCAGAATAAAAAGAATGGGTGTTCTACAAACGAACAAACAAATCACGTTAAGAAGCTGGCGAACGCAGAGGAAGACAGGTCAAAGCAGAACAAAGTGATTTGTAGAAGTGAGTGCGCTGATGGAAACGAGCCCCAAAAACCACAGATGCGAAGGGAAAGGAAACAAGTCCTGCGGTCGCTCGAGTAAACGATACAAACCCCAAGCAAAAATGAAACTTATTGAAGAGTGTCGGGAGGAAACTGAGTAGGAAGGAAGATGTGAAGGAAGGAAGGAAGGAAGGAAGGAAGGAAGGAAGGAAGGAAGGAAGGAACGAAGGAAAGAGAGATGAACGAGCGCGACGGAGCGGTGCGCAGCAAAGTTGCGCAGGCAAGCGCGCGGTGGAGCGCGACGCCTTCGACGTCGCCAGGGCTGACACCACCACCATCACCACTGCTCTAAGCGCTCGATAGCCGCAGTTGGTGCAGTCTCCGACAGATGGTGAGCAGCGCGGCGCTTTGCTTTCAGTGATGCGCGCCAAACTTCGAACGTGGTGCGGTGCGACTCGCATACGCGAGGGCACTGATCACGGGAAGTGCAAGTGCTACAATCAACAATTCTTTTTCAAACCCATACCACTTATTGACGAATTATGAGAATTTTTAGATAGGCAGGAACGTAAAGCACTATCGCTGATTGATCGAAGTCTTGTTTTTTCTCTCTGAACTTGTGAGATGGGATTTGTGGAGTAAACACTCATGCAAACGCTGCGCGACATGCAGCTGCAGCCAGGGGAACGCTCTGGTAAGAACACTGACTCTTCGGAGTCTGAGCTGAGCACGCAGGCACGCAGAGGTCGGTTGCAGCAAGAGGATGCTTATCGCAATCAACACAAGATAGCGCTCGCAATCTCAATACTGCACAACAAGCCAGGCACGGGCGCTCCGCGAAGCATGTAGAGGCGACGCACTTCAGAAGCAGTGCTAAATCGCACGTACATATAAGAGTAAATTATCTCCTGGAGCATCACTAGAGCGATCTAGTGGCCCGCTCAGAACACTATCCGGTGCAAGAACTCGACAAGGCACTGGCGGAGGGGCGCACTGTGGGACGCACGCCGTGGCGACGGCGACGGCGTGGTCGACGATGCGTCGAAGGCGATGGAGGAGGATGACCGCTCACCGTACATTGTGAAGTCCAGCGGCGGCGGCTCCATCATCGCCACTCGCCGACTTCTACCAGCACGACGAACAGACGCGCACTAGCGATCTCTGGGGGAAAGATGTTGCGTAACAGGCTCGTAATATGTTCAATAGACGATGCCGAGGGATGACCCAGATTCCCTTTCGAAGATTCCGCTTGTTTGGCAACACGGCGACTCCTGCACATGCAGCGCGCCTGGAGGGCCGCCAGGATTGGCGACTCCGAGCCGCTTCTTGTACATACCCGTCCACCCGCTCGTCCTAATACTCAGGCGCCGCTGCGTCGCCTCCTCGCTGCTCGCCTTCCTTCTCTTCCTGCGTCACAGGGCCAAGCCCTTTCTCTGCGCGAGACTTGGCACGCCCGCGAGCGCACTCTTCGCATGTGATCACTTCTTGTCTTTGTTGCATACTAGGTGCGTCCGTTACGGAAATGGGTCTGTCTCTGAATGTGCAGAGGGACGCGCAACTGCCAGTGTCACTACTCGCATTCCTCTGTAAACTCAAGATATCACCTTTGGCTTGTTTTCACTTCTGCATCCCCGAGATAGAATCCTCCACAAAAATCAGCAACACTAAATTGTTCAACAACCGTCTAGTTTTAATGTTACAATCTTTCATGTTATTCTACCAACATTGGTGCCTCACATGATTTAACAGAAATTTGATCAAGATAAAAGATACATGACATTATTTCCGTCATTTCTACACAACTTCAATGTTAAATTAAAAATCAGATCACATTTTTGATAGAGGTTTAATGCCTCCTATAATTGATATTGCAAAAACATCAGTGTTGTGGAGTAGAACATGCCCAATTAATGTATTTAGAAATGATGAGGATATTTACCGTAGTGGATGGTATGGATGAATAACTAAGAAATAAAAATTACATTAAATAATATTATCTTACACACAATTAAAACATAGCTACCCTAAACTTATCCAAAAATACTATATGAAAAGACTAAAATAAAACAGAATTAGTGACAATTTCGAACAGGACCAATGAAGATGACTTGATATAAACACTATACTATACTTATCGCAGTCTGTACCAACTTGAAGGATCTATACTATACCACAAAGAAATAATTACGAGTGTGTCTACATTGAATTCGCCTGTAAGACAGGTCAGAGATTCGAGAAACAACTATGCACTCTTAAATTTCCGGAAGTGATACAATGCTTGTCGATAATGTTCAAATACATCGTCTGGAAGTTGGGGTATGATTTGTTCGGGAAACCTTAGTGCTGATGCATATCACAATGAATCAAGATAACCCACCTCCGCAAGGAAACAAACCTAACGACTCTCGCCCATCGGCAAGAATTCTCGGCGGGGTGAGAGAATAAGGTATTACACAAGTTTATATATTAAGAACGACCTTTTAAGTAGACTATATTTGTATTAACGTTCACGATGTTTCGACTGCTGCTCTCTGTCATCATCAGGTTACTGTAGTACACAGAAAGTAGATGAATTTTATCTTGGTAACAATATGAAAACAAGTTAATTGCAAACAAGTTTATGTACTACAATACCCTCATGATAACAAAACCCAGCGCTTGCAACGACATGGACGTTAATAAAAATTTAGTCTACTAGGTTCTTCTAAATAAATACATTTGAATATGATAGGAGAGAATAATGTCAGTAATGTAATATATTCCATCCCTCAAAGAGGTGTCGTTAGTTTCTTCATGGGATGAGTATTCGTGGACCATGTTTGAAGCCTCCGTTTCGAGCAGGTGAACTGTGAAACAATCTCCACAACAGGAGATTTAAATACTGTCCACTGCGCTTGAGATGTTTCGACACTGAAAAACAGAGATAATCTTTCAAGGCACGGGTGTAGAGATTAAACGGACTGGCTTATAATTAATGATAAATTGCTCTCCCACATTACACCATTATCATAATTTTAGACCATAATTTATTCTCAATTACTGCTGAGGTTCATAGCTAACGAGCTCCTTCTCCTTGACGTGACTCCGGAATCGCAGCCGGATGAGGGTAAAAAATAATTGTAGATTTTCAATGACTTGGATGGTGAGGAAGCATCTCCCTTTGTTGTTTACGAATAAACTGACAACAGAAATCTTGAAAATATCTAGATACGGCTCTCTGCAATATATTCCACGATTGTCTGATTTGTACATACATGCAGAGTTGGACATAGTTGGCTAAAGCGAACCTAAACATATATAAAATGAAATATATTTTACTCGGTCATTTATGAAGATGTATTGTATTAACACTGTCATACATCGCATTAATGTTTCTTAATATATTTATAAATCAGACGTTTGAAGATATAGTAAGGATTATAAAACATGAAATCCTTCATCCAACATATTATGTTTGGCGTATTTGGGAAAGACAACCCTTCTCAAAACATACCCTTCAATAGCTTCATTATGACATTGACTTGAAGTTATCAATAGTGTAGTAGTATTCTTAGATTCTCTTGAAATGAAATTTTCATGTTGTTTTAGTACACAATTTTGAAATTACATGAAGAACTAGAATGTAAAATGCTCTTCATCCGTTTTGAAACATTTTGCACTAAACACAATTACTCTTTAGATTATTTAACATGTACTGATGTTGTGTTTGGTTCAAAGTACCTTCCATCAGGCTGAAAAATTATATCCAAACGCAAATTTAGGAGAGAGCAGTGACTGTTTGTAAGTTGACATATTTTGATGAGTGTGTTTTAACTAATTATGAATTAGTGAACATTAAATGGTCAATGAAAAACTCCATCTCCATATTTTTCTTCAACTATTAACTACCGGTATATACTAAATGTAGCATTCTTAATGACAGTACTATAATGCGTGTTTCGCATTTCTAGCGACTCACTAAATTGAAATGCAATTCTGTTAGTATTTTTAACGTGAACACAAATTGAAAAGATCTTCATAACAATAGTCCATTCTTTCTTTGACCTAATTTTCGAAAATAAAATAAACAGGGCAAAATACGTTTTATCCATGGATTTGTTCAAAATAATTTGCGTATATCCAGTGAAACTAGCTCTCGATTGTGTGTAAAACACGTTATATTCATACAATTTTTGTATTTTCTAGCCAAACGAAAAGAAGGAGTAAAAATTTGCTTCAAGAAATCTAAATAGCTCATGAAAAAAAAACTATTTCCCTTTTTTCATCTCTAATCTTGAAACATTTTTTTCTTCTGAATAATTGCCTAAACAGATTTAACGCGTTTTGTATTCTAGCTCTTGACATGCTCCTGAAAAATGTATGTACGTTTCCTGGAATATCGAACCATGCCTTTGTTCACAACATTCAGTTTTCTGAGCGGAAATTGTCCTTATACACTCGTAAGTTTTTATAATAAAAATTTTGTCATCAAAAATAGAGAAAGATGAGAACAAGTTAGTTAACAAGCAGGGCGTTTTATTGTTCCTGCGTATGTATTGTCACGTATATCTTTACACATATTGCATAGGAATATTAGTGGTTTATGGGAGATAATAAGGTTTGTAAGTCCTGATAATAGTTAGAATATAACCAAAAAGTTGGTGAGATAATATAGTTGTTTTTATCTTGACAAAATCCTCGAGATAATAGCATCTACGTTATCTAAGTCAAGAATTACGAAACAATGCTAGTGTTTTGGAGCGCACAAACAAATTAGTTTTGATATTTGGACCGATAATAAAACAGATGACACTCGAAATTAATTAATAATTAAATACCTTGTAGAACTACAATTAGAGAGCAAACAAAGGAAAAAAACAAGAGAGGGTACACGAGATTTCACGATTGCAAGAGACACGTGGATCTCATGAGAGCAATCATATTACGCGTCAAGATTTTTAATCTGCAAAGTTCTTTTCTTGTTAGTTGTTTCGTAAATCTGTCATGACATAGCAAACAATTGGCATCTATTAAATGCTTCTGCTAATCGTCAGTCTCTATTTTGAGAGAACTTACTGACAAACGAGGAGGGTAGCAAGGAAACATTTCGTATGGAGCGTTATGTGATTGCAATAAGAATAATTCACAGTCCACCAGAAAATGAGCTGAATAGATGAACTCATTCTCGGTCAGTTGATGATCGATTGGTCCATCGTAGACGGAAATACTTAGATTCTTTGATCAAATTTACTTTTCTCGCGATAGTTTGTGCTTTAATATTTTTCGAGTAAAGATTGAAGAAATATGAATACATTGAACCTAACTTACTTATCAGGAGAACAATATCAGCGAGATAGTTCCACTAATTATCGATCCTTACATTCATATTTTTGTTAAGTTTTTTGTCCGACAAAACATAATATATTTCATTTTAATTATAGCATTTGTTGAAATGGAGATTCTAGTTCGTCATATCGATATGTTCACAATTGCGAATCAATGGATTAAATAAATTTTGTACAACTTCAGTAATCAATTAAGTGAATGTACAATGAATATCTAACTACTATTGATGTGTACTACATTCTCAAGTTGATATATGGCACAACGTAATTAAGTTAGGAAGAATAATTACTATATTTATGTTTGAAGGAAATATTTTAACTACTCCATAGGTAGGTAGTATTGTTAATTCAATTTGAGATATCCATACGTTTGTTCTATCTAAAACCACAGTCAAGAAAATCTCGTAAAAACGGAATCTCCATGTCGATCAGAGTGCGAGAAAATTGGAAGCGATACAAGTCGTTAGAGGACGGTGGCAGCTACAATAACAGAAGCCTTCCACTCACGACTCAGTGAAGAGTCCCCCCGGGGGCGAAGAAAATTGACATCTCGCCACTTGCATATTCAGCTGGTGAGCCCTAATGCAAGCGTTCACCCAAAAGCGCCTTCATTATTCATGCATTATAATGGTATAAGTGTCGAAGAGCTTGACGCGAACTTGTTCTACGAACGTGTAAATAAATAAATTAGTCGCTAAGTTGGCGGTCTCGACGGACTGTAGGTGGAAGCGTCGGAGAGCCAGGAGCGGGAATAGGAACCGAGGCATCTGGTTTCCCGGCGCGGGGTGAAGCGCCGCCGACTTGACTACCACTGCGCTCCCTTCGTCCCAACCCCCTCCACCATCCCCGCAACCAAGCACCCACCGACGACGCACTGCGCCACCGCCGCCGGACGGACGATGAGGCGGCCGCACGCGAATGGAGCGCGCTGGAGAGCGGGGGAACGGGGATCCACGAAACACAAGGCGCCAGAGGTGTGTGTCGAAAAGATGTGGCAGTGGACGAGGAGGATGTTCCTGTGCATTGTCGTGCAAACCTTGAAAGTGGACACGAACAGATAAGGAAAAAAGCGGAGTTGTGATTTTCGAAGGGACGTCCTCCCGCAAAATCAGATAGGCAAATAACGCCCACCTAATTTTAAATTCATTTTTTCTGTATACACTGATAAAATGAAAGACACAATTTGATAGAAAGGTACAGCATAAATTTATGAATTGAAAAATACTTATTGTCAGGTGTAACTATTTATAATTTTCATGTCAGTGACAACTTTATAAAACCTTGTCTTACGTGTTTCTAAAAATAGTGTGTTTATTACCACCCGTTCGATAAATAAGGTGCTGGACGCAAAAGTACATTCATAAGGATTATAAATCTTGTACAACATAAAAATCACGTACAAATTTGTTCATTAGAATACAAAAGGGGTGTAAAAAATAAAAATTTAAAATATGAAATATCAAACTTCTTAACACACTTAACGTAACTCGAAATTTCTGTTATACATCTTTTTGCACATTTTTTAAAATTCAACATTTTATTTTATTTAATGTAACAACATGACGGTTGTTTTTATATAAAAAAGAATTATGTCAAATAAGTCCTGAGGTCCTTGAGGAACGGCGCCTCACTGGCAATATACTGAGTGATACGAGCGACTTGCGTTCAGGCTAGTGTGTTCCAATGGGTGTATACTATGAGTACGTGAGTCGTCACGCGAGTGGTACTAATAAAAGTATTTTTTCTGTAGTGTGTGAAATAGGCGTCAATTGCCGAGCTTGTCTTATTTTTGTTGTCACATCAAAAAACAATCAAATCATATAATCTATATTAGAACACGTTTTATTACTTAACATAGGTGTCACCTTTAATAACCGATTATTTCATATACTCAGTTTCAACCGTGGTGAAGTAGACATAAAAATGTTAATAACTCTCTTTATTAACACTTGCATCACATATAACAAACATAACGTTCCGACTCTGTGTTTGAGTCACATTCAAGTGCACAGAAATTACAAAAAAAAAAAATTGAGAGGAAATTCTCCAGGTCTCGCGAGGCGAGGTGGAGAAGGGGATTGGAATGAAAGCATTTTATCATCATCTAGCACGAACAGAATAGTACGTGTTGGTCTGGTACGAATTGAAAACTTATGGAAAGATTGGGCGATGCCATTTTGGGTTACACACTAAGAATGCAAGTATTTTATGACAGTAAAGTGGTAGTGGAGACAAAGAGGAAAAGGGCGTTATTTGCAACGAATTCAAGCCGAAGGGTTGCCAGCATAGCTCCGCGTTTTTGTCTGGTTGTAAGGACCCAGCGTCGTGACACGCGCTGCGTTGCCAACATACACGTCTCACTCAAAGAATTGTCTGAGGATCAGCTGCCAGCTATATTGCTCCTTTGTCGTGACCGGACTGTCATCAACCTTGCGTTGCTCACGACCCGTAGCTAGATTTCCCACGTCATCTGCTTTTGTGAAATTTCGTTTGTTCCTTGACGAAGCCGATGATTACAAGGACGGGGAATGGAAATGGTATGTTAATTTTTTTTGGTTCGTTCATGAGATAATTGTGGTATCTAATAATATTTTATCTAATGAATGTGGTTTGCTAAACAAGACTTCTAAATCACGAGAAAAAGATTAGGTACGCATTTACAACAGAGTTAAATCAAAGAGAAAGTAATAATAAATTATGGACGTGCATTTGTATGTATCTTTTATATTTAACTACGTGTCAATAAGAAGAAAAAATACTTAGAACATGTGCTTCTTTGATTCAAACAACCGAGGCGAAAATATGCTAAGAAACACAGTAAATTTTCCAAAAGTAAGGCTTCAAAATGGAGCATATTTCAAGTTATTTACTTTTAGGAAGAGGGACTCGTAATTTTCCAGACGTTACAGAATGAAAGATTAACGTGACGTTAAGAAGAGGTCTTGCAGAAATTCTAAAAAATGGTGGTGTAATCTGCTCGTTTCCCTTCTACTTTTCTCTGCCATTAAGGCATTGGAATTTTCCAGATAGTTAATATGTTCAAATGATTAAGTTTTATAAGAATTACAAGTGGCAAGCATTTTATCGATTGAACACCAAGAGTAACTAGGAGTGAAAAAACGGCAACTTTCATTTTTGTATATTTTAGTGGAAATTCTGGCAGTCATATATGATAATTCTTTCATGAAAATTTACCTTATTTTTAATGTAATACAAAATATTCATTAATTTCAAGATAAGGAGTTTTCAAGAACGAACTGTCAGTGAAGAAATTAACTCCTTGATATGTGTGTGTTGTAAAAATAAGATAGTATTTTTCATCATTAAGCTATGTGGTAAAACAGTATGTTATAAATAAAATTTACATTAATGACAATCAATTTCGAGCTCAGCGGAAAATGTACATTTGTGAATCATGTGAAACTTAAAAGTCTGTTAGTTAAAGAATATAAATAACAGAGTCGTCGAATTGTCAGATTGTTATGTCTGTGCCTAATATTTTCATGGGCACTTTATTTTCAAGTTCTCCCTGAGGTCATAATGGGGAATAAATTCTTTGAGTTTCTGGGATGTGTGAGAGTGGAGATACGAGTTTGCGGAGAGATGTAAATCATGTGAATGTTGAACTATTTTAACGAAGTGGCCAAATCTAGGGGGGGGGGGGAGAGGAGATGAAATTTTTCAAGAATTTTGTAAATAATTCCCCTTTGTAATGGTTGGTAAAATAAGTAATATCGATAATACTTTAATACAATTTTATTGCTGTCACTCCGTAAGTTTAAACTCCACTTTAAACTGGAGTAGAACTTAAAATAATGAACGGGGAGAGATTGCAAGTGAAAACCTAAACTAAGTGAGGACCTGAAAACAGGAACGAAGAAGGAGGAAGGAGAAATCAATTGATCGGTTCTATAAAGGTTGGAGGAAGGTATGACAAGACCAAAAGGCGTGCCTTGAATCGCAAAGCTTGGAGACCTGCCATTTGAGGATTGCTCTAAAAGGCCATATTGACGAAGTCGAACATCTGAGATCGAGTGTAAAGCTAATAGTGAGTGAATAGTTACATAATCGTCATGCAAAATGTGAAATATTGCATTTGTAAATGGGAACCGTTAGTATCTCCTTATTTACAGTATTATACACGGCTAATTCAAATATTTTCTTTCATATTGCCTTTGTTGCTTTATGTTTCCGAAGTGTTCTCGGTTCCAGACAGCTCTCTTACTATATATTCATGATCTTTGTGTCTCTCTAAAACAGTTTTTGAAATGAAAACCAAACACTGAATAATAATTTTATTGGAAACGCATGAGACTTCCATTTGCCCTTTCAAATTGATGACATTAAATTATATAATATTCCATGATTGTGTTAAAGGCCAACAAATTCAAATTTTGAGCTGTTTTTGTGGAATATGATTGAACGCGTCGAAAAAAACTCAAACTTTGGGTCAATTCAATTAATATTTAGAGCATCATGACGTCGCAAATGTATTTTTATGTCTAACATATATTCTTTCTAAGTATGTCGTCGAAATATTATTATCAAATAATCAATAATTTTATTTCATTAACTCTTCAATCACATCATATTCTTTTTTTATGATTTATTCAGTGACTAACGCATCTTATATGAAATAATACACACTTTCATATTTCTCTTATACCCCAATTTCTTAAAGACAAAAACGTCATGTTCAGATGAACTTATGATTCCTTTTGATGAATTTTATAGAACATAATAACGAATAAATTTTGAATGTTATAAGTTTGAAGAACTACTTGAACTAATTGAACTACGTTTAATTAACAAATACAGTCGTTTCAAATAAAAAATCATATGTAGAGTAATTCATTTATTTCAATTTATATTTTCATTCATGACATTGAATCATCGTTTAATATATCGAAGGGTAACTTTTACATTAAAATTATTCTTTTTATGTATAAAAATGATTATTCATTATCTCAATATTGATGTTACCAATTTATTTACAATCGATTAATCAATTATTCAAAAATTGAAGCTATGATTAGTATTATGGTCGCCATCATTTTGAAGAATCGTGTTGTTTCCACTCAAGTATGTACAACAAATGTTATCAAGAAGTTAAAACCGTTACGTAACGAATAGATGAAAGTTGAAGTAATGGAAAACAAATGTGTCAAATGTTTGATAATTTTTTTAAAAATTTGTTTGATATTACACCTGTGCTGGAGCAAATACGAGATGTGCTTACGAAACGCCAAGTGTTTCGCCAGTAGAGTCTTTCGTAACGCTTTTCTCATTTCTCACAAAAATAAGAAAGCGTTATTATTCTGGAGGTCAAATTTTCACAGCCAAGGTTATAAATAATATCAATTAATTCAATAATATTTATAAAATTAATTAATCTTTCAAATAAATTATTTTATCGTATTAAAGTATGAAAACAATTTCAAATTCAAACTTGTAACATTTTTTTAATGAAATAAAAAATATAGAATTATAACTTTTTAATTATAAATCACATCTTTTTTCTACTTTCTTTTATTTAATTTGAATTTTTTTATTTTACGGAGCATTGAACTTAGAATCACGCGATTCTTGTCTACTCTCAAAGAATTTGTCTGAGTTAAATGTTGGTGGTGAAATAACTTCACAATCAAGTGGGAATCTTGGTATCCTCCTGAACTCAAGAAAAGAAAAAAATATCCTCTTTTCAAAAGACCTCGCTCTGGCACTGAACTAATACTTATATTGTAAGTACAGTAGTAAAAATCTGGGGATTAGTGTGAATGAAACGAATTAAAGTCATTGGACAGTGCATCGAGGAAAGAAAACGAGTGAAAAGATGTTGCGCATAACTTGACAAATCTCCATCTGAAAAGATTTTGACGATCCAATAAATTTCAAATTTATTATCTGATGATGCTGAAACAGTAAGTATTGATCGATTACCAATATTCGCCTCAGGAGTAGATATAGCATAGAGGTAGCATTAAGAAATGTAGGCAACAATGAAAACTAAACATAGCTTTAATTTTCGAATAATTCTTAATTGATTTTAATGAATTGATACTATCAACACGGTGAGTATTAATAAATAATCATTTTTATATATAAAAAGGATAATTTTAATGTAAATGTTATCATTTGATATATTAAATGATTATTGAATGTCACGAATCCAAATATAAATTTAAATAAATAAATAACTAAAATATGATATTTTATACTATCAAACTTTATTCGTGATTATATTCTTTAAAGATTCGGAATAAAAAACTGCAAAAGAAATCATAATTTTACCTCAAAGATACGATTTTCTTTATAAAAAAGTATATAAAAGAAAAAAAATGAGAGAGTGTATTATTTCATACGTGATGCATTAGCCTCTGAATAAATCATAAAAATTATAGAATATTATGTGGTTGACTTAAAATGATCGTTTATTTTGAAATTATTAATAATATTTCGACGAGAGATTTGTGCAGAAAATCATTTATTTGACGAAGAAAATACATTTTTGACATGATGAAGCTCTAAATGTCAAACGAATTAACTCAAAACTTGAGATTTTTATTTTTATTTAACACATCCCATCATATTTAAGAAACACAGTTTACCGATAGCCCTTAGGACGGTTTTCATGGCCACCACCAATGAGTGATCTTCTGGAATACTCAATCGAATCTAATTTCAATTATTTGCATCACTAATGTCAAAATATTAAATTTAACCCATAAATTTACCGAACAAAAATTTCAAACTACGAACGATTTACGACATTTCAACTCATTCCAGTAAATTATCATCAACTTTCATATCTGTTTGTATGAATCATTATGTACTTTTATGTGTTAATCTCTTTACATTATACATAATTATTAATGACTTCCATCATAAAAGCGTTGACTCGAGTTTAAAGTCTTGTGAATTATTCATCCATCGAATTTGAAACCAACTTAATGTTCAAGTTCTTGTATTTTACGTGTCATCGATAAATCGTGTAAAAATGAAGTCACCTTCCGCGTCCGTCTATCCGATCGCGATTTTCTTAGTATCTTGTGAACGAATTTTATTCAATTTTTTTATCCAAGGATAGAATGTTTCACGAAGAAGCTTTGAATATATAGTTCACGGTTATTTTATGTAAATAAGCCAACCAATAACATAGAAAATCGATGAAGATGAACTCGGAAAAATGATAAATCGTGGTAGAGGTATATTCGCGTGCGCAGCGTAGAGATACGTGATTACATTGCACGACCACATTTTCCTCCCCCCCTAAATAATTCTACTAAAAAGATCAGAATAACATACATGTCTATTTAAAAATGTTAATACAATTAATGAAGTAATGTTGTCAAATATTGGCATGTTGAAATGCTGAACAAAAAAGAGTAATTTCGGAAGGAAAATAAAAAGTCCCGTCTAACTAAATTCAGTAATTCTTTATGACATTAAAAAATTAAAAATTATCATTAACTAGTATTTGCATGAACAGACTGAATTTTACAATGGTGTTTTAGAAGTCCGCGCAACAGCCACGGTTTGGAACAGAGTTTGGAATTTTGAATTAAATTTTAAAAAAAGTGACTACAATGAAAATGAATATTCTTCCGTCATAAATCTGAAAAAGTAATTTAAAAATATGTTATTTCCGACGCAATCAGAATGAGCATGACCAAGAGTTATCGTTATTGACAAATTTCACTTAGTTTTCATCATGCCAAACCGAAGTGTAGTTCATAGTGTCATTTATTTAAAAAGCAGAATTATTTTTTGCATGAGTATCGGACATTCACAGTACTGCATACGAACATAAATATAAATAAACTTTAAAACAATAGAAATGAATATAATTTTTTTTCATAGAAGTAGTTTTGAAAACATTGAATGTATAAGAAATATCCATAAAAATCTGCTTAAAATAGATGACAAAGAACATAATACACTAGATTTTGTATGATGTCAACCGCTGCTCCTGAAAATAAAATTCACCGCAGTACATGTGGCATCAATTATAGGAGTGGAATTTTCAGATCTCGAATTTGCAAACAAAATGATGTTTATATTTTTTATACAAGCGTTTAAACAACACTTTCTCTCAGAACTGTGACGAATTAGATAATATATACCAATAAAAGTGCATTTGGATTATCTGTTGCATGGAAATCGGAAAAATTAATAGATGAAATTAAATTAAATTTGGAAGGAAGCTTCTTACGGGCTACTGTAATTAAAATGCAACGTTTGATTAATATTGATGAATTACAAAAGCAGAAAAAACAATTAAAATTGTCTGGCAATCAGTAGACGTGAGTCTTCATTCGTATGACCAATATGTCCGCCAGAGTTCGTGAGGCCGACAATCCACTGGACGTTTAATCTACGACCAGAATCTTAGAAGAAATATATAAAGACTGAAGAACGTTGTTTTCTAGTATATAACCTAAAAGTGAAATGAAAACCACGGAATTCAGAGGTCTAAACTATGAGCTTTCTTTATTTCTGTGTAAAGCGTATATTCCTTCTGCTTGGATTTTAAAATGATTCCTAATTACGTACATATATACCTAGCATACAAAACTTTAAACTGTGTGCAGTTTTGTACTTTTCCTTCAATTCTGGATATTCAATTTTGGAAATCAACAAAAGTGGGAAATTAATACCATGAAAGTAGAATAATATGGAATCTAAGTAATGAATTTAGAATATTATATAAGAATTGCGGGTAACACCGGGCAAAATTGAGTTAAAAAAATACACACCTGTTGACTGGTGTTCATTTACTCTCTGTAAGGTAATATATTCCAATTCGCAGTTCACCAATTTTTCTTTCAATGTTAATTTAATTTTTGTATGTTCTTTTAAGAATGGAAATAATTTCTTTTTCGTTTTATGTTTTATTTGTGAATTATTTTAAGAGTTTGAATGTTCAGTAATGGTTTATTTTTAAATCCCAGGCAACACTGGGTAGTTCTCGTAGTTTTTAAAAATAAATTGTACCGTATTATTAAATTATGATGGATACACAATTTTTTAACTGATACTGTTAAAACATAAGTGTACAAGACTGTACAAAACATAAACCCACAAAAATGAGTGTACAGTTTATTTGAAAGTAATATTTTAGTTTATTTCATTTCATGACTTATGGCGAGAGTCAGATTTTAAGATCTCGAATAAGGTCAACATTCACACAACTATTTTCTTAACGAAAGGTATTTTTTACTAAATATAATATGTAAAGAAACAAATCGCGGACGGGTTACCTATTTATATCAGGTCAAGGTTATTCCTTACTTAAAATTTTAAAAAATCATTCTTTTAAATTTCTGCGCTCATCTGTTTTATCGTTGAAATATGTATTAAAGTAATGATAATTCTATTGCAAATACGGAGATATTAGGTTACCTAAAAAAATAATTCAGGAATCACGGTTGTCGCACTTTAAAAGTCGAATATTTGAGCGAAAGAACGATACGCAACTCAGAAGCTAGCGAAACTAGCGAGAGGAAAGCGTACTATTCTCTCCGCAAGAGGAAGACATCACTACAGCACTCTATCGCACCAAATAGTACGTTGTATGCTTCTCTGCTGTTGCGCACCGATCTTTCGCTCAAATACTTTACTTTTAATAAAAAATAATAACAATATTAGAAATAAGATGAAAACTTTATCGAAACATGTAAATGTAAATGAAATTCCTTAGAAATGAGATACAAGCTCGCCAGAAAAGTTTTCAAAGAGGAGTTCATTATATCCTTCAATTAAGTTTAACGGTGAATGGGATAACTCGAAATCCACTTTTAAGAAGATAATTCCATAAAGCTTCTTAAGAAAAAATGTTATCAGATGAAGAAGATACAATTTATACAAAACTTTTTCTCCATTGCAGAGACATCATTACATTAATCGTCGGAAAGTAGAAAATGTGGAATTCTATAAGTGACTTGGTTCCATAATACTATGATGCAAGGTACTAAAAGTGTTAAATTAAGAAATTATTTTGATTCATATCATGTTTTGGGCAAATTACGCGTCAAATATCCAACCACTACTGAGAGCTGTGAACGATAAATGAAGGCAAAGTCCTAAAATACCTTCGTCCGACAAGCTGTTCGTTCATTTAGTGACATTGCTAAGTTCATCAATACTAGGCTTCCTTTTTATCACTAAGCAGTTCAGTGGTGTAAACAATTTTTTTGTCACAAAAATATTGAAAGTCACAGTTGATTGTTAGCAGTTGGTGAAGAAATTAGTCCGACGTTATCATTTATGGGAAATATTTTTATTTTCTCTGTACTAAAACGTATATTTCTTTAATAATTATTTAATTATTGTTATAGTGGGATTGATTCCCATTTACATTTTATTACTATAGTAACTTTATAGTTACTGTATAACAGTTGTTTTATATTATATATCACATTACTCCTGAATCAATATTGCAGGGAACCTGTATTTTCGGTTCGGGTTCTACCGTAAATGGACCAATCGCAACGGGCCCCGAACGGAGAAAAATAATCACTAATTAGTTTAATGGTTTTACTAATGCGAGATAATAATTTTCAAAATTGTGACAGGAAAGGTGGCAAGCAAGAATAATGAGAAATTAAGAGACACGTAGTTTATTCCCACCAGATCTCACTCCGTGTCACATTGACGCAAAGAAGATCACTGTATTAGGCCTACGCATATAGAGTGGGATAAATCATGGAAAGGGCGTGATCTTTATGAATTAATACCCGATGTACGATTTGTTGAAAAGTATACAAAATGGTTTGTGCCAACCCCTAAAATGACAGAAATGTTAATTGGACATATTTAAAACGTTTCAAGATATTGACTGATGCAACGTGTGATTGTGGAAAAGACGAAGAAACAAGACAACATACTTTGGGATTGTGAGCTTTTTCTTAAAGAAATTATAAATACTGAGCACCGGTATCAATGTTTTCACGAATATGTAGCTGGGATACGCAGAATTACAACAGGACTAAAAAGCTGGAGGACGAAGAAAATTCACCGAAAGAGCCGCGGATTGTCATAGGATGGGAACGCGACAAGAAAGAAAAAAAATGAAAAAAAATGTATTAGGCTTATAGTTATCATATTGGCGAAGAAAAACTCAATTTAATTTCAAAGACGTGTGCCACGAAGTTATTCAAACGTTTATTTGTTTAATGAGCTACGCGTTTCTTTCACTTATTAGTATTATAATCTCCTTCAAATATTTGTTAGTACAGAATAATGTAGATTCTGTAAAATAGTTGGTGATTTTTCTTTCAATTATCAAGGGGAATCACCAGTTCTTGTGTGACTAGTTTATGAAGTTTCTTCGTAGATAGGTAACTCACTGCGTACGAACGCATCAGGTCCTCATTCTAGAAGTTCATCAGTTACGCCATTCATATGTACATACACCTGAGATCTTATCTTGTGCAGGCATATCTGATAGCTCGAAAAATGCATTTGCGTTCAATATTCCTTTTAACTCTCTTTAGAGTAACTGTTCACTATATTTCAAGACATCACAGAAGAAAGTGCGCGCAACATAGAGAACAAATAACTATTATTCCACTACCTACGGTTCAAATAATTCATCTCTGTGGGACTTTTCTCATTAAATATGATATTAAAATACTAATAGTATATTCCCAGATTTTTGCAACTCAAAAGTAGATATCTTAATCATATTTTTGGGGAATTATCTGACTTAACAATTCTCAAAATTCTTTTATTTGAATTATTTACGTTTATCTTATAATGTTTTAAATTTTAATGACGTTTTTAGAAAACTTTTGATTCATATTCTATAGATCCTTAGGTCGTTAAAATTTAAAACAATATTATTGGAAGTGATATATACTTTCATATTATTATTATGAAGTTTGCTTTAAAAGAAAATTTAGAAAATATTTATATTAAAACGAAAGAAAGGGTTTTTTACGTACTTCTGTGCTTTGTCCTTTATATTCTCCGATCGTCTTGTTCCTTGCCCAGTTTCCATCCTACTTCCGCATTGCTGGGGTTTTAGTAATCTGTCTACTAATTTTTTTGGTAGCTTTGCCTAGAGAATACTCTGTCCTCTTTTGCTGTTCGACAAACAAATGTTTGGTAATCAATTGTGTAATGGCAAATTTCGCAGGGCCAGAACGTTGAATTCCCCTTACTTCGCAACCAAAGGGGGTCCTGCGGCCCCCCTCCCACCGGAAATGTGCTAATTCGGACATTTTAACGCCTTATGGAGCAGATTTTCGGTAAACATCACCATTTCTGTAAACTAGAAAAAGGTAAATGTATATACGATCCTATATTTTTTTAACCTAATATTTTTTTTTAATTCTGAATATTCATCACAAGTTTCCTATTTTATGAATATATTAGCAAAATACCACTCACTGACTGGATGACGAATCACGAAATCTCAGAAACTACAAAACCTACGAACTTGAAATTTTGTCACAAAGGTTCTTTTACGGTGATAACATCCACTAAGAAAGAGTTTTACGAAAATCCACATCTCAAAGGGTGAAATGGGGTGTATAAACAATTTTGTCTCTTAGACAAAATGGGTATATATGAGAGAATATATCCGGTTCAGAGGACCCAAAACGTGCAGACAATTTACTGACTTTACTTGCACATGAGGTGATTAGGTTCGAAGGATCAACTGTTTGTAACAGTAAAGAATAAGGATAGGATGAGGTATAGATTAGTAGGGATTACCAACAAAAACAGTTTAATGAAACAAGCAATTTGGAGGTAATGGAGAAGAATGATACAATACTGAGTTCTCATGATACATCGTGATGAGATGACATGCTTCTGGAAATTCAGCCGAGATGACGTTGTTGGAGTCGAGTTGAATTGATGTGTTGCTGGATGGCGTGGTAGCCGTGCGGCGAACGGTTCGCCTGATGATGCTGCGTGAGCAACGAACCGAGATGGCTCTGGTGCTGCTGACCGTAGAAGTCGATGAGTGCGCCCCGCAGCGTGCCAACATGTTGCGGCGAATGATGAATGTCCCGGTAAAAGTGACCGTGAGTGAGTGCTTACTTGGTGAGGCAATGATGATGTCACGGTGAGGTGACCGTGGGCTAGTGCCTGCTAGGTGAGGAAATGATTGCTCCGGTAAAGGTAACCGCGAGCTAGTGCCTGCTTGGTGAGGCAAGTGATACTACGGTGAGGTGACCGTTGGCAATATACCTGCTTGGTGAGGCAAGTGATACTACGGTGAAGTGACCGTTGGCTATATGCCTGCTTGGTGAGGCATATGATGATTGAGAGAGAGTCTGGCATGGCGCCAAACAAGAGGCGATGAGATGACGGCCGTCGAGTGAGTGCGCCCCGCAGCGAGAGCCGTCCATGGCGCGGCTGCCACGCTGCGGTGTGATGATTTCACTGCTTGCCCAGCCAGTGATGGAGAGTGACTGACTGTTGATGAGTGAGTGGACGGTTGTCGACAGCCCAAGAGAGACTGGGGTGTGGTACCAATGGTTGCTCACTGTTGACTGCTCTGATGAGGTAACCGCAAGCGAGTCAAGTGATTGCTCTCGTCAGGTAACCGAGAGCGAGTGTCCGTCCGACCAGTTCGCGACCAATACGAGCATATGGCATGACTCGCTGTCCATAAACTCGCCCAGCAGCGCGAGTTGAGGCACCAATCGCAAGGCAGGACGTCGTGACGGCTCGTTGATTTCTGGCGGGAAGCGCTACTTCGGTACCAGAAAAATCAATAATTGGTATGTTGAGCACAGAAGTTTAGCAATTAAGATGTGTCACTCACCTTGCACATAGAATGTGAGTTTCAGAGATGACTCACTTGATTCAATAACGTTACATGAAAAAAATATCTAAACATGGGGGTTGACATGTTTTATGTATGGATCTCACCATAACTAGTGCCTGGAGCAATTTCAACCGAACTTGATACATAGATGACAGACTATCGGACAACAAAATCTGTGGGGGTAAGACATTCCCGGCACCCCAAGGGAGGGGGTGAGATGGGGATGACATGTAAAAATAATGGAAAAATCTGATTTTAGAATTGAAACCATAGTTTTTGATGCCGTTTAGTATGATATGGACACCTTCGACGCGTCGAAAGGTCATAATCAGACCATATTAGAGATAATATACTCCTAGCATCCTTAGGGTAGGAGTGGGAATGAGAGGCAAGTAAAAATATCAAAAAATGACCGATATTGGTGTTGAATAAATCATTTTTGGGACGACTGAAGCAAAGTGACACCCTCATTGCCTTATAAGTACACGATCACCCCATATAGGAAATGAACACCCTTTGTGTTGGGGGTGGGAAGGAGTTAGATGTAAAAATAATTGAAAATAAACGATATTAGTGTTGGTATCGTAATTTTCGGGGCTGCTGAAATTAGTAGTGACAGTCTCGAAGAATACAAAGTCCACAATCACCCCGTATAAAACCAAGCACCCCTAGGGAAGGGGATGCGATTTAAAAAATATCAAACAAGACACATACAAGATATGAGTCCATATTTTTGGCGTCGCTGAGTTGATAGTGAAATCCCGATAACGTGCAATTCGAAATTCAGCTCTCATGGAAGGAGGACACCAGTAGCACCCCCTGGGGGTGCGGTGGGGGTGGAAATTGGCTTATAGATAAATATAATGGAAAACGAGTTTTGAAATATACAAAAATTAAAGTTTTATCGGATTCATCGTTTTAGTGTTAATGAGAATTTAAAACTACCAATGCCGTTAAGTTCAAGTTGAGATAGGGAATCGTATTCTTAGAGCTGAGGGTGTGAAGGGCGGGTCGTAAAAATAACGTAATAAAGTAGATAAATAAACTCGTTAATTTATCTACTTGTGTAATATTGGGGTCAAGAACTACACCTCATCATAACGCAGAAAGTTCGCTATTAGAGTCGGTTCTATGGTTATTGTGTATTCTGAGATGAATAATCGTATTTCCAATGACGCTATATACCCTTCAGACCACATGAGGTGCACGACATCCCTAGAAGCGAGGGTTGGAAAGAGTGTGACAAGGAAAAGTATGGAAAATGTCCGCTAATAAAGGATTTTATGAAAATTCACCCCTAAGGGATTGAAATGGAAAATTTGTGTTTTTAAAACCTTTTTGTCAGTTACATCAGTGAAAATAAGGGACAGAGGATACACATAACCACTATTAAAACTTCTAACATTGATGAATAACATTCTTACTGCATATCAATGGGAGTGAGAGAAAGAATAAACTTTCAGATATATTACAAATTCACGTGAGCAAAACGGCGGGGACTAATCTAGTATTTGATGTGGCTCTCTTGAGTCACAAAATAAAATTATAATGAGTGTCTACTTTTAAACAATATTGGAATCCTTGGAAATGACACATTTCTATACTGGTAGCTATGAGAAAACCTAACCTACAATTTTCTCTATTTTGCAGGGCACATGCCAAAATCATATAGTAGTGAAATAAAAACCACCTCACTCCTCACAAGTAGCATTGGTTTCTTGGTGTATTAAACTTAAGTTTCTAAAATTCATGTTATTTTAATATCACATAAAATAAAACTTTATTAAAGATAAATAAAGAAAAACATTTTCCAAAAACCAGAGCCGGAACAGCGTTACTGCATCATGACACCACTGCTGGTAATATCACTTTATTTTTCATTAAATAAATATAAAATAATATGAAAAAGAAATATTGTATTTCTACATGAGTATTTCATGGAGTTAATTTGTCTTTGGACACTTCTCTCCAAACTAAGTTGTGACATTATGTAACTAATTCTTTGTGTTTTTAGTTTTAAATTAAGAGTTAATTTTGAACCCGAACCGGTTCAAGGTCGGATCAGGAATCGTAAGTATTTGGTTATGAAATTTTGGATCTAATATTAATATCTCATTTTAAATGGTTCAAAAACAATTAAAACTTTGAGAGTTTTGACAAACTGTCACCATTAATAAGATTGGATGTATTATTATATTTGTATAAATGCTTATTACGTGTGATATATTTAACTGAATTGATTAAAATTGGGTAAAATAATACCGATGCAATAAATTCACGTGAACAAACTCAAATTTTAAAATTTTTACTTATTCATGATGCAATAAATTATTTAATAATTTCAATTCATGTATTAACATAATAATTCTGCAAAACGTAGTATTGTTAATAAAATGTAATTAGTCGAACACGCATTCATTACGTCCCCCCTTGAAACTAACAGTAAAAATTTAGGTGACAAACCTCCAGTATATTCATTGCATTGTTTTGAAAGGACAAATGATCCTTTTCTCACCCGCGTGTTTACGTTTACGCGTGTTTTTTCCCCTGAGCTTATATGAAATTGTCAAACGAGCTTCGTCAACGAGGTCGAGCACGGCTGTTGCACTCAGTGTGTCTGCGTGTGAAGTCGAGCTGATTATCATCTAGTTACCTATTGATTGCCGTTGCCTTCCTACTGAAAATGAGGCGCGAGCTCTCCTACCTCTTGCTACTTTACGTCACACGTGTTCGAGATATTTGTCTTTGTGAAGAACACACGGATAAGTGGAACTAAGCTTGTAAACAGAGTCCAGTCGATCCGCTCTCCTTCGGGAACGACTGTGGACTATTAGTGTCCGAGGTAGAAAGCTCTTCGTAGTCTTCTCATACAACTACAGCAAGGTTGCACAAATCACTATGAAATATATAGCTGACCCATTGAAAAGTGTCACGGATACACGTACATTTTGAGAGTATCAAGACTTGCCAGGTTTGTTTAAAACGCCCTGAAAATATTTATTAGATCACGAGAAGAATAGTAACTACCGAAAGTAAGTATGAGTCTAATTATGATGTAGATCTTGACCACAATATATTTGTTTTGTTTTTGACATTCACCAGGAAGGTTGTAGAGATGTTGTGGGTTGTATTTAGAGGTTATGGCTGGTGGTATTTGATGATGATGTGGTTCCATATCATACGGGTATGTTGTTTTGTATTATAATAAGACTTATTGGGTGTGTTTTTGTAACAGTTAATTCATAGTTAGATAGTGAGTAATCATATGATATATTGTTAGTGTTAATAAGGTGTTTACGTTGTAGTAGAAATAATGCATGTTCTTTGTAACCCTGAAGGCAAAATAAATTGCCAAAACGTCGGCGTTGTAAAAATAATTTTATTGATGACCAATCCTCGAATGTATTGTTCCGTTATATAAGTATGAGTCTGTTAATTGGGAAAAGTAAGTAAAAAATTCACAAGTGCCATCATTCATTATTCTACAATTTTCTACATAATACACTTCAGTGTATAAAGGGAGGATATGTTAAAAATATATCTGAAAATTCGACATTTCCATCCAAAACTTATGTGTGTATACTTTATACTTGTACGTAACAAGTTTTACATTTTTTGGGACATTTTAAAATTTGCGTATTAGAACCATAAACCAACAGATGAAGGAAATACAATATAAAGTATTATATAATCAAATTCATATAAAAGAATAAGTAATCTAGTAACCTTTAAAATATAAGATTGAAAATCCACCTCTGTTTCCCTACTTACCCCTTTGCTATTTCATCCAATAACATTCCCTTCATTAGGGTCTTGTTCCACGATTCTACTTTACAATTATTCTCCTAGTTGAGGGACCATGAATGATTACACTAAAGCGGTCCCAAAACTCATAAAATGGTGCTAAAATTGTCTAAGTCATTCTTTCAATAAAAAATTTTTCTGTATTTTGAGAGTGGAAAACTACTGGTAAAGATTGTTTCTCGCTATGAGAGGTGTAGTCGTCCTTCCTTCACGTAGCGAAGTGCGTCAACGAACCAAAGAGGCTACGATTTGCTTTAACATGAAACTTTCGGAATCTATTACTTCAAGTTAATTCTCTCAATCACCATCGAAATATATGAAATCAGATGCACATTTTGTAATTATTTGGATCGATGAGGAAGAAAAGGATTTGTTCGTTTTACAAAATTAATTTTTAAAAGAGTAAATAATAAAATTTACCAGAATGACCGTTTATATATGCTTTTAAGTCGTTACAAAAATGTTTTTAGGCAGAAGAGCAGGTATAATGGCTTGGACATTCCAAATTATATCATATTTCAAATGAGAAATGATATAAAAATAAATTTATGATTAGCGCTTTCCACTCAACTGGAAATTATTACTAACGCTCTTTGCTTTTTAATTAGTATTTCTCCATCAATATTTTCCAAATATTTTACAACGAAATACTGTCATTGCAGGTTCTGCGGAAAAAGGTAACTGGTGCTTTAAATGAATATTTTTTATTTATGACCTCTAAGAATACTGTATTTCATACAAGAGATAACCCACAATTATCTTTCGATAGAATAAAGCACCGCACCAATTTTATAGCGACGCTGAAAAAAACGGAATTTAATTGGAGTATTTTGCTATTTACTATCGCACACAAACACGTGTGTGTGTTTAATTTGATGGTCATGAATGACAAGTGAATCCCTTTGTCAGGTCCAGAATTTTTCCCATTTATTTACTTTGTTTCCGTCTAAGTATGCAACAAAACCCCATGATTGTAGTTGGTATTTCCACCAGTAACTAAATGAACGACCACGGAATACCAATGGAGGAGGACGGTTGGAAGACAAGTTGATTACCATTGTGCAACACTATTATCTAAATGAAGGTAGTGGTTTATTAAATAACACGAAGCTATTGTTTCTGTAAACAGCAGATTTCCTTCTTGCATACATTTCAAAATCAACTATTTGGGAGGCATTCATATTTTCAAGTTTCACGAATAGAACCTCAGATTACAATAACGTCGATACATTAATCAGATTCTATCATTTGTGTATATTTACTTTGAATGAATTTGGGCATTAGGAGAGTTAGTGCAGAATCAGAAAATGTTATGTTAAAAACTTGTTAAGTCTACATTAACTAAAAATTGCTCTCTCAATCAATAAAATTTTACCTACTTCATAATAATATTTGTAAGTACTACAATACGAATTACATCACCTCTCCATAATACAATAGGGAAAAGTTGTCTGACGCACCATGTGAGATGCTTTTTCGTGTTCACCCAATTAACTGTATTTTCGATTTTTTTAGTTACCTTGTTCATACGGCCTTCCCGGAAGCTCAAGGTTAGTGGTCACGTTTACCCCAGTTCGATTCCCGGCGGGGCCAAAAAATTGTTAGCTTTTCACTTCTATAGTTCATATAGCTGAGATGATGAAAAAGTGAATACTCTGAGGCATACCACCCCATTTGTATTGGATAAGTGGTGCCCTCGATGCCACATATTTGACCTGTCTTGTACGCTGCCTGCAAGTTCTGTTCCGTATCCACAAGGTATTCACAATTCAAGCAAGCCTTTTCTTTTAAGGGTAAAATAAAGGGAAGTACCAATATTTTAATACATATAACTTGTTGGCTGCCAATCCTCATGAACGCCATAGAGAAAAGAGTTGGATAAAGCAACAGTCACCTACATGACCCTTTGCACTCCATCGCCTCTGCACGTGGTGATGAAAATTCTGTTGCAGTTCGAGAGCCCGCCTGTTTGCCTGTGCGCAGCCTATCGACAACGTAGATGCCTTATTGTCCATAGGCAAACTACGCCGACATAAATTTGAACAACAGCATAAAATGCACCTCCCTCAACCGACTGAGGCTGTACTTTGTGAACACAGCGTACGAGGCAAGCCAAATATGGGGTATCGTGGACACCACATTTGACTCTAATGTGCCCTCTTTACACATGTGTACTGGACGAGAACTCCAGAAGGATCCTGGTCTCCAGACTGGACAGATCTGACGTGTATCTGGGAATATTGGAGACGTCAAATGTGGCTGAAGAACATCGTGCGATACAATGAGATGTTTGTGCCACAGTTCTGGACAGCTATGTTCGATAGCAGTCTCGGATAATTTATTTAAAAAGATAATGTACTTAAGTCTAACATATGTATGTATTTGAATACGTATGTATGTAGCATGTATGTAACACTTGAATTCCATTTTACGTCTAGAAAAATTAATGGTCAAACATCTTTTCTCAGTAACTGCTTTTCTTTTCTTTCACATATCGACGGTTGGACTCCGAGGATGATAACTGATAAAATACGAATTTTGGACGAAGCCATAAAAAATCAATAATTTTTTAATGAATAATATTTTACAATTTTCTTTCATAAAATATATCTTAAGTTTCATTTTTTCTTTATAATTGATTTTAGTAACTTTATTTTATACGGAAACGATTCCTTACTCGGCCATGTTTCGACACTCTGAAGTTGTGTTCGCAATTGTTCAAGACTGTTTAATGGAATATGTTTAAGTTACTTAGTTCACGCACATTTGCACTTTGATATTGATATTTTCCTATGACCCTAGTGACCAAATATTGTCCTTTCCACGTTTGCGGGTGCTAAAATCAAATTTACGAATAATAGAACAAAACTGTTCAAAAAGTTTCAAGGTCAAAGTGTTCAAATACAATACTGACTTAATTAAATAAATAATTAAAGGATTACGCCCTTTTATGGTTATATATTTTATGGTTAATAACCTATTTTATCATCTGACGACGGCTTAAAACGAAACGGCTTAAAACGTTGTGAGTTCTTTTCACAAAAAATATGTATTATTCATCCATATAAGGCCGTTAGTCTTTAATTATTTATTTAATTAGATTATTTAATGGACGTCAATTTTAGTAGAAATTCTGACTTCTAATTTATTCTTAACGTACGAAAATAATGAGGAAACAACTCCAAGATCTCCTCTGTAGCTTGAAAAGTATTATTGGAAATTTTGGAAAACCACCTTAAAATGGGTAATGAAATAAAAAATTTCGAGTTTACTGAAGGTCAAATTGCTTAAATTTGACGAAAAGACAGATTGTACTAAAGGACGAACTTGTGTCACAATGCCCAGATATTTTCAGTTGCCGCAATCACAATGACTTCGTACGTGGCGACTAGACTGTTATGACGCATGCGAGATCTTCTTGCTTACATCTCTCTCCCCGACGTACTATCTCACATAAATACATAAGAAATGGTATCAATATATTCACAAAACTATGAGCTATAACTTTTACACGAAGACAATTTCACATATAAACCATACTGCTCAAAAACAAAAAATGTTGATACGATAAATCTATTTTTTCACATAATTTATATATTTCATGGAAAACTATTCATTCTATCGCAAATATGAAGATAATTAAAATTGTAGTCTATGTAATAATAAATAAAACAAAAAAATTGAACTCAATTCGAACTTTAGTAACGGAGGTAGAGAATTTTCCGTAAAAGTTTACATTTTACAACTTTGAGGGTGGTTGGGGCGGTTAGCTTCAGGGGGATTTTTAGAGACTTGTGAAAAATGAACCTTAAGAAGTGGTCTATGAGTTGAGAAAATCTCAGCTTTACGCCAATTTTATCAGATCACAATTTTTCTCCTTCATCACACTTCTTAACTGCTAGGTAACTGATCAAATTTTCCAAGCATTATGCCACACTTACCAAACCCATAAGCAAAGAAAAACGAAAATGGTAAAGGATGGTTTCATGTATCAATTTCATTTCATAGGAGTGATAGAATGAACAAGATAAATTGAAGATGTACAGGAAGGAATTACGGAAGTTCTACGTTCATTGCAAATAAAGTTAAAATGTAATTTGAATTAAAAATGTATAATATGTATAATTGTTGAACGATGGAACAAACAAGCATTAGCACGAAGTCACAGCAATATAAAGTGAAGATAGAAACTTTGTAAATACACCAAGGAAAAATGCGGAAGCACGTCCAAAAGAAATTCCCTCTCGAATTGTTCGTTCTCTTCACGAAGAAATCCATAATAATTAAGTATTCCTTTTAATAACAAATTAACCGGAGAGAAACAACTTTTACTCCGAAATGTGAATATGCAAATTGACTTTGGTCGCCGATGCTTATGGGTCTGCTGATGATGAGCAATATGATTAATTCCTAATAACAAATGAAATGCAATACATGTACAAATATATTTTAACCTTCTCAATCAGTGTAAATCTGTGAAGAAATATTCCCATTTTTCTGTTAGGATATATTATCTTAGGACGTTTTTCAAAGTTGACGATCTACCTTGAACTTGAATCTAGAATTGAATCTGATCTTAGATCATACAATTTTTTTGGACAGTTTTGTCATTGGCATTACGTTCTTATAAACTTTTTGTCCTTGACGTTTTCCCTTGGACGTTATGACCTGGAAAGTCAGAGGTATTAGTATCATTTTCTTGATCCTAGAGTAGAAATCCTTAAAAAGCAAATAAAAGTATAAATACCGATAAAAATTGATCTTGTCAGAAACAACGAAAAAAAACTACGCAAGATTTAATCCACTTTTATCGTGTTCTTTATGTGAAAAATTGGTACTATTTCCACCAAGTACCAAACTTCTAACTCATTATTTGATCACTTTAACAATTGATAACATTTTTATCCATCTTCAATACTTCTGCGACTAATGAATAACTCAAAATATGACAAATTCTTCAGAAAAAATATTAACTTGTTCAAAAACATTCCCTCATATATGACTTTACTTTGAGGATATGAATGAAAATTTTGATAAATAGTTTCATTTCATTCGATAATACATTTAACTGATAATAATATATAAATGTATTGTCAAAAAACAGTACAAACTGCATATGACAACGTGGAGGACAATAAACTTATTTACTCTCCGGAAGCAAGCAAGGGACCATCCCATCAATTCCGATCAAGGGCCCTAAGGCAGAGGCCGATTCAAAAATTTCAGCAAAAGTTCCTAAGTAAGATAAAAAGTTAGCTGCGAGTTATAATACATATATAATGTCAATATGTTTGTAATTTAACGCAAATATGTTTGTAAATTTACATGTACAAGTTATTATCGAACTGTAGATTATTTTGAGTATAGTGTTTAAAAATCATAAGAGTTGAAAAAACACTAAATTCACGATTTATTGTTACAATAAACACGCCCNCCTAGAGAACCTGTACAATAAATCCGCCTCTACCCGAAGGAAAAATGGAGAAAAACCCGGACCAGGATGGTGCTACAGAATTAATGTACACAACCGTGCCAAAGTTGAGTACACATACAACTAAATTAATATGAGCCATACGGCAACACAATCATGCAA